>CM034309.1:47025741-47372009 GCA_019925795.1 Dendrobium chrysotoxum
GGCGGTTACGGCAAGGTAGGCGATCCTTGTGCACGCTTTTCTTAGCACGACGTGGCAAAATATAAGTACTCGTACGCGGGAAAAAATTAGTTTTTCAAACAGGTGCTTTGACGACCTACGCACGCCTTTCTTGGCGTGGTGGAGGACGAAGACTACGGCCGTGGTGTCGCACGACACCGACTGTGCACGTCTTTCTTGACATAGCAGGCAGGCTAAGACTCATGTCATTTTTCCTAAATGGGGGAGACGTCGGGAGGCTGCCGAATTTTTCAGTGGACGAGAGACCTGATTTGGACTAATTTTGGACAATTTGAGCACAAACTTGGACTCTAATTTGAGCAAATCAAATGACTTTAACTCAAATTGAACATTAATCAAAGTTGCAAACATTGAATTCTAACTTAAATGAACTTGAATTGAAGAAAGTCATAATGAACTGCATAGAAGACTAGTAAACTTGAACCTGAACCGAATAAGACTCAAATGAATTTGAGCTTGAATTTAGTGACAGTGAACTGGATGCACAGATTAAACAACAGGGAACTTAGACTTGCATGATTTGATCATCAAATGAGATGAACAATAAAAGACTTGAGTTGGTACCAACAACAAATTTGAATTTGAACTACAAGGAACTAAACTTTAACTCGACAAGTGCACAATCATAATGAAGATATACATGCTGAATAATAAACTAGGATTATTCAATTGAAGGTCAATGAATGAGTATAAGATAAGTGACGAGCAAAATCTCAGTGCATGTGATAATTTGTTCATAAACGATGAGATTAAAGCAAATTGCCATGTTCAACCAATCAAGCTACGAGCAAGGAGAAGGAACTTATAATACAAAGTTTGTTTTGCAAATGGAAATTAAAGAGTTGCAACAGCATCAACCACCATCCCACAAACATATGCAGGAAGATTACGGTAGAGACAATAACATGTTCAAAAGGAGACATGCAACAAATGAGATATCAAATTAAAGTTGAAGTGTGACCCTACCACAATCAATGTAAGTTGACATGAAATGATAACAATCCCATTTACAAATTATCTAGTGGCATAATGAAAGGCATATGATGTATACAATAGATTTCTTACAAGTGACAAATTGAGATATGTGAGGAATGTAATAGTCTCAATGCGGTTGACCTCAATTTATAAACCAATTAACGCACAACCTACAGGCAGAGGACAACACACTTGTAATATATGTGAGGTCTTGCAAATCATTGTAGGAGATTGGCCATACATACAACATCTAGTCTACAAATAGAAGGGAAAGTTTGTAGTGGCTATCAGGAATATGCAACAAGTGTAACCAGTTGCAATGCACACAACATGTCATATAAAGGAAAGGATTTCTACATTTGCAATGTATACAACATCCCTACAAGCGACACTAGAAGAGTTGTATTGAATACAATGACATTACGATAATTGATGTCAACCTACTTGTGATAGAATACAATAGTTTCCTTACAAATGACGACAACCAACACTGCATGAAGAGATTGGCGCTAATTAGAACAAATATAACATCCTTCAATGAACACTGAAACACAATGCACATGCAAATACAGGAGCTCGCCAGTTAGTGTACATGAAGAAAATATACAAATGAATGTAGCGATCTATAAATAAATCAAGAAAGTTGTGAGAGATAATCCCCTTACTATCGACATTAATTAACTTACAAATGGATACATTAAGCTTTCTAAAAGCAATGGTGATAGGCATACAATGATCACAAGGATGGCCTCGCCAATCAAGTATTTAACAAATATATAAGTTCCTTACAGACGAAGGAAGTCAACTTGCAGACAAATACAATAAATTTGCCTACATTTAAAAATGTTCTTTGTAGATGTATATGGGAGCGTGTAACCAATGCTAGAGCATTCGCATAGTAGACAACAATATAATGGCAAGTGAGTGCAAGTATCTACTAGCAAAAGTAAGAGATTCATTGGTGCACAACAATCTAAATGCAAGAAACAATAAGCAGTGCATGACAGTCTACCTGTATACAATGGGCAAATGACCATAGTACAACGCCACGCCGCCGAATTCGCAACACTCATAAAAGAGGACAGAAGGTATGTTCAAACTCTCAAATGGAATGTTGCACACATTCAAATGGCACTTGCCCGCATAACTGAAATATCCCAAAAATGCCCTCGCACAGGCACCTTAATTTGTATACATATAGGTACATAAAAGGTGTAAGTGCAATCACACAACCCGTATGGGCCCCAGAGAGCATGTTATTGATACACACGTGACGTCTAGGGATGCTGCGTGGGTTAATATGTGAATTCAAGTTCAAACCTGATCCTTCTATATGGATGGATAGGAGTCGACACGGCTCGAACTATTAAACAAATATACGGTCACGACGTCTATCGGGATATTTGTTTTAATACATTCATATTAGGCCTTCAAGGCCTATAATCAAGAGAATTCACTCACAAAGGCATCTATGAAACCTGATCCTCTATCGACAGCTCGACAGAGTCGACAAGGTTCAATCCATAAATAAAAATGACCCCAAATACCCCAATGATGGCCGCGTTGAATGTAGATCTCAACCAAAGGGGTTAATTTTAAATATTTCAAAATGCCCTCAAACTTTGATAAAATTCAAATATTTTCAAGTGACCTCAAAGTCACCCTGATGATGGCCATGTTGAATGTAGATCTCAACTGGACAGGTCAATTTTAAATATTTCAAATCCCTCCCAAACGTCCCCAAAACTCCAAAACCCAAAATGTTTAAAATTGGAATGTAACCATTAAAACACTTAAAGCAAAATCTGTCTACCTTCTGCAACAGTTTGCTGGGTGGACAAATTGAAATTTACTTCAGCTCATATAAAGCAAATGCCTAGTCAAAAATATCACTAGGATCCATTCTTAAATAATCTCCTACTAGTAAGGGCGTGGTACGTATCCTCTGACCGGCAGTTTCACCGCCAAATGGCACTGCAGGTAAACGATGATAACTCGGGGCCCTCTGAACTGAGTGGTTTTACCGCTAAATGGCACCACGAGATAATGGTTATGGCCAGATCCAATATGTTCCTTAGTGGCATCAAATCCTTGAGATATGAATTAATAGGATATGATTGATAGGGTACAAAGCCCTCTGTTAGCTAAGGTAGATTTAAATTTGTCCCCTTAGGTAAATACCCATCTCAAGTCTACAAGGTACCCTTGGACGAAGCAACCCATGGCTGCCGACAAGGATCCTTCTGTCAGGTTAGGTCGACTACCTCCTCTGACTAAGTAGACCAGGGACCACAAGGCCCGGGATGACGGAACCATGGGATCTTGATCGGGTCCATCATCTATTCCCCCACCATCCGCTTTAAGTGAAAGATGGTAAAATTTTCCAATTTTAAATATCAAATCTTCAAACTTCTAATTTTTAAATATCTAAGCCCACGCTGCTACTATATGCCAGATAATACGTATCTCTACGTATCTGATCGACAACTAACCTTAATCAAAAGTTCTCTCTCGTGATCGAGAGGGGTAATTAACTATAGGAGCTTGTGCCTCTAGGAAACCAAAACTCGTATCATAAAGTCCTTGCAAAAGGAGGGCAAAATCTTTGGGTAGTGTCTTATCTACAAACTCATCTGCCTTACAAAATTTACCCCAGAACTTAATCCCTTAAAACTCCCCCGAGAAAGCAGCGGGGGAGGCCGGGGCTAAATTTTTGGAGCCCACATCACTCCCTACAATATTTTAATTCAATTTTCCCTAGATTGGAGATCAGATTGGCATTGTTCATCCATATTGTAGACCTTGCACCCATGTATCTCCATATACTCAGATTCCTTGGATAATTTTGTTATTGATGGTTGTCGAGCATGTTCTCATTTAAATCGATGTTCCTCGAATTACTGTAACTCTAACATAAGGTCGAATGTGTGAGCCTCCTCTTGTCACATAATTTGACATTATAAGCCTACTTGGCATCCTTCACATTTTTAAGGCAGTTGATTCCTAATTTCTAAAGATCATTCAATATACATCAGCTCCCCAATTCTATAACCAATCTCATTTCTAAGATCAAATATATTTAGTTCGTGAAGAGAGTATAGCTTCACAATCCCATGTTATCATTCTCAAGCAATATCAGATAATGCAAGTTAGAAAGATTATTTATGCCACTGGGTAAAAAATCATCAACTTTAGGATGGATAAAACAAGATGGACCATCATAGATTATGTATTGCAAGTGATAGAGATTACTTAGAAATCTTGGCAGCATTGTCAAATTCCAACCATCAATCTTCAAGTATCAAAACAACAACAGCAAGATCAAGCCTTTATTCCACTATGTGGGGTCGGCTGCATGAATCCTTTTTCTCCATTGTGCCTTATTAAGAGTCAAATTCTCTTTTAAATTTAATAAAGAATGGTTATTTCTAATATTATCTAACCAACTCTTTAAGTATCAAAGATGTATCAAATATCTGATCTCCTCACATATCATTTCCAAGCTTGGAGCATATATGTATAATAAGTGTAGGCTTCTTGTTGCTTTGAATATTTGAATAAGTGCATTACAAAGACCCTAATTAGAAGCTACATAGAACAAGAAAGGAGAATGCACATATTTAAACTTCCCAATCTTTCTTAAGATGTCTAGAATTGTAATTTGAACAGACAAGTGTCGAAGGTTCTCAGGAATTTCAAGAGACAACTCTTCATTACCTTTAAAGCATTATAGTGCAAAAATATTATATGCCAACTCATGTAGTAAATCATACATATTGTATCATCTAAAATCATCAAAGTTGTCAAAGAAAATTTTGTTGACTAAAAATCAAACTACATTCCTCCGATATCCTCCATAGTCTCTCCTTGAATATGAGACGGCTGAATGAAATCGAATGCAATCCACATTCAGATTAAATCATCTTAATCAAACTCATGATCTTGTGGAAATATAGAACAAAATGCAAAACAAATTTGTCAAGGATTTGGTAGACATACATAACTTAGTCTTAAGATGGAAAAGATATCATTCCGACCCAATGTTGTAGTACTTAAATTGCTTTCTAGATCTATCATCACTGCCTTTCATCAAAGTTAGAATTTAGAACACCACTAATGACCTTTGTTGCTAATGAAGATCCTGAAAGCTTTTTAACTCACTCTCCAATAATGACTCCTAACTTTTAATGATCATTAGGGTTCTCTACATCAGCAATTGCATGAGAGTTGAGAAGCTGCAAACACTCTAATACGTTTTTAACATAAAAATAGATAACAAACCAATAGAAAACTACAGGAATTACAAAACAGTGGCGGCAGATTTTGCATTATCTATTTAATAAGAAAACAATATATAGGTGATCTACTATTCGAGAGGTAGATTGGCTCTTCCTCAAACCCTAGTTGCCGCTAGGAACTCACATCAAAAGAAAACAAATAAAACTCAACAAACATAAGATAAAAACCCTAGACAAAACTCTCCCTTAAATAGCCCTAACTCACAATAAACACAATTAAAACCTTCTTAAACTGTATAAACATAATTAGAAAATATTTCTAAACAATTAAAACCTTCCTAAATAGTATAAACATAATTTAAGAAACCTTTTCTAAACAATTAAAATCTTCCTGAACAACATAAACATAATTTGGAAACCTTCCTAAACAATTAAAACACAATTATAAAACCCTGCTAAACAATTTCCCCTTGATTCCTCCTAAATAATTCCCCACAAGGTGGGCTTCCCTGGTGTATCACACTCATCCTCCTCCGAGTCCTCTAATCTAAATATTTCCTTCTTTTTAATGACCTTTGGAATCATCATTACAACTGAGTTCATTCGATTTGTTACCAAAATCCTACTACAAAAATTCCCATAAGCTAGAGGGGTGAGCACTTCCTCCCAAAATCTCTCCTTCTTAAGAGATTCCAAGATATCTACAATGACTTTTTTCACATTAAAGTTGCTGGAGACACAAACCCACATTTTATGATCAAATTCCTTTGTAATTTCATCTTTATAGACTTGTTGCAAGAGAGTTTTCTTTGCCATACCACCATGACCTTTTTTTTTGGGGGAAAATTTTTGGGCAGAGATTGAAAAACTACACAAACGCAAATGCTCAAAACAGGTCTCAGGGGCTACAACTGCTTCAGAAATTTACTCGTGATGATCAGGAAATAAGGGAAGTTCTCTAGGTGGCCACATATGACCATCAAGTTGTGTTGCCAAACATCAAAAAATGAAGAATGGACATAATAGTGACTAAAACATGAATGACCATCCAACAAAGTTGCCAAACTTACCGTCACAGAGAGTAGCCCCAGAGTAGCATTCTTCGTAGTCCTGCAACTGAGCCAAAAATTGAATGGAAACCAACATAGGAGAAAAGCAGCAGCTGCAGATTTACAAAACCCAAAAAAGTGTACACAAAAGCAACATAAATCCTCAAAACAACAAGAAGAAGATATGAAAGTAACAAAACTTCTAGTAGGAACAAAAAATTGTGCAGATAATAAAAATTTAGCCATAGAACAAGCCAATCCGCACAGGAGGGGAAGAACATCTTCCATGTGTTTCCAATTTTTAACCTTACAGTGGAAAGCATTTCTAATCTTAAAGCAGATGGAAGCAGAACTTAGAAAGGAATTGCCAAACTTTCTGACATTGCTTTCTCTCCATAAATAGTATTAAGTGCAACGAGTGGATAAATAGAGGAAGTTTTTTTTTTCCATTTGGAGGTAGGTTTGTCATCTCATTAAGGTGCTCCAGTAGTTGTAGCAGGTTTTGCCTAAATAAAAAATTAGCAGCCCACGGGAAAAGCAACAAAAGAGTATGAAAAGAGTGCCCACATTCAAAATAAAGGTGGTATTTCTTCCAAGTTTTAGGTAATTGCACCTCTGATCCAGTAGGTAATAAAATTTCATATGAAAATTTTAATGTATTGAATTCTACCGGCAAAGGATATTAATTTTGCTTTCCAACCATCAAGCATAGAAGCGACTTTCTGAAATAAAGGCTAGAAATATGAAATCATAAGGCTTTAGTAGAGATTGGAATACCAAGATATCTAAAAGTAGGCCCACCAAGATTAATGTTAAGGATGTTACAAATAGCTTGGCTGTTGGAGTGTTGGGGGAAAAAAATATGTTACTTTTGCTGTTGTTAAACTTTATACTTAGCTCATGCAAATGGTCGCAAGCTGATTCCATGGCTTGAAAGAAGGGAGAAATGTGTGGTATGTTCTTTGTCGGTACATAATCCAAGAATTAAAGGATAAACTCTCAATGAAGAGCTTGGGGAGTGGATGTAAGCATGATTGAGGAGAATGAATAAATGCTTGTCTCTTTTTTACCACAGAACTTATATTACTTGTAATCATTACTTGGCAACCTTACTCATGCTCACATACTATTTTAGGTGATTTTTTTTTCTTGAGCATGTATAAATTCTTATTTATTTTAAAAACATCCAATTCAAGCGCCACTCTCCCACGTGTGCCTTCGATAAAGAAAATTCTAATAATTACACAAAATGAAAGAAGAGGATTGGAGTTTAGCTTGCTTTGGCAAATCTGAAGTATGGTAGAGAATATTTGTTCTTCATTTAAAGCAGAGTGTTCAGTTTATTTATTATTTTCGTTGAACTAAGAAAAAAATTTCGCACCATTTCTCTTGAAATTGATTTAGAGACACATGCATAAAATAACTCAATTTAACCTCCTTATCCACTCACCTAAGTTTACCATCTAAACTTCATCAGTCAAAACTCAATAAATATAGAAGTAACACAAGTGTTTAATCTAGTAGGGTAACAAATAGTCTATCTATCATCAACATACCTTACTCCACTAAATTTGATAGTTTCAAAACCACAAATCCAAAAATAAATAAATAAATAAATAACACTTTGATGATATAGATTATCATTCACCACCCACAATAGCCAAAGCATGCCAATAAAACCACAATGAATTTAAAAGACTTAAAAAAATTTCTAAGACATGCAAAAGACATTTTTGATATTAGGAAAAAATAATTAAAAACAAGCATATCCGACAGAAATCCTCTAGTTATCAAATGCATAATATCAATGGTGAGAAAGCCAGAACCTGAGGAGAACAAGTCAACCCATAATGTGGATACATAGTCTGTGATTTCTTACTCCTCCAGGGTTAGCAGTAGAAAACTGCTTGTTGATACTCAACCATTCTTATTGCCTCTCTGTAGACAGCTTACAAGCACCCAACAGCAAACTCCATTGGAAACAAAAAAAATGAAGGTACTAAATCAGGCAATATTTCCATTTCAAAATAATTTCATAAAAAAGTTTAGTTTTTCATCCAAAATAAACTACATCATGACCACTTACCAACACAAATAAAGAATATGAAACCCTAATTAGATAAAGATCGGTATACCTAACAAGGCTTCCAAATAACACAACCTCTCTCTAGACATCTCCTCCCTCGCCTTCCATTTAAGCAAAAGAAACCAACAAAGATTAGACAATTAAACAACAATGGAATCCAAAATTAGAGTTTCCTTTAGCAATTCTGTAACAAAGATGAAAGGTGTTACAAGATGGAATTACGAATATGCGGATTTGGAGAGGTAGTATCCATCGGGGGCAAGGCAATGGCGCTCAAGCTGCTCGACAAGCTGAGATACGTCGACCGGCGTATTCTGAGCGTTCCATGGCCTGGCCATCAATCACAAAATAGTGGAGAGCATTAGGTGCAAAAGAGTAGAAGGCCAAAAAAAAAAAACTTTTTTTCTTGAAATTGAGGTTTGTATTGAAGTCGGCAAAAGGTTTAAATTTTTATTGAAGATTTTTTTAAAATTTTATTTAATTGCAAAATAATTAGAACTCCGAAGGGGCAGTTTTAACTTTAAATAGATATATTATACGTTATAATTAGAACGAGTATAAATTATATATACTAGTTTTATTGTTTGTGAATAAAATGCATTTTGTTAGAATATATATATATATATATATATATATAATGAGAATATTAATAATATTGAATATTAAAAATAATTTAGTTGAATTTATAATTGCATAAATGACAATTGCCCGTGTACAAAGTGCACAAAAATAAAAAAAATCTTATAAAAATATAAAATTATATTTTTTTACATATATGAATTAAAATATTATCAATAAAAATAATTATAATAATGATCATTTATGTCAATATCAATTCTATTGGATAGAATTTAATAGAATTGTAACAATAAAATATTACAGCTTATGGACAAATGATATAATATATATAACATTATAATTATTCATTGGATTGAATTTAATAGAAATGTTATTTGAGCTTCCAATTAATTTTGAGTTCTTTTAGCATAATAGTATTTGAGAAAATAATATGATTAAATCAACATTAGAAGGAATTCAGAAAAATAATTTGAATTGAGTCAACATGCCATTGATTGAAGGAGATATTATCAATCAACACGATAAAAAAAATACTTCTTTTAAAAATAGATTTTTAATAAACTGTGAATCAAATAGAAATTTTTTTGACCTCTTGAGGCCGGAGTTTTTTAACCTGTTGAACCTAGTGTTTAAATTGTCGACATTCAATTTTAATGTAATGCTTTTGTTTATCATGAACAAAACGGTTAGAAATTTATGACATAAGTATTTATTTCACAATTTGATTTTCTTACAAATTTATTGTCTTTATATCATTTAAGTGCCTGCTAATATCTCCAACTTTAAAAGTAAATGTCTTGCATTAAAAAATCTTGTTGGAAAAGCTTTATAGTGTAAGGGTTGAAGCTACCAATCTTGCTGGAATTTGTAACAATGGAATATTACATGAAGATAAATTTATGTAAAGAAATTAATTAATAAAATGACTGATTAACTATAGTTGGTTGTTGCTGCAATATTATAGGAGAGTTCCCCTCCTTACTCAAAGACAAGAGAATGAAGATAATAAAGATAAATTTAAGGTGTTAAGGCAAGTAGGAATCTCGATTCTCCTCAACCCTTCACTTGTTTCATTGCAAGAGAATTACTAAACTTAAAAAAAGATCTTGTAACTGGGAGTGATAGCCTTTTTATACTGTGATGATGGGAATAGACTCTGAGTTGGGAATCAAAAATCTAATGTGCTCTTAGCTTCTCAAAGGGCTTATTGAATACTTATAATAACTATAATTCATATAACTTAGACAAAAAGATGTAAAAAGGCAAATATAAACTAAAATGGTCTAATTTAATCAAGAGTTTCTTGATGGAATTGGCAACAGCTTCTTTAGTTCATAAAAATGTTTTGCTAATTGAAACATCTGCCTCCATTAATAAAAATAAAATCAAATGCCCTTCATTAATTCACACAAAATAAAAATCTTTATAAACTTGTTGGAACTTGTAAGCACGAAAGAAAAAAAGATTAAAACATGAGTTGATGAAAGATGACCTTAGTTAGTAACCCTAAATAAAAACAATGCAATTTTCATTTATGCTAGCGAATTTAAGCTACTTATTATACTATAATTTGTGATGGCATAGCTCGACGAAAGCACCACTTTTTTTTTCCCAGACGCTTCGTCCCCGTTCCCCTAGGGCTTCACCCTAGCCGCTTCGGGGCGTCTGGTGCTTCAGAAAGAAGGTGTTCGTTAGTCTTATGAAAATTCCCGAAGTTTCTTTGTCCGCTCTCAGCTGTTCCTTCGATCAGGTATTCTCTCTTCGCCTTCCATAATTGTGTTTTTTCTCTCGTTTTTTCCTTAAAGCCAGCATGGCAGCTCATCGCTTGAGTGACCCCGATTTTTTGGACGTGAAACACAAATCGCAATCTTTTAGAGAGGTTTTGTCCGGGGAGTCGGCTTCGTCGACATTTCCTCCTCTCAAACTTTCTTCCCGCCATGATTTGCATGCTTTGATGATTTCAGATGTAGAAATGTGCTCTCTTGTAGCTCCTTTCGAATTTGGTTTAGTTGGGAAGTTTCCTGGCCATCGTCCACCTCTTGATACGATTTGTAAATTTTTCCTTAATCTAAAACTGCTCGGTGAATTCTCTTTCACTTTGTTGAATCCAAAAAATATTTTGATTAAATTGAGAAATGATTTGGATTATTGTCGAGTGTTTTCCCACCGTTCTTATTTAGTCAACAACTGTTTCATTAAGCTCTTTAAGTGGTCTCCACACTTCGATGTTAATGTTGAATCTCCTATTATTCCCATTTGGGTGTCTTTTCTCAACCTTCGCCCCCATCTTTTTTCCCCCTGAATTCTGCATGGTTTAGGGTTTTTGTTTGGTAGACCCTTGAGGACCGATAATGCTACTATTAATGGTACTAGACCCTCGGTGGCTCGTATACTTGTTAAGTTAGATATTACTAAACGTTATCCTAATCAAGTGTGGCTTGGTTATGAATCTGTGGGTTACATTCAATCTGTGGAGATGGAAGGGTTTCCCGAGTACTGCTTTCATTGTAAACCTTTGGGTCATTTGAAATACGTTTGCTATTTTATTTCCTAATTTGGGCGTTTGCCCTCCTGCGGAGGAGGGGGCTTCAGTTGGTGCTCCTTCTTTACAAGAGGCTGGTGATAATCCCCTGTTGGTTGGGGTGGATCAATGTTATGTTGTTGTGCCACTAGATATCAATTGTGCTCTTAAGGTTGATGTGTGTGGTCCTTCTGTAATTATAGTTGGGGGGCAAGAGGATAAGTCTACATTGGCTGAGGATCAATGTGATGATAATTGCCATAATACTGATGATTTTGTTTCTCCTAATGTGGCTATCCTTGGGGCAGCGGATGTTGTGATTAATGTTGGTTTGACTGTTGATTTGGCTAATAGTGGTGCTGGTGATTTGGAGATTTTGGGACATCTTGCTTTTATATTCTGAGAATCAGTGTGTTGTTCCTTATGAAAGTTTGGTATGTCCTGAGCAAGAGTTTGCCTCTCAGGACGTGAATGGGGTTGATTTGGAGTTATGTAATATTAACTTGCAAGGTTTGAATGAGTATCCTAGTGTAATGTTTGATAGTGAATCTCCACTATCTGCATTATCTATCGTCGACGTTCCCGTGACTATTATTACTAATGAAGAGTTAAAAGCTCATTTGAATTTAAATGATGCTTGTGTGTCTCAAACAGATTGGATTGAGGATTCCTTCTCCTCACCTAGTGGGGGTGTTGGGGATGAGGTGGATGGGCATGGGGTGTTCAATAATATGTTTAATTTGAATGTGAATCGCTTAGTGGAAAAGGCTTTCTCTCAGGGGGGTGGAAAACATCGTCGGAGCAAACATAAGAGAAAGTAAATTTATTATTTTGGATGTAGTTTAATTTTTGTGGTGGGCTGCTCGGGTGGCTTTTGGAGCACTATTGCTTGGCGGTATTTTGGTTGCTACATGCTGTGATATCGGCTACTCAGTTTAGGACAATGAGGAGGCAGGTTCGTGCCCACCCCCTGATGGTTTTCGCTTGTTTGGCAACCTTGGTGGTTGTTCTCTGCATGGTTCTGGTCTTTAGCTTAGGTTTTGGTGACTTTGTGGTTGTGGAATTTATGGCGATTGTTCCCTCCAGGATAGTCCAAGCCATGCAACGAGGTGGCGTTTCTGAGTCCGTCTGCCTTCAGGGATTCTCTTTTTTCCTTTCATTCTCAGACTGCTTTGCATTCTGTCGATTATCGTAATGTTTTTATTGTGTCCTTTTCTTGTTTTGGCCTCTTTTATCCTTGCTTTGTATGTCTCTTATCTTATTTGAATAAAATTCATTTCTCTAAAATAAAAAAAATTTATGCTAGCAAATTTGAGTTTCTTCCGGCAGTGCTATGTTTATATATATACTAGGTTTATTGCACGTGCACAAAGTGCACGTTGCTAGAATTTAAAAATATCTGTTATAAAAAGATTAAATTGGATTAGAATTGATCTTCATTTTTATTGGCAATAACGATATCTACATAAAAATAGATATTTCTTATTTTTTTTATTTTTCTAGTAAAAATGCACATGCATTAAATGCGCGTGAATAAAATTTAAAAAAAAAATGCTTATTATAAAAATTTTAATTATACTATCATTGTCAAGATGAAAAAAAATTATTAAATAATTATTATAAATAATTATAATCACTAATGTTTATTTGCATGTGCGCAAAATTTACATGAATAAAAATTAAAAAAATTTTAAAATTTATAATAAAATTTACAAACCATATCAATTAATAATCACTTCTATTTCTATTTAACTATACTTGTTTAGATATTTTTCATATATTTTATGATAAAAATGAATTATTTATAATAAATTTTGTTAAAATGATAATTATAATAAAATTATTATATAACTTTTTTCCCAAAAAAAGGGTCAAAGCGATTTTTCAAATAACTCCATAATCATTTTGTAAACAATTATAGTCATCGCACCTCAAAAGCTTTAAAAAAGCTACAGATAATATTGAATGATTAAAAAAAAGCTTATTTAAATTTTCACTTATATAGATGATTTTTTTGTTAGGTTGATTTTCTATGAATTGTTATAATATATTAGTATGATATGTCTAAAAAAATAAAAAGGTTTCACAATTGGTTTATCAATTTGGAAGATTCACCTTTTAGTAACAAATCATTTCCAATAGATAATTATCTAAAATAAGGAAAGTAGTTTGCAAGACCATATTACACTTCCTTCCTTGATGTTCATTTTATAGAGTGGAAAGTACTTTTGCACAGTTATATATATGAGTTGATCAGAAATTAAGGCTTCCTTGCTTCATAATTAGGTGATTTAATAAAATTAGATGAGTTGATCACAAACTAAGGTTTCGTTTGGGACGACTTTTTTATTTTTTTAAACAAAATTTTAGTTAAAAAATTAAAATTTTTGTACTAAAACTCTATTTTAAAAAGCAATAAAAAAGTCGTCCCAAACGAAAGCCTAACATAGAGACTCTGCCGCATCCCTTTTATAAATCATGAGTGAGAGATGAGAGAATCATATATTGCATGAAGTTTATTTAATCCCTTGTGATTTAGATGTATTGCTACTTCTTAGCCCCATTAAATACAACTCATAGTGATTAACTTGTCATTAACCTTTATGATTGCTAATAAGTTCTCTTCTTTTAATGAAAATTACCTTTTAAGTTTATTTTGCTCTCTAATTTAATGTGTTTACTTATATATTAAAATTCATCAATGATTTTGAAATGATCTCACAAGATGAGGTTAATCTTGTAGTTTTCCTTCAAAGTAACGAAGTCTATAAAATGTCAAATTTTAACCAAGGCAGAATGCTTCCTTTTCGGGATTGTCCTCTCCTTTTTCGTTGACAAAGCTTCACACCTCTATAGTAAAAATTAGCACAATTTTTTTTTTCCAAAGTTATTGAAATCACTAATATCTTGTTACTATTTATGATGCCCATAATAGCTTAATTAAGCCTTCAAGCATCTACTTGTGTATGATCGCTACTCTCTCTACTATGAGTTACTACCTTAAGCGTTCGCCAACAAAAAAAAAATGGTGTAAAAAATACAGTTTATAATATTATATATAAGCAATTCTAAGGGCATCAAGCTCCCTGATGCAATTTACGCCAAAATATCCCTAGTTTTTTTGTTCTCTTCGCCAATATATAGCCACTTACATGACAAAGTCTGCGTCGTTCTGCAATCCTTCAAAAGTTTTTTTTAGTTACATTTTCTTGCTCCAAACATCATCGCTGTGATATTTTCATTGTTGGTTGTACACTTCTCGCCACTATCATTCTGTTTCTTAGCTGAAATTGATTCGTTGTTTGAATTGCACCAACAAAAGCCATCAAATATGAAAACGAAGTTATCATCTTTCCCTCTATATAAACGAAACTACGGTTTCATTTGAGACGGCTTTTTTACTGTTTCTTAAAGCAGTTTTCAAGTACAAAATTTTTTTCACTAAAAAGCTGCTTCAAGAAGCAGTAAGAAAGCCATCCCAAATGAAGCCCGCATCTGTCAAATATACTTTTTTGATAAGCTCATTCGGCTACATTATTCTCATTAACCTTTTAATCAGCTATATTTTACTAATATTTAATCCGTTTACAGCATCATCCAGAGAAGAGAGTCGCTCATTTAGCTATCCTTAACTAAACAAACCTTGAAATATACTTTTTGATAAGCTCAACCCTCCATATAAACGACACTACATCTGTCAAATATATTTTTTGATAAGCTCAGAAGGCAAGAAATACATTATTCTCGTGCATTAACCTTTTGACCACCTATATTTTACTAATATTTAGGCTTCATTTGGGCAGCTTTCTTATTGCTTCGTAAAAATATTTTTTTAGTATAAAAATTTTTAGTTCAAGAAAAATTTATACTAAAAAGTTGCTTTAAAAAACAATAAGCAAACTGTCCCAAACGAAATCTTAACATATTCATAATTTTATCAAAAGAAGAGTGTCGCTGCTTTAGCTATCCTTAACTAAACAAACCATGTGTAAAAAATTTCCAATTATAAAATCATCATTACTGACAAAACACATTATCCCATTTGCAGGTTTATTATGATAGATTTTATCTTAAAATTTGTTTGTCTCAATATCATCAGGATAACATAGTTATTTAATATATTGAGATAACAGTTTTCTCAAACAAATACAAGGCATTTGATTGTATTGTATATCAGGAAATATCCAATTAGATAGCTTTGTAAAACTCGCATGTGACCGAGTAATTTCTGATGGCAAATGAATGAATTAAGTTGCAGCAAAATGGAACTTAAATTTCATTAAACTTAGGAGGAGAATTATTATTAGAAGACAATCAATTATAAATATGTTCCATTCAAAATTATTTGTGAGCAACATTCGAAACCCTACTCGACTTTTGTAAGTTTCAGATAGTGAGAGAAGAAAGAGAGAAAAGATAAGACGGTTCTAGAGAGGGATGCTCTTAGAATTATTTTGACAGCACAGAATCTAGAGTATAGGTTAATGTACCTGAAAAATGGCTCTTTGACCTATATTTATAGGGTCTTAGACATTAGCGGAGAAGCCATAGCTATATAATATTAAAATATATTAAAATATATGATATGTGTTGCGTCCTGGAATATTCACATTAATTAAGAAATATAGAGCTTAACATCTTAGCTTTGAACGAAGATCAAGCATAGAGACAGATAAAAGAGATGGGTGTAGTATTCATGAGAAACACACTAAGTTTTTTACGTAGAAAATTCTGAAAAGAAAGCAAAACCATGGGGTATGACCCAGTTTAAATGAATCCATTGGTATTGATGATTGATTACAAATAATACTTCTCCTCGGAGGAGGGTGTTGGCTAAATATACATTGTAGAGAGCACATTAAATTGTTGGAGAATGAAATGATAACTATTCTCAAGAAAATGCTGGTATGTTCATTTGGTTGGTAGGGCCATAGTTAGGCTACGAAGGTCGAAGAGATTGTAGTTGGCAATGACAGAGGTCAAAAGAATCGCAGTTGGGCGATGGTGGTCAGAGGGACCGTAGTTGGCAGGCAATAGATGTCGGAAGAACCATAGTCGGGCGATGGTCGAAGGGACCGTAGTTGGCGGGTGATGAAAGTTGGAAGGATTGTAGTCGGATGACGTAAACTCATCCCTTAACTCAAGGTCAGGGATAAGACAATATGTTGAAGAGATTTTTAAACTTTAGAAGATTCGTCCCCCCCTCGATGTAGATTGAATAACAGAGAATGTTCCATCAATGTATGACAATGGCTGGAGATTCAGTATTAATCAGCCATTGAGCAGGTGTCTGAAAATATTTGGTTGCTAGAAAAGACTCTACAACAATCAATGAATAGCTGGAAGTCTGACAATGGTCGACGGTCAAAGTCTGACGATGGTCGGTGGTCGGGAAGAGATCCAACTGGTGATGAAAGCTTAAGAAAGCAAGAGAGATCCTTCATTTTTTTCTCATCCTCCTCCATCTTTGTAAAGAAGGAATAGATGTTGCCTTTCTTTTCCTTTTCCTCTGTATTTCTTCTAACATTAGAGGTATTCTACTGTTTTAGATAAACGACATCGCTTATCAAGTTTCAGTGCCCCTCTTTATGTAGAAGAAATCCAGATGAAAGTTTATTCTCCCCATAGACTAACCATGATAGAAGAAAACCAACCACCTTCTGCATGAGAGGATGGTTTGAAAAAATCTAACGGTAGTAGCACCCGGGAGGAGACCTGGTGACTATCCACGAACAGAAAGAAGTTTGGCGATGGTTAACAATCAATGGTTGTGCTGCTAATGACAGTCGAATGACGGGACAATAATTACAGTGGTCAAGTTATATTTTTATTAGATATATATGTTGACGGGGCAGACATTGAACAACTTGATCAAGGCGACCGAACACTGTATTGACTTTAAAAAGCTAGTGGCACGCTCATGGTGCAAAATTAGTGGAGGTCTGATGATCATTACCCCAAAAAGGTCCAGTTAGGCACGTGCTCTTCCACTAGGATTATATTATACAAGATGATGTTGATGAAAGCAATATAATCTTATTTACTTTTAGATTCTTGTATTAAATGAAGTTGACTGTATGTTTGAATTTGATGTAGAGCTATACATTATATATTGATTTGAGATATTTATATGAGCTTGATACTTATTTTCAATTTATTTGAAGTAATAATTGCTTAATTTTTATACAAGAATATTTTTGATTTGTGAACTTGTCCCCCAGAAGAAACTAAGTCCTTTATGCGTCTTTGATGTATTACTCCCCAGTTGAGGAATTTATTCATTTTGTAGCTTTTAGCCTTCTGAGATTTTTATAAATAATCAAAGAAATATACATCTTCTGAAACTTTTAGCCTTATAAGATTTTAATTTACCTATACCTTTTGAAGTTTTCATCCTTCTAAGGTCTTTGGTGTTCCTGTGCCTTCTAAGGCTTTTAGCCTTCTAAAATCTTTTAATGAGTGGTGGCCCTTTCAATCAGTTACTCTCATGGAGTTTTTTTAATGAGGACCTTGTTCACTACTAGCTTCCCTTCGATGCTACCTCATGAGCGTGCCTTCCTGGGATTGTTTGTTAGAGCGTCGCTCAATGTTGTTAACTTGCATTAAAAAAGGTTGAGAAAATCTATAAGATATGATTGATCTATCCAATGTTATTTGTCAAATGGTTGCTCGATGACGTTAACTTGTTCGGAAGAGGCTAAGAGAATCACCAATAATGTTTGACCTATCCAAAGTTGTTTGCCAGAGCATAAACTTGTGTGGAAGAGATCGAGAGAATCCATCAAGGATGTTTGACTTATCTAAGGTTGTTCGTCAAAGCATTGCTTGCTGGTGTTAACCTGTGTGACCAATCCACTACGGATGTTTGACCTATCGTAGATTATTTATCAGAGCATTGTTCAATAATGTTAACCCATGTTGAGAAGGTCGAGAGAATCCACCAATGATATTTGACCTATTTGAGATAGTTTTTAAGAACGTTGCTTGAGGTTAACCTGTGTAGAAGAGGTCGAGAGAATCTACTAAGAATGTTTGACCAATCTGAGGTTATTCATTAGAGGGTTGCTTGTTTACTTTAACCTATGTGGAAAAGGTTGAGAGAATCCGCCATATATGATTGACCTATCAGAGATTATTTGTCAGAATAATGGTCGATGACGTTAACCTGTGTGGAAGAGGTCGAGGGAATCCACCAAGGATATTTGACCTATCCGAGATTTTTATCAGAGCATTACTTGATAACATTAACTTGTGTGAAAGAGGTCAAGAAAATTCATTAATGATGTTTAACCTATCGAAGATTATTTATCATAGCATTGCTCAATGATGTTAACCAGTGTGGAAAAGGTTGAGAGAATCCACCAAGGATGTTTGACCTATCTGAGGTTATTTTTTAGAGTATTGCTCGATGATATTATCCTGTGTGGAAGAGGTCGAATTAAATCTCTTTGGGATCAATTATGCCTTAATTGGGAGGGAGTGAATGTCGCATATATCCCAAATCAAAAGTGAAGATTGGTCTATTTTTAGACCATTAATACTTTTTCAAGGTCAAGACTAAGATATTGTCCAATAAGTAGAAGTCAAGCTGGGGACTGTATAGTATTGAAGTTTACTTGAAGCATCCTTGCATTTGTTAAAAAAATAGTTGCTAGTGGTATTATCTTGGATGTTGAAAATATTAGAGGAATTTTTCTTGGCCACATACACATTTGAGGTTGTAGCTAATGTTGCCCCTCAGTTAGGAATTAAGTTCTTATAGACGACGCCAAACTATTCCATGTTAGAAAATTTGGGTCAATAGAGATAGTGCTTCATGTCTTAGCAATGCATAAAAATCCAACACGAACAGAAAATTAATAGGACTAGAGGATTTTTTACGTGGAAAACCTGGAAAAAGAAAAACCACGGGGCCTGGCTCTGTTGTAGAATTTACTATGTAATAAATGATATAAAATTCCTCTTTTCCTCACAGTTAAAGAAGAGGAAAATATAAAAATCAACAACAATTGAATACAATCTTGATATTATTTTAGAAATGTTGATGATTTATGATGTTGATTGTCGGTGATGATGGTGGCTGCTGGTGGTAGTAACTGGTGGTCGTCGGTAGCGATGATGACTAAAAAAATAAAGGAGAGATATCTGATTCTTCTCCTCTTTTCCTCTCTTTTTCTTGATTCCATCTCGAGTGAAGAATGAAGGGTGTGTTTATAGTTTTTTTTGGAGTGACATGGCTAGTAAATAGGGAGAAGATCAAGGACATGTTGGGAGTGTTTTAATGGATGACCGGTATCAACTCCTTCAATCATAGATATTTTATCTAGCATTTGAGTGTCTTAATGATGTCAGAATTCGACGATCTTGGACTTGTTGGGTTTGTCTCGTCTAGCTGCTCGATTCGACTATAAGATGTCACATTTGGATATCATTTGGTTATCCAATTAATATTTTGAAGCTTCTAAAAGTGTCTCAGGCCTTTGATTTTGGCCAATTTGGTTTTGGATTTGACCAATTTTTTTTGTCATTGGATTTGTCTCTTTGAGACGTTCAATTTGACTATAAGACATGAAACACTATGCATGGGCAATTGTCTCCAGCAAGTATATAAGAAGCCTCCAACTTTGAAGCCTTCAATTTGACTATAAGACATGAAACACTATGAAATCAGAGTTCATATAGTCCTTATTTTAAATTTTGAAGCCTCCAACTCTTATATTGCATCGAGATTCACATCTGATCATGATAATTTTTTGATGATATATCAATATGATTGTTAGAAATACTTACATAAAGCTTGGACAAGTATGCATGGGCAATTGTCTCCAGCAAGTATATAAGAAGAATCATTAATTGAGTTAGATGAAGTAGTCTTTAGATAGGCATGGATGAGTCTCTCCGGCTTATCGGATGAGTGATTACTCTGGCTGGGATAATTCCCACTCGAGGCTCAAGCTAGTGACTCCTTTTGCTAAAGTAAGTGCACCTCAAGCTAAGTTAAGTGACTACTATGACTGAGGTGAGTGCCCCTTGGGCTGAAGCAACTGACTCCTAATAAGTGCATCTTGATTCCTCAGCGAGTCCACCTAATCTCCTCTACTCACTTAGATTTGCATATACTCATTGGGGAGTATAAATGATTATACAATCATGCATTGAGATGTATAATTTAATAAGGTAGAACATAATATATTATATTGCACTTTAATTTCAACAAGAGCATTATAGTACATACTAATGAGTACATAATAATATACATTCAATTATAAATTTAGAAGTATCATGAGTTGAACTTGTAGTGAGCTTTTGGTATTTTTCATTGATAAATTCTCAAAGATGTGATGAGTGTAGATATGCTTGTAAATAGTCAAAGATGAAAAATTAATTCATCTATCTACGATCTCATGTCAAATTATCAAAAATATTTAGTTTGAAGCGTATCTGAATATGAATCATAGTATTAGACATAAATTATAAATATGTAAATTCTTTATAATAATATAATCCTACGCACATATAAAAAAATCAATCATATACTCACACTTGATTGCTCCTAATATTTTCTTCTCTAACAAAATGCCAATGTAACACCATGCTTGATTGCAAAATTACAAGTATCCTAATATTTATTTTGACGGGCCCTACCAAGTTGCAAAGTTCCACATATGTCACACTCTTTCTCCCCTTCATTTTTTTAGAAAGTTAAATTCTAAAGCATAGATTTATTATAGTTAAGATTTGATTTGAGAACCTTAACATCAACTTTTAAGATATTTATCATCTAAGCAATCATCCTATCTCCTCTTCATTTTTTGATCTCTTTATTCACCCTCCATGATAATTATGCACAATTTGTAACTGTATTAATATATTTGATGAACAACTCTATATTTATTCATATATAAATTTATTATATTTATTATTTATATAAATTAAATAAGTAAATAAAATTTAAATTTTTTATGTATAAATGAAAACTAAGCATTTTTTAAAAAATAAAATAATGCGCATAATTTTTATAATATATATATATATATAATGTAATATAAAATTAAAATTATAAAAAGAAAATATTTTATAAATAAATAAATGTAAAGTACTAGGTTGGACTCATTCCTTTAAACGCGGCGGTTCTTCGCAGAGCGGCAAGCGACGGCAGTGAGCATGTCATTCCCGTTCTCAGTTCTTCACTTCCCGGTGTCCCTCACTCGCCAACAGGATTATGCATAAATACTGGCTATCCCTTGGCCTCCATGCATTTATCATACATCCGCACCCCCGAGGCAGCAGCAATGAGCTTTTCCACTTCCCCATTATGCGGGTCCCCAAAATCTCCTCCGCCGTCTCCGCCTATCGCTGTCCCCTTCCCGCGGGTTCCAACTTATCTCCAGCGTGCGTTCGAGATCGGAGCACGGTGCAGGGAGACCTCCGCAGGAATGATGGATGACGGGACGGTGACGGCGGAGGCCTTCGCCGGTGAGATGGTCTATGAACCGATCCTGGAAGAGGGCGTCTTCCGCTTCGACTGCTCTGAGAATGATCGCGGTGCTGCATTCCCTAGTCTCTCCTTCGCCGATCCTCAGGCCAGGGAAATCGTCATCTTCGTCTATGGCAAGGTCCCGGAGTTCACCCCTGCCTTTGAGAAACTATATGGCCAGCAGATCGTCAAGTTCCAGGTTGGGAATTTAGAAATCTCATTCTGGGTATTTTCAGGGGCAAAGCAAGATTTCAGTAAGAAGAGGGGATTTGAGACAGTTATTATTGTTTTTTTTTTTCTTTCCTTGTTAAGCTTCCTTTTGGAACCTCTCTCTATGGAACTGGAGAAGTTAGCGGACAGCTCGAACGGACTGGAAAGAGGGTATTAATTTTTTGAGCTTTGATTCAATTACACATCGTACCCGTTGTTGTATGCGTAGTATTAATGGGTGTGGTCGTAATCGATCACAGATATTTACTTGGAACTCGGATGCATGGGGTTATGGCCCCGGAACTACATCTTTGTACCAGTCGCATCCTTGGGTGCTGGCTGTTCTGCCCGACGGTAAGGCTCTGGGTGTTCTTGCTGACACAACACGGCGATGCGAGGTTTGCTTTTAATTTTGTTGATTCATTAATTGATTGAGCAACTTATTTGTTTCATTATTTTAAGTTTAATTGTTTGAAGTTTGTTTGTTGATTTTGTTAATTTTTATTTTATTTTCATGGCAGATTGATCTCCGGGAGAGTTCTACTATAAAGTTTGTGTCTACAGCTCCATACCCTGTGATTACATTTGGCCCCTTCAAATCGCCAACCGAAGTCGTGATTTCCTTATCTCATGCAATTGGTTGCATACTTAACTCCATTTATCTAATTTTGATCAATTTAATTTTCAACTGTTGTTCCTTTCAAATAGTCTTTGTTTACAGCTTGTTTCTCTTAATTCCTCTAAAAATTCTTAAAAATGACCTGAAAAATGTCATCTTAACATAAAATTAAAACCTGCTTCTGATTTTTCATGTGCTGCATGGTGAAGGCTTGCTAGTTAAGAGAATTGTCATTTTTCAAGCTTAGAAGATGGAATTTATGGTTTTACTTGTTCTATATAGCAAGATGATTCTGTAATTGTGTTTCCCTCTAACTTTAGGAAGTGTTTTTATGCCTCCAAAGTGGTCGCTTGGCTATCATCAGTGTCGTTGGAGCTATGAGACAGATGAAAGAGTTCGCAAGGTACTCTAATTTTTGCAGAAATTTTTTATGTTACCGTGATGCAGCCTTACGTTAGTTTCTAATGTATAATATATGGTAGTAGTACTTTTTATTGAATTCTCCTGATTTTGAAAGGAAACTAATAAAATTGATATCTTGTGCTTATTAATGATCACCATCAGCCTCATCCTAATTAATTGGAGTTGGAAAATCATCGTGAGTGTTTATTAATTGCTATCAAGTTATTGGAGGATTACAATTACTATTTTGTTTCCTTTTTACCTTTTTTTCTTGCAGATTGCTACCAATTTCCGGGAAAGAGGCATACCCTGTGATGCCATATGGATGGACATAGACTACATGCATGGTTTCCGATGTTTTACTTTTGACAAAGTATGTTTTTTATCATCCGAGCTGTATTCTTCTATGTAATGTGTTGTGAATCTCTGTAATGCATGAGTAAGGATAAAAATACCCTCATTTTTATTGGGGTTTTCTTAGAAAAGAAAAATAATGTGCTTTATCTTGAAATACAAAGTATTGAAGTTAGGTTTTATGCAAAATTATTAAAAACACTTTATGACTAAATTACCTTTGATATGTTAAGAAACATAATTAAAATTTTATATATTCAACATTTTTTTTTGGACTTTGAGCAAATTAAATTGCAAACTCACATGCACCGCATATGCAAGCTTTGAACTAGAGACCTCTTGGTTGGAAATCTAAACTCCCAACGAACAAGCTATGATGGGTTGCAAAACATTTGTTAGTTCAATTTTAGATTTCATTATTTACTATTGCAAATAAAAAAGATTTGTTTAGTCCTTTTTGAACTACAAAGATGATATAATAACATAACAAAAATAAGTTTGGGCATCAAAATTTAAATTCTGTCGGCATAGAAACACAGTATTTTACTATTGAATAATAGCATCACCAAAATTCTGGTTAAAATGAGAAAGTCCTCCAAATCATCTTCCCTTTATTATATGACCTCATATAAAGCAATATTTGGGTGACAATTTTGAAACATGTTGAAAGGTTGCTACTTGAAGCTAACTTTTGTTGTAAATATTCATTTTATTTTAATTAAACTTGTTTTGGCTTTTATCCCCTCTTAGGGGCTTTCAGGGAATGTGTTGGATAATTGTCTAGGAATTCCCTAGTTAACTTGTGCGGATGATTACCCCGTTCTGAGGGATTCTTACATGAGCATTCATTGATGCTGAAGAAGAAGAGCTTTTAACAGGTTGATGTTAGATATTTGTGTGCTTAGGTTTGATAATTAATAGTAATAGATGGGGCTGATATCTTGTCAAGCTAGAGTGATTTTATATCAACTCAAAATAAAAGTTTTGATTCTTGCTCCTCAACTCAAACTCAAAATAGATTTCCACCTTCCTTCAAATTTTATTGGCCTGGAGATATATTTTAAACAGACTAGAAATCCAACAATACTTTTTGTCCAACCCAGCAAGCTTAGCTGTGTAAGAAATAGTTCATATTTTAGGCCTATTGAAATTATAATGTGTGTTGAACTTTCATTTTAAAGCAATTTATTAAAAAAGGGTTCACAACTGCATTTCAAATTTAAAGAAATATACTGAAGGGGAACTCACTTTCGTGGCATTCAAGGGCGCCTTTACTCCTTTCCTTAATGAAAGAACTGAAGCCGAGTGAGTTATACTAACCTTTTGTCAAAGATCATATAGCAGATCCCTGTGACATTGTCAACATAAAGCACCGGAAAGCATGCTTGCTCCCTGCCCAACCCTTGATTTTATACTTATTATTGAAACAGATAAGTTACTATTGGATATATAATACACGTCAGCATACACTTACAATAACTAATTTCAGATGTAAGCAGTTAGATGTGATGTAATAGAATAATATTTCAGTTGCAAATGATATTCCTCTAAATAATTCAAATTATGCTTAAGATAAACATGAAAAATTTTAGGCAACTCCTAGCCCTTTCCATTAAATATACTCATTCCTATAACCTAGCTATCCAACACGTCAACAGCTCAGCTCCAAGCTGCCTCCAACAAATGCTTACATATGGAACGTAGAAGATAAATAGGGAAATCAACCTTGGAGCTAAAAGAATTTTAAAAACAAGCAAAATGAATCTGAAGACTTATTAAGCAAATAATATATTCATCCCTTAAAATGATCAAGAAAGAACAAATCTGTGAGTAGACTCTAGATTCGAATTGAAAGACATCAGAGTAAAAACAAAGTCAAACTCATTTCTCTCTGTTGCAATTGAGAATGCAAAGAATAGCTTTACCCTTTGAGAAGAAACAAATAAATTTCGTAGTGCAATCTTCATAGGCACTTGGCTAATAGCTAGTATCCTGATGCAAATAATAGAATTGTTCTCAGAAGTGTACAATTCAGTTGATCACTTAATGCATTCATAAATAGATAACCAACATGGGACACACTTGACCTCAGAGATTAAAAATGGTTTGGACTAAAATCTTTACTTGAAGTAGCAAAAACAAATAGAGTAAGTATGAAGAATGCCAACCAAATATGTAACGACCATATGCTACATCTGTTCGAGATCAAGTGCCTGACTTCTTCTCTGTACTTTAAAGGACATAAACATAATAGGTATATGATTCATCCATATAAACCAGCAAATAAATGGCCCAAGCTGTAATAATAGGCCTCCGAAACGACATTGGCCAATAACTCACAAGAGGTATATGCTTCATCGATAAAAAACCTCATCATTTAGCAATCAACATAACCATAATAATACAACTAATAGCAGTAAGCCTTATGTAAAGTGCAGTGAAAATCAGTTTTGAGGCTCTATTAACCACCACAACAGCAATGTCTATGATGAGCCTGTTGCTCTTCACCACCCGAAAATTGCATGCCAAAAACAGTTCTGTAGACTTTTGAGCCCATGCTGCTACAAAAGAGCTTCTTGCTAGCTGCTAACTAGTAAACTCCTGGCTTGCTTATGCAAAATGCATGCATCCTAAAATCAAATCACATTCATATGATTGTTAGTGGACTAATTCTAAAATAGAAACAATACAACAAACATCATAAAAAATCAAAATCATAGAAAAAATCTACAGAACTAGTTCCAAGTGAAAGCATGTAAAAAGAGAGAGAACTGAAAACGAAATACCATGAAAAAAATAAACCCTGCCCTTGGATTAAAAATTTCCTCGCTTACCTGTCCTTTTTGCTACAAATTTACATGTAAGAGGAGGCCATGAGTGCAAGCAAGAGATTTGTGAGCGTTGGAGGAGGAGGAAAGGAGCGGGAACATTGCACAGCAAGATAAGATTGAAGAACCACTGGCCACTAGGTTGGGTGGTATTGCTTTTGAGATCCAATGTGCAGGTTTAAAGCCTTGAATCTAAGGGGAGAGAAAGGTTGAAGAGGGAGAGGTGGAGGAATGCTGAAGGAAAACATAGCCACTTACTCACAATGGCAATAGAGAGTGGAAGATGGAGGAGAAAAAGAAGGTGAAACATAGATCTAAACATTCTGCCTAGCTTTACTGATTGGCCCACAGACTCGTATTGGCAGCAAATAGGGTAAGATGGAGGAGAAAGAAAGTGAACCCCAGACTAAATGTGCTCCCTAGCTTTTACCCTTTGAAACTAACACAAGTACACAACTACTTACAATGAGTAGTTGAGTCATGTTCTGTGTCTCTAGGTCCATGATGTGCCAAAAGCTTTTCTACATCAAGAAGGGAAAAAAAAAAACACACTCCATCTTCGCTTGATGTTTTGAAGCATCTGAGCACCCAAATGTTGAGACATGATTTTTGATAGATCAAGACTATCCTTTAGAAGTGTTAGCTTAGAATTGCATTAAATAAGTTCTCAATATTTGAAAATGGATCATCATGTACCCCGATTATAAATAGGGAGGATCTCTTGTGAATAAGGCACCAATTTTCTCCTCTATCATGGTATTAAAGCCAAGTTAGACCTTGCCACTTTCTCATATTCTTGTGCGAAATCTTGCCTCCAACACTTGCAATTTCTTCCCGCTGCGACACTTGTTCTTGCTTTTGCATTCACTCAACCCCGTTGTTACACTCACTCTATTTTCTCTCACCTGCCAAACTTGTTCTCATTTACTCGTTGCTTGTTTTTACTTGCAATGCCTGCATTCATCTGTAAGCACTCACTCGTAGCACTCGCACTTACTTGCAATGCTCACTTTGATGCAACACCTGCTAACCACCTAATCGCTTCGCACCTACGTGCCACTAATGTGTTACTTTCGTGGCTATCCGTTGCACTCACCATTGCTCACCTACAACTCTAGGGTATGCCAACTTCATGACTCACAATTCTTGCATTTTGTGTTAATTTTTTGTATTCTCTCTCTCGTGATGTTATGGCTTCTCATATATTTGAATCCCTCATCCACAATTACTAACAACACCAAATGTAATGGTACCAATTAACTCTTGTGATTAAGGGCCTTTTGCTTCATTGTCGGCTCTCACGATAAAATCCATCTTCTTGAGGCTTTTTTTTATAGCACTAACATCATCAATTTTTCAAAATGAAAAGCATCATACTTGGGTGTTCTTACTTTTACTCAATAGTGATGGACCACTGCTTCGATTGTCATGTTGTAAGACTTTTTCAAAAAAAATAATGTGAATTTCTTTGATACATTTATTTTTAAAATGTGATGCTTATTGTCTACACTCTCTATTCTTAGTTTTTTCAATAAAATGATATGTATATTCAAGCATATTATAGTTCATTAAGCGGAAAATGGGACGAGTTACTTCAATGCCACCCCTGTATGACTATGATGACTACTTGTCAAAATTACAATGAAAAATTCCTTGCACTAAATTAATCTTTATTTTGCATCCTTCTCTTTAGGGTGTAAAATTTCAATTGATGGTAGACTCCATAGTCCCTAAATATTGTGATTGCTCTCGCTTAGGTTCTTCAGGTCACATAGCTTACTTCTCCCCAACCTCCCACTTCTAATCAATTAGCATGGATGGCTAGTTTTAGGGTGGTTTAGGGAATTGCATATGTGATTGTTGTACTAGTGGCGAACACAGCCATGGTCATATTGCTTTTTCATGCTGCCCTCATTGGATTCGCACCAATCTTCCATTCAAACATTTTTAGGAGAAATTCAATTAGCCCTCCGGTGCTTAACATGCTTCCATAACCAATCCAACCCTTCCCACTTCTTATATTACTTCCTCTTGTAGATCAATTACTCTCTCGGAAGATTTTAATGGGTTACTTCTACAATCTCAAATATTTCTTAACATCTCATGCAATCTCTTTTTTTGATATGTTGCTACTATCTCTACTGGTATATCCTATGTTTTAGATTCAGGTGTTTATTCTCATATAGCAGGTTACTACCAATTATTTTCATCTCGCCATATGACCTCTCTATTATCTATTATTGTAATTGAAGGTTCCTTTGCTCCTTTCTCTAAAAAAGGAATTATAAACCTCTCAAAATATTTATCTCTTAGATTTTTCATATGCCCATAATTCTATATCAAATAGAGTCCATTCACTATCTTACAAAAATTAATAACTGCTTTATAATATTTTGTCCCTCTCTTTATACCTTTCAGGATATCAGCTTGAGTAAGATGATTGGTGGTGGTGTTGAAGTTGATGGATTTACTACTTAACAATAATGTTTCTTTCACCCGCTTTTACATAATTACTTTATTTCTGTGGCATTGTTGTCTGGACATCGGGATTGCCTTTGTTTTCTCATCTGTCCAAATTTGATATCATGCTTGTGAGTTTGGTAAATATAGTCATGTGTCATTACTTTCCACCACTAATCATTAATCTCTTTCTTTCAAGTTAGTCCACTCAGATAATTGAGGTCTTGGGCTTTATCTCATTCCACGATTTTGTCACATTTATTGATGAATGTTCGAGGGTCATTAGGTTTACTTTCTCAAATGTTAGTTGGAGGTATTGCTTGCATTTCAAAATTTCAAATAAGAAAATGTTTAATTTTCTACCTTAATCAAAAGTTTATTTACTAATAATAGTTTAGAATTTATTTGTCTCAATTTCGCACATTCTGCTTTATCAATGATATTATTCATCACATTTATTATCCTTACACATATTAATTGAATAGTATTGTTGAATGCAAAAATTTTCATTTGCTTGATATTTTATGAACATTAATATTTCATATGAATGTCCCACATTAATTCTGAAGGATATAGTAATCTCATCAATGTTATCCCTTCCCGCCTTCTCAAAATTTTTTACTCATTCAACTCTAGCTGATCAAACTATTTTTCCCCTTACACTAGGATATTTAGTTTTATATGATTTGTTTATGATTTTCGCTCTCACTAAACTTCTCTTTTCATGCTATTTGATATATATTTCTTTAGTATTCTCACAATTAAAAAGGATATAGGTCTTATGATCATCTTATTTGATGCTCATGCATTTTGCTTGATGCAACTTTTCATAAGATCACATCTTTATTTTCTCCCTCCTTTTTCTTTGAGACATCGTTACCACTTGTTTCTCTTCCTCTAGAAGGCTCCTATATCTACCTATATCCTTCTAAGGGCTCACTCACAACCTCGACCAACTTTCACAACAACACTTTCAACATCATTATTTGATTCAACTAAGCATCTAAGTGATGACGAGCTCTTTGATCATTCCATTCACTCTTATGTGTTTGCTCATTTATCCTCTTCCTTATATCCATTTGTCTTGTCTTAAAAATTTCTCTCTATTCCCGGGACATCAAAAAAGGCTCCTGAATCGTCTATGGATACAAGCTAGGGATGGTGAGATGAGTGGTCACCTCAGTCATATATGCATGGAATTTGGTAATAGGTTTTTTACTATCAAATTTCATCTTAATTGCTCGATCAGTTGATGCAAAGCTCAACTAGTTACGAAAAAAATTTCACATAAGTATGTAGGTTAAACTATTGTGACACCTCCCCAATTGTTATGCTTAACTTTATTAAAATTCTCTTATATGTGGCCATGCATAGAATATGCTACAAATGGATGTGAGTAATACATTCCTTTTTGGCGACTTGAATGAGGTAGTTTATATAGAGTAATCACCTAGGTATGTTGTTTAGGGGAGGAACACATATGCCTACTCATGGAGGCCGTTATTATTTTGGATCAAATATGGAGAACTTTCATATTTAATATGGAGGGTGGCGTATGTTATTTGGGTGAACTCTAGAAAATTGTAGTCATTTCCCTTATTATAATTTATAAATTTGGGGGATCTCCAGGGAATACGATGTTGACCATTGACCAACCCGACCCCCTTCATGAAACAACGCGACAATTCTCCCATGTATCTCTCCTCACGACAATAAGACTCTCCACGAACCCTCTCCCTCTCATCTGAACTCACGCGCACAGATGCACGAAGGAACCACACGCTCATCCCTCTTGCTCGTTTGCCTCTCATCGTTGTCTCGCATGCAAGAACAGGAAGCCGCACCAGATCCCTCCGTCTCCATATGTGACTCACTCCCTCGAACCAACCTACTTGGCCCAAACGCCCGCATGAGAGTCGCCCGACCTCCTGTGCCCTCGCTAGGTCGCTTGTCCCTGTACGCGATTTCGTGTGATCCTGTCTGGCCAGACTTGCAACCAGACACCGCACGCGACCCATCTGTGCCTCCACGTTTGTCCTGCCGTACTCACCCACACACGTTTTCGACCGTCCGCTCCCAGCCCCAAATAGTGCCCGCACTTCACGCCTCACTCGGCCCGATCATCTATACCCGACCTCCCTCTCTCCCAATCTTTCTATACCGCAAGAGGAAGACCCAACCCGTTTCAACCCGTCGTCCAACTCGAGCCTTCTCTCCTATTCAATTCCAATTGACCCAAGGTATAAAAAATAATATATATATAAAGAGAGAGAGAGGAAAAAGGGAGGAACATGTACTGTTTATTTGAAGATCTGCCCGTTGTATCTTAGATTCGGGCAGGATTGGTCAATTTGAAGCCCCGTGCCTTCATATATTTGATCCGGGCGGGAAGAATTCAATTTGAAGACCTCACGCCGTCGTATCTATAATCTGGGCGAGAAGAACCAAAGGCAAGTGCCTCCCAACCTCCCTTCGCAGGGAGGGGACGTCGGAAGGTTGCCAGATTTTTTAAGAAAAAAATATATATAATAAAAATAAATAAAATAAAATATGAAGCAATAGGTACCTTTCAATTTGAAGACTTGCGTCGTTGTATCTTAAATTCGGAGAGGATTAGTTAATTTGAAGCCCCCGCATTGTCGAATCTTTGATCCGAGCTAGAAGAACCAAAGGCAAGTGCCTCCCAACCTGCCTTCGTGGGGAGGGACGCCGGGAGGTTGACGGATTTTTAATATATATATATATATATATATATATATATATATATATATATATATATATATATATATATGAAGCAACATGTACATTTCAATTTGAAGACTTGCGCTGTTGTATCTTAGATCTGGGCAGGATTTGTCAGTTTGAAGCCCCTGTGCCATCATATCTTTGATCCGGGCGGGAAGAATTCGATTTGAAGATCATGCACATCGTATCTTTGATCCTGATGAGAAGAACCAAATGCAAGTGCCTCCCAACCTCCCTTCACGGTCGGGGATGTCGGTAAGTTGCCGAAATTTCAAATGACAAAAAAAACTCCCTTTTTACACAAATTTTCAAATTCAAATGTTTTCAAATCGTTCAAGCATTTCACAAAATAATGGAATAATAACTTATCTAGGATATTTAGTTACAATGGGGACCAAAGTGCTTCAGTTGTATTTTCAAAAATCACATATTTTGGAAAATACCAATCAATCTAAGTTTTCCTTTGCTAGACAAGAGGATCAAATCAAATATGTTGATCCTTCTATCAGAGATACTAAAGACAGAGATAGAAGTGTTATGTTAAAAGGTTAACGATCCAATGGTTTTCAAGATGGTTCCAATGTAATGATTCTTATTGCTATTGAACTCACCTATCTAGAATACCCACTGGGATGGTTGGAATGATAAACAATCTAGTATTGCTATGAGAAGAATGAGTTAATTGGGGCTGAATAACCCTTATGTTGGCAGGGCTGAATATAGATTTTATATCCCAAGTTCAAACAACAGAGCATTTGACATATAGCTGTTATATGATGTCTTGTAGTATTATATTTCCCATGAGCATCACAATATGAGAATTGACTTGATATATGATGCATGCAAATCATGCCATATGTGTTATTTGTATAGACATGCCTCTTAACCTAGAGGAAATTAGTATATTAACGACTGAAGTTGGTATCAAAATCTTTAGGAAGTTACTAATCTCCATAGCTCATTATGATTTTGCATTAGAAAGATAGCAAAATTGTTTAGGCTACTCTCAAAGCATGAATGACAGTGATTATATAAGCAAATTATACACACCATCAAACAAATTTTAAATTTAAACATAACACTCAATATACTACAATTATAAGATACATAATACGAGTGTATTACAAATATATTGCAAGTGTAAAATGTAAAATACATAAATAAGCATTAATCAATGTGTTAAATTAATTATACAAATACACTTGAAAACAAATCTCGCATGGCTCGACAAACATGCTAAATTTACAAACTCCAATGTCTGAGAATACCGCGTGGGGGGTTAAATGCTCATTAATATAAAAATTTATTTTTAAATAAAATCCCTGCATGTGCTTCGACCGTTGCTTTGAACTCCTAATTCAAAGGTCCGAGAATGCCTCGTGATTTAAATATTCAAGTTTTATCCTCCTCCTTAAAAGGACTGAGAGTCGACACGACTTGGATTAACAAATGAATACTTAATCATAAACTAATTACTAATCTCCGATGATGGCTGTGTTGATAGAAATCTCAACCGAAGGAGTCAATTCTCAAAGCTTATTAAAATTTCAAAACTTAATATCCACCAAATTCTAAACATTTAAATAAAATCTTATCTCAAAAAATTTAAACTAAAATCCATCAGCCTTCTGCAATTATTTGTCGGGGGTGATAAATTAATTTGAAACTAATCTCTGCTCACAAAGAGTGAATGTCGTGTCGGGCATATTATTAAGATTCATTCTCAAATAATCTCTTGCTAGCAAGGACGTGACACGTGCTCTTTGATTGGGTGGTTTTGCTGCAAAATGACACCACTATATTACAATTATTACCAAAGCCCATATGGTCTCTAAAGTTTCAAGTCCTTGAGCAATGAATTATAGGATATACTAATAGCCATAAAGCCCTTTTTTTAAATGTATATCTTTAGACAAACATTCACCTCAGATCTATAAGGTATTGATGCAATCATGAATTATCATTCTATGTTTTTATTTTTCTATGTTTTGGACTCTATGTTTCTTTTTATTTGTATTACCTTATGATGGAAAACAACCCATGATCATGCTTGGGATTGGTGCTTGTAGGTAATTTCACTACATTGGCTTTTCACTTATGTTGAATTTGCTTCCTTGTTCCTTGGTGGCTAAATGGGTATTTGATTTTGGGCTATTTTTCCTTATTGGGCTTGGCCCATTTCTTCCCATGTTGGCTGGCTGCTTGGTGTTCCCCATGTTGTTGTCCCATTTTTCCCTGCTGCTGGCTTTCCCTGTACTGGTTGTTTTTTCCTATGCTGTTGTCCCATTTTCCCTGCAGCTGGCTTTCCGTATGCTAGCTATTTTTCCCCATGCTGTAATCCCGTTTTTTCTATGCTGTTGGCTGTTCGATTTCCACCTTGCTGCTTTGCTATACTAAGTGCATTAACTCCTCATTAAATGTGCTATCTTGAGAGGCTTCTATTGGCTGTTTGGGTGGCATAATTAAGTGAGCAATTTATGACCATTTCCCCCATTCTTCTCCTACATATATGGGCTGTTTTGTTGATGGAAGGGTTGGTTGTTATTGTTGCTGGTGTAATCAAACTAAAACCTGCGGGTTATTTAGCTTGCGAGCTATCTTCTTCTACCTTAATTTTTTTATTTTCTCTTGGTCTTCTATCTAATCTTCTCTCCACGGTTTTCCTTTTACTTTTATCTTTCTTCTCCTAATATTGTGAGTGTAAGGTGTTGTTGTGCACCGTTTGTGGGTATTTGCCGGAGGAGCGCCGATTTGAGCTTGATCATAATTTCTGTGGCGAACTATTGGTTTGATTTTTTTTCCTTTGAGCACTATTCTCTATTTTCATGATTTGCATGTGAGGTGACCTTACAAGGTTGTTTTGAGGGTATGTTAATTTAGTTGTTTGGTTATTTTGTGTGCCTTCTTATCAAATTTTTAAGTTTTGTTTCCTACTTAGTTTTCAATATTTGTGTATGTTTATGTTATATTGAAAGGGAGCGTTGTCAATTGCATTTCTAATGTTCTCCTACTTATTTTAGAACCTAGATAGCATCAGGTATTCTTAGACGAAGCAACTCATGGCTGCCCGATAAGGTGCGTTCTATCAGGTTGGGTCGACTACCTCCTCTGACTAAGTAGACCAGTGACCCTGATAGCTCGGGACGACGAAACCATGGAATCTTGATCGGACTCATCTTCATTCCCCGCATCACCTGTTTTAAGTATACGGTGATAAATTTCAAATCATAAACTCCAAAAACCTAATAATTCAAATTTAAAATATCAAAAGTTGCTGCTACTACAAGCTGGGCACTCATTGCCTACCTCATGACTAGCTTTAATCGAAGGTTATCGCTCGTTATGAGAAGGATAATTAACTATAGGGGCTTGCGCCTATAGAAAACTAGAATTCTGATTATAAAGTCCTCGCAAAATGCGTGCAAAATCTTTGGGTAGTGTCTTATTTAAATTTTAATCTACCTTTCGAAAATTTACCCGAAACTTAAACTCGTTAAAACTCTCCCTGTCAAACAAAAGAGGTGTAGAGAGGCCGGAGCACGAATTTTCGGAGCCCACATACTACACTAATTTTCTCTTCTAATACAAAGTATATTATTTTGAGTGTTAGCAAGATTTATATTAAATATGAAAGTTCTCCGTATTTGGAGAGTGATAAATTATTTGGGTGAACCTTAGAACATTGAATTCATTCCCCGATTACAATTTATGAATAAGAGGGTTCTCTAGTGAATAAGGCACTAATTATCTCTTCTAACACAAAGTATCCTTGCTTCATATATGACCCTGTACTGATTAACTTTTCCATAACTTCGTAAAGCTTTTGTAGGTTTACATTCTTTTTGCCGACAATGCCCAAAGTTGCTATCCTTTTTAAAATTTATAACTTATGCATTGATTGGTTTTCCTTTTCCTCTTCAATTTATTATTTTTTTGGAGGATGTAGCCTTAAATGAGGACTTTGCAGGAGCGCTTTCCTGATCCAAAAGCTTTGGTGAAAGACCTTCATGCTGTGGGTATCAATGCAATATGGATGCTTGACCCTGGGATCAAATGTGAGGAGGGTTACTATGTTTATGATAGTGGTTCTAATAATAATTTATGGATCCAGAAAGAAGATTGCAAACCTTTTGTTGGTAAGGCATATAGAATAAATTTAGTGATAATGAATTATGATTTGAAGTTAATGATATCATTATTTTCATTATTAGGGGAGGTATGGCCTGGGCCTTGTGTTTTTCCTGACTTTACACGGAAAGAAGCACGGTTATGGTGGGCTAATTTGGTGAAGGATTTCGTTTCTAATGGTGTTGATGGGATATGGAATGATATGAATGAGCCTGCTGTTTTCAAAGTAAGTCTCTGGAAACTGGGACCTGCTGTGTCCGTCACATTTTCGAAAATTGATAAAAGGCTGCAATTCTACTCCACAGACAGTTACAAAGACAATGCCTGAGAGCAACATCCACAATGCAGATGCTGAAATTGGTGGTAGACAAAAGCACACTCATTATCATAATGTAATTTCTCCATCACTCTTTTTTATCATCTTTGAAATGTGTCCTAGTTGTCTGCTTGTTATTATTCTAATATCTCATTTATAATCTTAAATTGTTGGAACATATTGTGTATTGATGTCTTTGTAAAAGTTATGTTCAGTCATTTATAATCTTGAGTTGCTGGAGCATATTATTTATTGACATCTTGATAAAACTTCAATAGTTATGTTCAGATGATTCATCTCAACACAGGTTTATGGCATGCTGATGGCAAGGTCAACTTATGAGGGAATGAAAATGGCCAATGAGAAAAAGCGTCCATTTGTTCTTACTAGAGCTGGGTTCATAGGAAGTCAGCGGTATGCTGCCACATGGACAGGCGACAATCTGTCTAATTGGGAGCATCTCCATATGAGCATACCAATGGTTTTGCAACTGGTCAGTTTATTATATATATTTATTCTGAAATATTGTTGCCATGAAATATATCGGACAAGAAAATAATCTGACGCATTTGATGAGTTTTTTCATTTTTCCACTGGCTATTGATGCCTTACCTTATAGCCTAACACGAGGTCTCAGCAGAATTTATTTGTCTAATAATTGGAGCCATCATCTATAACGGGTGCAAGACAAAGAAGAGTGAGCCTAAATTCTTGGTGAAAGTACTGACAAATTGTTCAGTATGAAGGTTTTGCAGATTATACTATCTTTCTAATGTTCTAAGTTCTACCAAGCACTGTAACGATTGACATGCTTTTTCTTACTTTCCCTGTGAAAGAGCAATGCTTTTTTTTAGCAACTCGATTGCTATTTCCTCTTCTTTCCAAAGCACCTTGGATTGTCCAGCTCATTTTCTTCCATAACTACTACTTCCATAGTCTTTTGTGAGCAAAATTTTGCACGCCCCATTTTTTGAAAGGGCCAAGTAAAGATGACAGTAACCTAATTATCTGTTAATGTACGTAAATGATATGTTAAATGCCTTTTCCTGCATCATAAGCATAATATATTCATTTATTAATTGGTAGCACATGGCCTTCCACTTTGTATATTACTTCTATCGCATCTTAAAGTATGCCAATGTCTTCCCTGAATATTTGAATTTTGAGAATTATAGTGTTCTGACACTTTTTTTTTGTGAACTCATTGGCTCAGGGTCTAAGTGGTCAGCCATTATCAGGACCAGATATTGGTGGATTTGCTGGTAATGCTACTCCACGGCTTTTTGGAAGATGGATGGGCGTGGGTACCATGTTTCCTTTTTGTCGGGCACATTCTGAGGCTGGAACTATTGATCAGGAACCTTGGTCCTTTGGAGAAGAGGTTTTCCATCGTCCAACAATTTCATAACCCACCTATTCCACCACAATTTTCATCCTTTAATCAATAGGCTAAAATATTAAAATTAACGTTGTAAGAAGTTTCTAGTTGGTATTCGTCATAGTTTATCTTCTCCATAAAGTTTTTTTCCTCTCTTTTCTAGTGCGAAGAAGTATGCCGCCTTGCACTCTTGAGGCGCTATCGGCTTATACCACACCTGTATACGCTCTTCTATCAGGCTCATAAAATGGGCACTCCTGTTCTCTCTCCCACCTTTTTTGCTGGTAAGCCTTCCTCCTTAAGTTTCCTTTCTTTCATTTTGCACATTTTAATCTTCAGTTGGTGGGCTAAGCAGATCCAACGGACAAAAAATTAAGGAATGTTGAGAATTCCTTTCTACTTGGGCCACTTCTAGTTTGTGCAAGGTACTTTTGCTTTAACCTGGATATGTTAGGCTGTTTATCCTTATTTTTTATTTATGGTGCTTAAAATCATAATGTGGTAAGCTTTTGTTCTTTGTTTCTTTTTATGAAGGCTACTGTAGGCAAAGCTATATCTTTGAAATATGAACATATTTCCTTATGATGGATGGAAAACATCTGAGTATTCATTTTTGCACTAACATATGTCGCTTGGTTAACAGCACCATACCAGAACACGGATCACATGAATTATCTCATGAATTACCTAATGGAACTTGGATGAGGTTTGATTTTGGTGATTCACATCCAGTGAGTTGTCTTACTACCTAAATCTTCTTTATTTGGATCTCTAATTTCATAATTTATCTGCTAGATCTAGATTACTCTATGTGCTCTGCTAATTCCTTTCAGTCTTAATTCTTTTGAAAAAATTCAGGATTTGCCAATTTTGTACTTGCAAGGAGGTTCAATAATTCCTGTTGGTCCTGCTATTCAGCATATTGGTGAAGCCAATCCAACCAATGAGTTATCGCTTTTTATATCTTTGGACATAAATGGTAATATATATTGTTATTATGTTAAGAACACTGCACAAAATTTATTTTATTTTTTACCATTTCATCATTTCTTAAGGTGTTCTTACCTTGCCCTCTTTTTTGGAGGTCAACAGCAATTACTGATTCATCCTTTGACCAGTGGTTTCCTTTTGATCATACAATAAAGTAAAACTGACCTTACCTGATCAAAGCTTCTAATTCTAGTTATGTGGTTATATTGTTTCATGCTATGGCATTTTGAATGGACCGTTGATCATCATCTGTATGGTGGTATTTTAAGCGTAAGTGAAGAAATGTCTTTCATTCTTTCATTAGTTTAGTCACATGCAGGGTGTGAGTGTGTGGTGAGGGAGGACGGGTGGAGCACAGTCAATACATAGTTTTACCTTCAAACTCCAATTACTAATGCGTCTTAGAATTGGAAAACTGTGTTGGGTGACATTATTGACATGGATTGTTCACAATAAATGTTGCATGATTCTGGACAGGTTATTTAGATTCCTGCTGTGTGATATCATTATCATATTGTATTCATCAGTAATTGCATCTCAAATTGGCGAAATTAAAAGAAAAAAAGCTGTAAACTCTTTCTGAAAGAGCATCCAACAAGTTTTAAACAGCATAATCACTCCCATCAAGGGATGACTTACGCTTTGTTTGGGGCGACTTTCTTACTGTGTTGTAAAGCTATTTTTTAGTGCAAAAATCTCTTGAAAATAGGGAAAAAGCAGTGTGATGCAGAGCACGTTAACTAAAGGAAGCAAGCAGAACATTATATCCCTCTCTAACAAACTCACACCGCTCCCCACTATCTCATTTGCTGTTTCTGTTTTTACCGTACTATTAGTTCTTTTATGAGAATATTTTAGTTATATTAATTGGCTTAGACACAGGATGCATATATTAAAATGCAGAGGTGTAAACACAGTTTTGATTATTGTGGGCTCCGAAAATTCGGCCCCGGCCTCCGCCCGCTTTTTAATTTCTTCGGGGAGGAGTTTTAACGATTGAAGTTCCGAGGTAAATTTTGGAAGGCAGATGAGATAGTAGATAAGACACTACCCAGAGATTTCGCCCTCATTTTGCGAGGACTTTATGATCTGAGTTCTGGTTTCCTATAGGCGCAAGCCCCTATAGTTAATTACCCCTCCCGGTAATGAGAGAGAACTTTCGATTAAGGCTAGTCGTCAATCAGATACGTAGAAATACGTGAGTCTGGCTTATAGTAGCAGCAATGGGTATAGGGTTTTGAGAATTTGAAGATTTTAATATTTAAAACAGAAATTTTCACCACCTTGCACTTAAAGCGAATGGTGGGGGAATGGATGATAGACCCGATTAAGATCCCATGGTTCCGTCATCCCAGGCCATCGTGTTCCCTGGTCTACTTAGTCAGAGGAGGTAGTCGACCCAACCTGACAGAAGGATCCTTGTCGGCAGCCATGGGTTGCTTCGTCCAAGGGTACCTTGTAGACCTGGGGGAGTGTTTGTCTAAGGGGACAAATTTGAATCCACCTTAGCTAACAGAGGGCTTTGTGCCCTATCGATCATATCCTATTGATTCATATCTCAAGGATTTGATGCCATTGGGGAGCATACGGGCTCTGGCCATAACCATAATATAATGGTGCCATTTGGCGGCGACCACCTGGTTCAGAGGGCCCCGAGTCATAACCGTTTATCCTGCAGTGCCATTTGGCGGCGAAACTGCCGGTTAGAGGACTCGTACCACGTCCTTGCTGGCAGGAGATTGTTTGAGAATGGATCCTAGTGATATTTTCGACCAGGCATTAGCTCTTGTGAGCTGAAGCATTCTTCAATTTATCCATCTCGACAAACTGTTGCGGAGGGTGGATGGATTTGCTTTATGTGATTGATGATTGGATTTCAGTTTTAAATATTTTTGGGATTTTGATGATTTTGGGAATTTTTGTGGAGTTTTGGGTATTTGAGAATTTTTGTGGAGTTTTGGGGTTTTGGGTATTTGGGTGGTATTTGAAATGATCTGTGTGGACCCCTCCGGTTGAGATTTGCATTCAACACGGCCATCATTGGGGTGCATGAGGTCATTTTTATTTATGAGTTGAACCTTGTCGACTCTATCGGGCTATCGATAGAGGATCGGGTTTCGTAGGCTTTGCGCCTTTGTAAGTGAATTATCTTGATTATAGGCCTTGAAGGCCTAATATGAATGTATAAAATAAATATCCCGGTCGATCTCGCGACCGCATATTTATTTAATAGTTCGAGCCGTGTCAACTCCTATCTACTTGAATAGAAGGATCGGGCTCGAACTTGAATTCACTTATTGACCCGCGCAGCATCCCTAGGCGTTACATGTGTACCAATAACACGCTCATCGGGGCCCATGCGGGTGTGTAATACATTCCCTTACGTGTACCTAAGTGTATACATGTTATAGTGCACGTGCGGGGGTATTTTAAAATATTTGTTGCTGCTTGGTTGTACGGGTGACCGCCATTTGAATGCAGCATTCTACTTGGACTTTTGTACACGCCTTCTGTCCGCTTGTAAAGATGTTGCGGATCCGGTGGCGTATTGTAGCAGCTTGGGGATTGAACTGTTTGCTGCATTGTACAGGTAGACTTTCGTGCACTAGTTGCTTACTGCAGGGGGATCGTAGTGCACTAACGAATCTCCTGCTTTGATTGTAGATGTTGCTATCTACTGTAGTCCTTTTGCATCCTTCTTGTAGACAGCATGTTAAGTATGTAGCTGATTTCCTACAGAAGCTCGTAGGTACTTACATTCGTCGCCTCCCACCTGCCTTTACTTGCTGGGGATCAGTGTATTCGGCTGATGTTGGATAATCTCTCCACATTCATTTGTGGGCAAGTTGTAGTATCTTCAGGCATTTATAACCCTTTCACCAATATTCTCATATGAATGCAATAGGAACTGTTTCATCTTCTTGCACGACTGTTACGAAGAATGTCATCAACTCTGACTTTGCTGCTTTTGGGATGTATCCACTTGTGCTTTGAAGCCAGTTATAGAACACTATTACACTTGATGTACATTGGCCTCGTATCGTAGAAGACTGATGCATTCATCTATGATTTGACAAGTGTTGACTGTAGGATCCCACCATACTCACTTCCCCTTGCTACATAGTTTGCAAATGCTTTCATTTGTCACAATCTCCTCTATATTTTGCTAGTGACCTTTCGTATTCATAGCAATTCAGTGGTTGCTATTTTCCAATAGACTACATCAGGCATGATTGCTCATGGATAGAATACTGCGTATTCATTTGCAAATTAGTTATCATCGGTTGAAAGGGAGTTATATCTTCCTCATTTCTCTTGCTTTGCTTGTAGACTTACTGTGTTCATAGTGTATGATAACTAGCGAATCACTATATCTATTACATTGCTTGCGGACTTGAATATTTTCGTTGATGTCTTGATTGTAGAACATTGTCGCATCTATTGTACGTTGAGTCTTTCCACTTCTAAAAGATAGATGTGTGTGCTTGCGACTAAGTTGTTGTTGGATGTACGAATATCCTCAATATTCGTTGTACGTTGTTTATACGCACTTGTCACAGAACTATTATAGATTGTAGAGATATTTTAGCATCTACTACATGCTTCTACATATGATTGCATGTTGATTTGTATGGCTTGTGGGAAGGTCGCACTCCAATTTGAACTCTTGTTGCATGTCTCCTTTATTTACTATCCATTAAAGGCATCACAGCAAGAAGTCTGATTATGTTGCTTACAAGTCATCACTATTTTCAAGTAGACAGTGATTGCAAATCTTTGCTTTTGTTCAAATTCAATGTCGAAATCAAGTTGCTTTTGATTGAATTTTGATTCAAGTCCTTTGTGGTTCAACTCAAGTTTTTGCTTGAGTTCAAATGTTCAAGTCATGCTTAATATTCAAATCAAGTCCCACTTGAATTCGGGTTCATTTGTGTTCAAGTCTTATATCATTTTTTGCTCGAATTTGAGTTCAACAATCATTTCAAGTTTAATTGGAATGAATCCCCCACGGTCCAACATTGATTCAAGTCTGAGTTCCGTTCGAGTTCTCATGTCACATTTGAGTCCAAGTCCGAGCTTGAGTCCAAGTCATATTCATTTGATATTCAAATTGAGTCCAAGCTTTGTCCACTTGATATTCAAATCAAGTTCAAGTTCTGGATTTAGTTTGAGTTTAAGTTTAGATCAGGTTCTTCTTGATTGAATTCGATTCAAATCGAATTCAAGTTCCATATTGTTCAAATCATCCAAAGTTCAAGTCTCCTGATGTTCAAGTTCGAATTAGGTTCACATTCAAGTTCAATGTCGAATTGAAGTCCTTCTTGGTTGGGTTTTGATTCAAGTTCTTTGCAATGTCTATATCAAGTGCAAATCTGAGCCCAATTCAAGCCCATATCCACTGTAGCCTTGTTCAATTCAAGTTCAAGTTTATATTCAAATCATGGTTCAAATTATTAGGGACTTGCTTAGCTCAGAATTTGGTTTAAATATTTCATTTATTTATTTGAATTTAGTTCATTTGAGTTTGTTGTGCTCAACCAAATTCGGTCCAAATGTCCCATGCTTGTTCTTTGAGTTCAAATAAAGTCCAAATGTAGTCTTCTGTTCACCCGAAATTTCGGCAGCCTCCCGGCGTCTCCCCCGTTTAGGGGAAACTACGGAAAATTGGGCCTTTCCCACCACGCTTAAGAAAGCGTGTATGGTAGGTGCCCTCTTTCGAGGACACCGCGGCCGTGTAAAATCTTCAATCCCCCACCACGCTTAAGAAAGCGTGTATGGGTCTTCAACGTACCTGAAAAAGAAAAGCATTTGTTTCCCCGCAGGTACAGAGCCGCGTACGGGTACTTAAGATCGTCCCCACCACGCTAAGAAAAGAGTGTATAGGGTCTACCCGCCTCGCCGTAGGTGTCGCACCGGGTTCCCTTCCCACCACGCTTAAGAAAGCGTGTATAGGCGGTTTGCCTGCTCGACACGAACGTCTAGAACGGGATTTTGGTGATTACCCGCCTTGTCGTAGGCACCGCACCGGGGTCCCATCCCACCACGCTTAAGAAAGCGTGTATAGGCGGTTTTCCGGTGCGCCGCCAACGACGAGAACATGCTCTCGGAGTTTTAGGGTTGGAGGGTTATACCTTTGCTGTGGTTGGACCGGCGGTGGTTCGAGACAAAAAAGAAAGCATACAATGTTATTATTATAATTATAATTATAACTATAATTATAATCATAATAATATATTATTATTATAACTAAAAATGATAAATTATTATTATTATAACTGATAATAATAATTTATTATTATTATAACTAATAATAATAACATAAATAACTATTATTATTATAGTTATAATTAATGATAAATTAAATTATCAATTATAATAATAACTAGTTAATCACTAATCTACAGAATAACAAAATGACAGTAGTATTACCTACTGTCTAAATTGAGTTAAGATCGGGTAAAGGTTATGAAATTTGGCTAAGTCAGCAAGAGGAACCAGACTTGGGAGGCTCGGGTTCGCTGCTTAAGAGGGACGACGAGGGTCGGTCGCAGCTCACAGATGGAGCAAGGGTCGGTCTTGGGTTTGACGGGATGAAGGCTAGCTTGAAGCTCTGGCGTCGGCTAGGGCAGGTAGGGCGACGGGATGGAGGAACTTCGGGCACAGGCAGGGGCGTCGGATGCAGCTTGAGGTATGGAGGTTGGAATCGGGATGGGGTTCGGCTTCTGGTTCAGTTCGGATGGAGGAATGAGGGAGATCGGCAAGCGTTCGGTCGGTTTCCTGGGTTGGAATCGCGAATAGGAGAGGAGATCCGACTATGGAGGAATGGGAGAGGCTTCGGGTAGGGCAATGAGTAAGCTCCTCTCTCTCTCTCTCTCTCTCTCTCTTTCTCTCTCTCGACGGGATAGGGAGGCCGACGAGCTGCGGCTTGCTTGCGTACAGGAAAAGGGAGCTGGATGAGGTAGAGGAGATCGGCACAGTGGAGAGGAGTCGGCTTGGGATCGTTTGCGGAAGAGAAGAAAGCTTAGGACTTTCTGTGGGTGGAAGAAATGAGCGAGAGTGTCGTGGGAGAGAGCTGAAGCGAGATAACCCTGAGGGCTTCAGTTCCTTCGCCTTTTATTGACGCAAAATGGACTGAGCTCGGGGTGAGATCCCACGCGTAAGAAGCGACACTTCGGCGCCGTTGCAGAGCTGCGATATTATTACTGTAGCAGGCGGGATCTTCGACAGGATTTGCATATGGGCCTCTGACAGGTAATCATTCAAGCGATTTTTTTTATCCCCCTTTTTTTGTTTTACTTTCCTTTTGGCATGACATGGAGGTCAACAATTATTTTCTCTAAGAACAACCTTTGTTGCAGAATTTCCATATTTTGTGTTTTCCTTGCTTGCGTCCCTTCTAGGGACCTGCCATCCTTACTCAGTTTGGTATCTGAGCCACCGCCTGGAAGAAAAAATGACGGATCGAGGCAAGGAACTTGCTATTGAGGATGTTTAGAGCCTTGAATCATTGTGGGCAAACTAGGCCAACATCACTCGTCAGCTTGAGGAGTTGGCGGAAGACGTACAATGACTAATAGTTGAAATGTGCCGCGAGTTCAATCTCAATCAGGCAAGACAACGTCACCAACAATTGCAGCGGGACGAAACACCTGCAAATAAGCCAATACAACGGAGAGGTATAGCATAGCCGACACTTACGCCACATTCCTGCACACAAATAGGAACTATCCGACTCTGAGGATGAGACACAGATGTATCGTGGAGCAGAACTGATGGAGTTCGACGAAGAAGATGGAGGTAACTAGTACCATCCGGATTACCACAGGCATCGCTGACCAGTACCTTATCAGCACCATCTCGGGGAATTTAAAGTTAAGCTAGACATCTCATTTTTTGATGGACATCTGCCCATAGAAGATTACCTAGACTGGGAGAAAGCCATAGAGAATTTTTTTGATTACATGAAAATTGATCCAGACAAACAGGTGAAATATGTGGCGTGTAGGTTAAAAGGTGGTGCAAGTGCTTGGTGGGCGCAAACTCTGCAAATGAGGTAGAGGGAAGGCAAAGGGCGAGTTCGGAATTGGGTTCGGATGAAGTAGCTGTTACCCTACAGATTTTGAACAGATACTCTATATGAGATATCAACATTGTGTTCAAAGAGCGAGGTCTGTAAGCGAATACACCAAAGAGTTTAACAGGTTGAGTGCTAGAAACAACCTCAATGAGTCGGCAAATCAACTGGTAGCACGTTATATTGGAGGCCTTAAAGATAGTATTCAGGATAGATTGGAGTTGAATTATGTTTGGTCGATGTCCCAAGTTGTAAATTTTGCCTTGAAGGCTGAAATTCAACAAAACAGGCAACCTAAAGCCCCTTTTAATAGACGTCACTGGCAGGAACCAAATTCGGGAAGTAGTAAAAATAATCCATTAGCAGCAAGACCTCCTTATAGCACGAGCCCGGTAATTCAATCGACTGCTCCAGCTAATGTTAATGCTGAACTGAGGAACCAACCGAAACCAAGACCTACATCTAAAGACAATCTATATGCGAAACCATCCATATTCAAATGATTTTGTTGTTTCCAACCTAGTCATAAATCAAATGAATGTCCTCAAAGGCAACAAGTGCACCTCGCAGAGTGTGAGGAGGAAAGTGATCCCATCGAGGCCGAATTTGATAGAGACTGTGAAATCGAAGACATCTAGGCTGATGAAGGAGACCCGTTAGTTTGTGTTATGGAGAAGTTGCTATTAACTCCTCGACATAATATCACTTCCCAATGCCATGCCATTTTCAGATCACGATGCACCATAAACGGTAAAGTGTGTGATTTCCTAATTGACAGTGGATGCACTGAAAATGTGATTTCTCGGTCCGTTGTTCAAAATCTGCATTTAAAGACCACCAAAAATCCACATCCTTATAAAATAAGTTGGGTTAAAAAGGGCATGGAAATTATGGTCACTGAATCGCGTCGAGTGACCTTTTCGATAGGCAAACAATACGTTTGTGAAGTTTTATGTGACGTCTTAGACATAGACGTTTGCCACTTAATATTGGGAAGACCGTGGCAGTTCGACGTGGGTGCCAATTATGATTGTCGTGCCAATGTATACTCCTTTGAATGGATGGTTCGACGCCTGAGACTGCTACCTGGCTCAATTGAACCACACTACCACAGGCCCAAAATTCAGGTCCATCCAAACAGGAAGCAATGCATATCGTGACAAGTCAGTTTTGCTTCACTGCTGGCGAGAACCAGCTCCTCTGTTTGCATTGCTCGTGACCGAACCGAACCATTGTTCACATCAAAAAGAAATACATGCTTATACTTGCAAGCTTTTACAGCAGTGCAAGGACATCACACCCGACGAATTACCTGCGGAACTACCTCCCATGAGAGACATGCAACACCAAATAGATTTTGTGCCAGGTGCCACATTGCCGAATCTACCCCATTATAGACTTAATCCAAAGGAACAATCATTTTGCAGGAATTAGTTGACAATTTATTAAAGAAGCAATTGATACAAGCGAGTTTGAGTCCTCGTGTGGTGCCAATGCTGTTAGTACCAAAGAAGGATGGAAATTGGCGAATGTGTATAGATAGTCGGGCTGTCAACAAAATAACAGTCAAATACAGATTTCCTGTACCTCGCATTGAGGAGTTAATCAACATACTTACAGGGTCTTCCATCTTTTTTAAACTAGATCTTCATAGTGGATACCATCATATTCACATACGCCCCTGTGATGAGTGGAAAACTGCTTTTAAAACTCCATAAGGGCTATATGAATGGAAGGCATGCCGTTCGGATTGTACAACGCTCCTTCCACCTTTATGAGGATGATGAATGAAGTCTTAAAGCTGTTTTTAGGAAAATTCTGCATTGTATATTTTGATGACATTTTGGTTTGTAGTTCTACTTGGCAACAACACATACACCATTTGAAAAGTCTTTTTTGAAGTACTAAAACAACAAAGATTGTTTGTCAACCTTTTTAAATGTGAGCTTGCCACTCCTAAGGTACACTTCCTGGGTTTTGTCATTTCGACAGAGGGAGTGCACATGGATCCCCAAAAGGTAGCAGCTATCCTCGATCGGCGGCCGCCGCAGTCCTTCTTTGAAGTTCGATGTTTTCATAGGTTGGCAAATTTTTACCAAAAATTCTTCAAGGATTTCAGTCTCATAATGGCTCCAGTGGCCGAGTGTTTAAAAGCCAAGGCATTTCAGTGGGGTGAAGAACAACAACAAAGTTTTAAAAAGATCAAACAAGCCTTGAGCTCCGCTCCTATCATAGCACTTCCAAGCTTCGACAAACTATTTATTGTGGACACTGATGCTTCTTTCATTGGTATTGGAGCAGTACTTTTGCAAGTCGGCAAACCGATAGCATTTTTTAGCGAAAATGTGTTCTGCTCGGCAGAAATGGATAGCCTATAAACAACAACTTTATTCCATCATTCGCGCACTTAAACAGTGGGAACAATATTTGTTACACCAAGATTTCATACTATACAGTGATAACAAGGCTTTACAATATATAAATAGCCAAAGAACCATTAACCGCATGCACGTGCATTGGCTCATGTTCTTACAATGATTTTCATTTACAATTAAGCACAAGCCTGGTACAAATAATCGGGTGGCTGACGCCCTCAACAGAAAAGCTATTCTGCTTACAAAATTACAAACCGAAATAACTGGTTTAAAATGCCTTAAGGAACTCTATGAGACCGACCCTGATTTCTGTAGCATATGGAAGCAATGCCAAGAAATGTAGACCTGTGAAGGGTATTCAATCAGGCACGGCTACCTTTTCAAACAGGACCTCCTCTGTATCCCTGTTTCATCATGGCGTCAGCAACTTATACGTGAAGCTCACGGCGGAGGCCTTGCTGCACATGTAGGCCGAGATAATACACTTCGACATCTTCAATCCCGATTCTTTTGGCCACGACTACGAAGGGATACATTCCGCATAGTGGATAGTTGTTTAATTTGCCAAATGTATAAAGGCGGAGCCCAAAATACAGGACTCTACATGCCATTGCCGGTACCTGACTCCATATGGGAAGATCTTAGTTTGGACTTTGTTCTGGGATTACCAAGAACTAAATGTGGCAACAATTCGATTATGGTGGTCGTCGACATATTCTCCAAGATGACTCATTTCATTTCTTGTAAGAAAACTTCGAACGCCATGAATATTGCACACCTTTTTTTTAACGAAATTGTTCGTTTGCACGGCCTACCTAGGAGTCTCACGTTTGATCGATATGTCAAATTTATAAGCCATTTCTGGCACGAACTTTGGAAGCGGTTAGGTACCGACCTACGCCTTAGTTTGACATACCATCCATAATTCGACGGCCAGACGGAGGTTGTCAACCGTACCTTGGATAATATGCTGAGATGCTTAGTACTAGGACACCCAAAGCAATGGGAAGAGATATTGAGTAAAGCTGAATTCACTTACAATTCCATGACAAACCGCTCCACAGGTAAACCACCTTTTAGTATTGTTTATACTAAGCCACCTAACATTGCTTTGGACCTCACTGTACTACCGAAGCGCAAATCATCTGCTGCCACAACTTTCACTGATCGCTATACCGACATGCTGGATGATGTCCGTCAACAAATCATCAACTCGAATCAATGCTATAAGGAAGCTGCTGATATCCATCGCAAACAACGTCTGTTCAATGTGGGGGACTTAGTCATGGTCTGACTGCGTCGAGAGCGTTTTCCACCATGAATATACTCCAAATTGACGCGCCGCAAACTTGGACCTGTCCCTATCACTGCTAAAATTAATGATAATGCTTATACAGTTGCTCTACCCGCCGACTGTAATACATCTCCAACTTTCAATGTTTCAGACATTTGGGCCTTCACACCTCCAGAAGATGCTATTATCACACTTAGCTTGTCGGAGTTGAGCTCTTCTGAAGCTGGGGAGGATTGATGCACGTTAACTAAAGGAAGCAAGCAGAACATTATATCCCTCTATAACAAACTCACACTGCTCCCCACTATCTCATTTGCTATTTATGTTTTACCGTACTATTAGTTCTTTAATGAGAAAATTTCAGTTATAGCAATTGTCTTAGACAAAGGATGCATATATCAAAATGCAAAGGTGTAAACACAGTCATTGATTATTATCACTAAGAACAACTTTAATTGTAGAATTTCCATATTATGTGTTTTCCTTGCTTGCGTTTGCTTCTAGGGACTTGCGATCCTTACATCACAATGGTCCTAAAGCTGTCCCAAATGAAGCCTTAAACTGTTGGTTGCCATGCGGTAGCTTGTGTGGCAGTAAACAATTGGAATTTTTTTAAAAATATATTAAAAAATTTAAAATTTTAATTTTTTTAATATTCAAATGAACATTTTTATTAAAAAATATATTTGAAAACTAAAATTTTAAAAGATTGTTGATATTTTTTTAATTTCAATTTTTATTTTTTATTTAATCTGATCAGACTTTTTTCCTTCAATTTTCTTAGAACTATTTTACAAGTTTAATTTATGAGATATAGCAACCGGAAAGTTTAAATAAAATTTTATAGATATTACTAGTGTGTTTTATTATCACTAATGTTTTTTTGTTCTATATTTTGACTAAATAAAAAATGAGAAATTACTATATTAAAATTTTTAAGATATGTTAAATAACATAACACTAGGTATTTTGAAGCATAGATTTTTAATATATCTAGTTTTATGTTGAAGCATAGATTTTTAATATATCTAGTTTTATGTTATGTTAAAATAAATTATATAGATATATTTTCACGTTATAGTAGTTTTATTTTTAATGCATGCGCTTCAAAATATCAAAATAAGATTAAAAAATTTTGAAATTATATACAAACTTCTCATTTATTTAATTTTTTTTTCAATATATATATTAATTTGATTTCAAGCATTTTAAATATTTTAAAATAAATTTAATATTTTGAATTTTATGCAGGTTGCTTCTGTGGCAGCCAAAAATATAAGTCGCCCCTTGATGGAGCAATTAGGACTTTTTTTTAAAGAGATTACAACTATGACATTTTTAAAAATTTCACCTCTCAATTTTAAGGGAAATTATTAGGTTCGGTGACCGGACCTATCTCTGCATTCGGACACCAATAAAAAGTGGACATATGGATGAATACACGTGCAATTTTTTTAATAAATTTTTTTTACTTTATGTCTTGTCAGCCCGATTGACCCGACCTGGTTCACTATTTTTTTCATTTTAAACATAGGGTTGGCGCTATTTTAGAGACCCGTGAAAGCTCTAAATATTTATTGCTTTTGAAGAAAAAACGAGCTAGAAAATTGCGGAAAAGAGATAGAATGCTTTCGGAAGAGAGAGGGGGAAGGGGGTGCATGAATCGGAAAGGATGTATGAATCGGAAGTTAACATAGCTGGAACTTCCTCAGATTTCAACATATCTGTAAGTTTCAATCTCATCGTAAGTTGTATTAAGAAAAAATGAGCTAGAAAGTTGTAAATAAAGCTGTGTAGAAAAAGGGCATAGGTTTCCGCTCATTAGAGGTTCAGGCTCTTAGAAGTGTGTTTAGGGTTTAGGAGAAAAAGTAAATAAGCTCTTAGATATTGTTGTTTAGCTTTAATTAGTGTTTTTAGGAATAAGAACATTATTATTTTTAGGGTTGGTAAAGATAAAGATGATGCGCTTTATGTGCACTTTAGGTGCGCTTTCTAATCTTTTCTTATCATTTTAGACTGTTTATAAAGATGAGAGAGAAGCATATGAATGTTATTGTACTTATGCCTATGATAATAGCTTTAGCGTGCGGAAAGATCATCACAGTTTCTGGCCAAATTCTAGGAAGATAAAATCCAAGGACTTTGTCTGTTCAAAAGTTGGTTTCAAGAGAAGTATTAATCTGAATTCAAGAAAAAAAATTACTAAACCAGATGTTAGAACCGATTGTCCATCTATGGTGAGGTTTGCAGTTGATGAAGATGGTTACTGGCATATCAAAAGATTTATTGAATCCCACCACCATGAATTGGCTAGCCCAGCCGACCGACACCTTCTGAGATCATGTAGGAATGTTGTTGAGGAAAAAGCTTCCGTCCTAAAATCAATAACAGATGCAGGGATTAGAACTGTTGATGCATATGCCTACCTTATAGAGGAAGTTGGAGGATATGAGAATGTTGGATTCTCTAAGAGGGTTGCCTACAATATTATTCAGAAGGAGAAAAGAGTAAGGATTGAATTTGGTGACACTAATTCTTTGACTCAATTATTTAAAGATCGACAAGTTAAGGACCACATGTTCGCATGGGATGTTCAAATTGATGAGTATGATAGATTGTTAAATTTTTTCTGGGTTGATGGGAGAGACATGATAGATTATGAATATTTTGGAGATGTGTTGATTTTTGATACTAGCTACAGGCTCAACAAGTATAATTTTGTATGTGCACCATTTGTCGGTGTTAACAATCATTGGCAGAATATTTTGTTAGGGGTTGCTTTTTTGTCAGAAGAAACAATTAAAAGTTTTACATAGTTTAAAATATTTGTACGAATAATGAGTAATAAACATCCAACAATAATATTCACTGATCAGGACCAAGTCATGGCTAGGGCCATAGAAGATGCATTACCTCATACTTGTCATAGATTATGCTAATGACACATCTTTAAAAAGGTTCCATCAAAAGTACTTATCTTCAATAGAAACAATAAAGCCAGAGGACTCTTCTATAAGTGTTTGAGGAAGTGTGATTCTGAGTAAGTGTTTGAGGAGGCATGGGCTGAAATAATCAAGGAAGGGAACCTTTATAATCATGAATGGTTGCAGGATCTTTATAAGATAAGGAGAAAGTGATCAACAACTTTCAATAAGGATTGTTTTAGCATGGGTATTTTTATCCACGCAGCGTAGCTAGTATACTAATAATATGTGTCATGGCATTTCGAAGCCAACAAGTTCATTAACTGATTGTTTTCTTGGGTTAGAAAAGGTACTGATGAATTGACGGTGAAATGAGCAGGATCAGGAGTACAAATACAGTCAGTCTGAAATTGTTCCTATGATAAAGACCAGCTCAATATTAAAGCAAGCTGCTCGATTTTACTCAAAAAAATTATATTCATTTTTTGAGGAAGAATTTATACAGGGTGTGGGAGGAATGAGTATAGACTTCGTCTCGACTGATTGTTCAAAATTTCTAGTCAACTACATAGAGAATAATGACCAACATCATCCTTGGGTGGTTGACTTTGATGCAACAGAAGATAACATTCAATGCAGCTGTAGGAAGTATGATACCATGGGATTGTTGTGTTCTCACTGTATGAGGGTTTTGAGACAGTTGGATTTGCTAAAATCCCTAAGAAGTACTTACTACTGTGATAGTCAGCAAGGGCTCGAAAAGATATTTATTCAGGTAACTTGGGCAATGCTAAAAGAAATAATAACTTTGAACACGGTAGGGGATTCATATTCAGAAATCAAGTGAGCAAATTTACATATTAAATGAGCACAGAAGCTCAAGGGAATGAGGAGGCAGAGGAGTATATTCTTGCCTCAATGAAAGACATGGCTGAAAACTTATACTTAATTCTTGGTGGCAAGAAAAAAAATCAGAAGTATGTTGCAAGATCCCAAGATGGCAGTGCAAATTTGAAAGATCCTCTAAAGCGTAAACCTAAAGGCATATCTAATGCAAGACTGAAAAGCCATTGGGAAAAGAAGCAGCAGCATAAGAGTAAGTTTTAATAACTTGTCGATTATATTATTCCTTACCTAAGACTAAAGCTGTAGTTTTTAACAGAGAAGAAACTTTTGGTGGGGGGAAAAAATAATGGATGATCATTCTTCAACACAGATGAACTTCTCAAGCATGTCTGAATATTTCAGTGATGAATATATAACCGGCCAACAAACAACACAACCGGGTGCTGAGTACACCAGATTGATGATGGATTTCATTACTTCGGAGTTGAAATTTAATAAATTTTCATTGTAATAATATTAATTGCGAACTTATGAATATTTATTGTAATAAATATTGAATTTCAATTAAGAATTTTTATTATAATAATTATTTATTGAAACTTATGACTATTTATTATAAGAATATTTCAGTGATTAGTTATAATTTCAATTGCGCTTTGGGTGCGCTTTGGGTGCGCTTTGGGTGCGCTTTGGATGCGCTTTGGTTGCGTTTTGGGTACGCTTTTGGTGCACTTTGGTTGCGCTTTGGGTGCGCTTTGGTTGCGCTTTATTTGTTCTTCATAAATTATAATTTATAAAACTTCAAACGTACAAAAGTTACAAAACAAACAAAAATTATATATTAACATTTAAATACTAAAATATTCAAATTTACAACTCACATACAAAATTTACAACAACACAATTTTATATCTTTGTTGTAAGAAAAAGAGCATATCCAAGTTCAATCCTAAATTTTGGCATATATTTTTCCCAGTTTTTAAAAGATGTCCAATTTGTTTTCTTTCGAAGGATGGCTTTCTCCATATATTTGCATACAAACATTCCGCAGTTAATATCGTTTGACTGAGTTGAAATTTCACGGACATTTTGTAAATTCTAATTTGTTATATCGCTTGGAAAGGCTCCTTCTTTGTCTTCATGCAAATATTTAATCTGAAAAAAATTGTTATACTCTTGTGATGTTATTGAGAAAATAAGTTTAATACAATTAGGCTTTGAACTTGCAATTTCATAACATATATTCTTGTGTTCTAGATTGGGTAAAGAATCATATAATTTTCAAACTCTCTCTTTCAACCTTCCTATAATTAGGGTCCAATGGTTAGTGAAAATGATGTGTTGAACAATAAGATTGCTTTCCTTAACAGAATCAGGATTTATGTGTTGTATGAATATTTCAGAAGGTTGTTTGTAACATTTGTATACTTGCAATAATTAAACATGAGTTGAATCTTAGACAAAAATAATGTGATTAATAGATTATAAGATGAGTGTAAATTCTACTAATGTTGTACAATGGAGAAATGTATAAGTAGGGTTGAAATTTATCTGTCATAATCTTACTCTTTTCAGATAAGAAAAAATCAAATACATCCACATGGTGATCACCTAAATATTCATTTCTCAACAGATCATCAATATCTGTTCTGGTAATATCATCCTTGCAAATAACAAAAAAAATATAAATAAAGCGCACGAAAAACGCATGTAAAGCACAGATTAAGCGCAAGTAAATCGAATTCAAAAAGCAGAAAAAGAATAATATAACTTTTTATAAAACTTTTTGAAACAATCATCTATGAATGTTTGTTGTTCTTTTGTTAGGAAATCTTTCCCGGGATATTTCATTTTAATGTCCGCATAGCGAGATAATACCTCTATTTTATCCACCGAAATCACTTCTTTTTTTCATCTCTTTTTCTTTTTAGTTTATTTGGTTTATACTTGATGATCTCCGGATTGCTGGCCGGAGGTTTAGTGGGTGGTGGTGGTGAAGCAACTTCTGAAGTGGGTGGTGGTGGAGCAACTTCTATAGTGGGTGGTGGTGGAGCAACTTCCGAAGTGGTGGTGGTGGAGCAACTTCTGTAGTGGGTGATGGTGGAGCAACTTCTAAAGTGGGTGGTGGTAGAGCAATTTCTGTAGTAGGTGGTGGTGGTGGTGGAGAAATTTTGATTTTCTTTACAGATTGATTAGTTGAGTAAGATGAAGATATAGAAGATTTATCATGATCATATTCACATTGGGCAAAGATAGTGAATGAATTTGTATTGCAGAGAATTTACAGTTGCTTCAAATTTTTTCAAATTGTCTTCAAGTCATTCCACTATTCTACCCAAATTATCTTCAATTCTATTGCCTATATTTTGCAATGCTTCAAGTAGTTTATTCTGAACAGTAGACCAATCTTCAGCTTTTGCAAGAGGTGGTTCACTAGGAGGTCGAGTAGCAGGTTGAGCAGAAGGTTGAGTAGGCGGCTGAGGAGAATTTTGAGGTGGTTCTTGATAAGGAGAATGGGGAGAGGGAGGTGGAGGGGTGTGAATTTTTTTTATTGTGGTGAATGAATTTTGCATGGATACTAATGAGGACGGATTTCTTGGTTTTGAATAGCATTTAAGTCAGTCTCGAATTTTTCTGCTTTTTCGTTTGTAACATTCTGTAGAATAAGATAAATTTGCAAAAAATTTAAAATTAATATTAGCAAATATCTGGTTGTGCTTTAGGTACACTTTAGTTGCGTTTTAAATGCGCTTTAGGTGCATTTGGAATTAAAAAATCAATAATTTAAATTTAGTCTTAAAACGTATCTCATTTTTTCTCAAAAATTTAAATATGGTGGTAACACTGTCTTGCGTACAGAATATTTCAGTATTCCCCTCCCATCTCAAAAAACACGGTCTTAATTCTAGATTGAATTTTTTATTAAAGAAAAGTGTTCCAAAAATCAATTCTGTATAATACCACACATAAAATATTATAAATTAACATTAAAAACCTTAATGAGAGGAAATAAAAGTAGTAGAGGAAACTTACCAGTAAGAGAAAAAAAATCATTGATGTAACCTAATGGTTTTTCTATTGCAAACTTGTCAACAATTTTATCGAATTCCTCGACCATGAAATTCCTTATACATGAAGCCCAATTGATAGAAGAGAACGCATCTACATTATTTGCTACAGATATGAGCCTTCTAGGGATTTTATGGTTATTCAATGGAAAAAAAATTAGATAAAAAAAATATTATAAAGGTCTTTAACTTAATAGTATTATCAGTTAATCTATCTAATTTTGTCATTTCAGTTTTTATTTCAGTTGATAGAGGTCCAATGAGGGGATCAATTTTTCATTTGATATTGTCATCTCTGTTAGGTAAACCTGTGAGAAAATTTTTATTTTATTAGTCAAATATAATACATTTAAAGTAAAAAAAAAATATATCAATAATTCCTTATTCAAAATCTGACCTGTCAGCAAAGCAACCTCATCAGAAGTGAATTTAAGTAAATGATCATTCACAACAAAGCCTTCATCAGCAGAATTTCAAAATTTTAGAATCCCATATAAAAGTGGTATACATTGGTGCTACTGGAAACTTAAAAAATTAATAAATGTTCAAATTCCTAAAAGTCTGCTCAATTTTTTCGTCAATTATCTAAGCATCATAAATTTTTCTGAAAGTTGTAACATAGCATCGATAAGTAACTGGCCTTTGATACGGCATCTAAAAAAAAAAATTATAAAAGAGAATTATGAAGAGCGCAACTAAAGCGAATTTACACTCATCTTATAATCTATTAATCACATTATTTTTGTCTAAGATTTAACTCATGTTTAATTATTACAGGTATAAAAGTTACAAACAACCTTCTGAAATGTTCATATAGCACATAAATCCTGATTCTGTTAAGGAAAGCAATCTTATTATTCAACCCATCATTTTCACTAACCATTGGACCCTAATTATAGGAAGGTTGAAAGAGAGAATTTGAAAATTATATGATTCTTTATCCAATCCAGAACACAAGAATATATATTATGAAGTTGTAAGTGCAAAATCTGATTGTATTAAACTTATTTTCTCAATATCACCACAAGAGTATAATACTTTTTTAAATTTTTTTCAGATTAAATATTTGCATGAAGACAAAGAAGGAGCCTTTCCAAGCGATATAACAAATTAAAATTTACAAAATGTCCGTGGAATTCCAACTCAGTCAAATGATATTGACTGCGGAATGTTTGTATGCAAATATATGGAGAAAGTCATCCTTCGAAAGAAAACGGACTGGGCATCTTTTAAATACTGGGAAAAAATATGCCAAAATTTAGGGCTGAACTTGGATATGCTCTTTTTCTTACAACAAAGATGTAAAGTTGTATTGTTGTAAATTTTGTACATGAGTTGTAAATCTGAACATTTTAGTATTTAAATGTTAATATATAGTTTTTGTTTATTTTATAACTTTTGTACGTTTGAAGTTTTATAAATTGTAATTTATGAAGAACAAATAAAGCGCAACCAAAGCACAACGAAAACGCACCAAAAGCTCATCCAAAGTGCACCCAAAGCACATCCAAAGCGCACTAAAGCGCCCCTAAAGCGCAACAAAAGCGCAGTTGAAATTATAAATAATCACTGAAACATTCTTAGAATAAATAGTCGTAAGTCCCAATAAATAATTATTATAATAAAAATTCTTAATTGAAATTCAATACTTATTACATTAAATATTCATAAGTTCGCAATTTATATTATTACAATGAAAATTTATTAAATTTCAACTCTGAAGTAATGAAATCCATCATCAATCTGGTGTACTCAGCACCCGGTTGAGTTGTTGGTTGGTCGGTTATATATTCCTCACTGAAACATTCAGGCATGCTTGAGAAGTTCATATGTGTTGAAGAAGGATCATCCATTATTTTTTCCCCCACCAAAGGTTTCTTCTTTGTTAAAAACTACAGCTTTAGTCTTAGGTCAGGAATAATATAATTGACAGGTTATTAAAATATACTCTTAGGCCGCTTCTTCTTTTTCCAATGGCTTTTCAGTCTTGCATTAGATATGCCTTTAGGTTTACGCTTTAGAGGATCTTTTAAATTTGCATTGCCACCTTGGGATCTTGTAACATACTTTTGATTTTTTTTTCTTGCCACCAAGAATTAAGTATAAGTTTTCAGCCATGTCTTTCATTGAGGCAAGAATATACTCCTCTGCCTCCTCATTCCCTAGGAGTTGGCTCTTGATGAAAGAAACTCTCATCGTCAAATTCCTCCCATCCTATCTCCTTTCCCTTAGATTCGGCCAAGGGAATTCCGATCAAATTTTGGTTAGGGTTAGCAATCAGAATTGTCGGTGGAGTTTTTGATTGCATCTTCATGAGCTTCCTCATCATCTCTTCCAACCCTCCAAATTGGCTCTCCATCCAATTTTCTATGGTTGAAAACATTCCCTTGATGGTTGAGAACTCCTCCATCCCGTATTTGATTTGCTCCACTTTGCCTTCCAACACATCCACCTTTTTTGCTACCATCTCTCCAAAATCTTGCTTTGATACCAATTTGATGTGTCTTGGAAGTAAAAACAACAAGAAGATGAGAAGAAAAAATGCAGGAACACAAAGATAGGGGCTGATCTTTTATATTCTCCTTCAATGATAATGCAAGATACAATTGATCTACTATTCGAGAGGTAGATCAACTCTCCCACAAACCCTAGCCGCCGCTAGGAACCTTGGACAAACTCTTGAAATAAAATTTAGCAAACAAACAATCCTAACCCTTGACAGAACTCCTCCTTAAATAGCCCTCATACACAATAAACACAATTGGAACCTTCCTAAATAATAAACACAATTAGGAAACCTTCCTAAACAGCATAAACACAATTAGAAAACCTTCCCAAATAATTAAAACTTTTCTTTATTTTGTTCCATATTGTTTTCTCTTGATAACTAACCAATCACATAAATATGGCTCTTTTTCATATAAATTATCATCCTCTTTATAAAAATAATCTAAATGGTTTAAAGATTAGTTGTCATGTATTATGTATCTTTGGACTTAGCTAGATAGATAAAGCTTTAAATTTAATGTTTTCTTGAAATAAGTTATCATTAATAGATTTATCAATATATTGAAACTAATTTTCTCAGTATTATTCTTTTTATGAATGTATAGAATAAGAGAAAGAAATCAAAATTAAATTGACATCTATTTTATTTCTAGCCAAAGATAATTTCAGTAGATATTTAATCATGAATTATATTTTCAGATTACTCGATTGATTTATCAACTTCAACATGAGTGATATTTTATTTATGATCTTATATGCTTTAAAAACAAAGATAGATTCATTTTTTAATCATAATTTTGTTAAGATATAATCTTATTTTTATTTTTCAATTCAAGTTTTAACTCTTGCTCAATTGTAAGTATAAGTTCATGAATATATTCTAGTATGCAATATGATGTTGAATCATATTCAACAAAAGCAAATTTACGATCATTTTGTTATTGTTAATATTTATCTTCATCTAATTTAATATTCAAAGAATATTCGTGAACTACAATTTTTTTTTCATAAAATTTGATTTATCCATGCAAAGATTCTAATGTTGGTGTGTTTAGAATGCTTTAGATGGAATGATGATTTTTTAGAAATATTAATGAACGATGTAGTAGCTTTAATAGGAGGATAATTGTAATATTTCTCAAACTCTGGAACTTTGCATAAAGCCTCATTATTATCTTGATGAATTGTGAGTTAATTCATGCTTATTTTCTTGGATAGGACCTTTAATCAAATATATATTGATAAGAGAATAGTACATAAGTACCATAATGTTTGGCCACAAAAATGTTAAACCTAATTACATATTTAAGTACATTTTACTCACATTAAAAATCTATTTGAATATTTACTCAAATATAAAATTGGAATCTAACATCCTTATCCAACCAAAACACATCAAAGTGTATGCAACACAAATATTTCATGTTTCCGATGACACTGTAGGTTTTGAGAAGGCTGCATTAGAAGAGGTTTACTTGGTGATGCAGCATATTTGGCTGAAAGAATTTTCTTTTTTCCCAGGTAAGGCTGAAGGTGTTCTGTTTGAGGATGATGGTGATGGATATGGGTACACACAGGGAGCCTATCTCCTTACGTACTATGCTGCAGAATTGAAATCTTCTACTGTTACAGTTAGAGTATCCCAAACTGAAGGATCATGGAAGAGGCCTACTCGTAGTCTACATGTGTTTATCTTGCTTGGCGAAGGAGCGATGGTTCACAATTTTTTAGTTATATTAACTTCTTGCTTGTGTTGCAAAATGTATCTTAGCTATCGTGACAAATACTTTTGTTGAATGAAGATTGATGGACGAGGAATTGATGGCGAGGAAGTGTACATCACGATGCCTTCAGAATCTGAAGTATCTAAATTGCTATCTGCAAGTGAAACTAAGTACAGAGAAAAACTAGGTATGCTTATTCAAGTAGTTTCCAGAACTGTATTTTTTTGTATTTTGAAACTTGATTACACTCCAAAGGACCTATTAACTAACTACTGCCATATACTCTTGAACGATTACAATTTCATTGATCACCACGGTAATAAGCTCTTACATATCAAGAATGGTAATCTTTCTTTGTATTTTCGGTATGATTATTTCCTTGAATGGGATTGACTGTCTGACAAACTGGATAAAAAGCAATTATTATGGATCTTTTAATGTAGTCGCTTATTTCAATTTTATCTGTTACGTTTGAGCTGTTAGGATTATGTATTTTTCACGTCAATTGTGTACAATCATATGGAAACGGTGTTGCAGATGATGCAAAGCTTCTTCCAGATGCTGATGATCTCTCTGGGCAAAAGGGAATTGAACTATCAAAGACACCTGTGGAGATCAAGAGTAGGGACTGGCAGCTTACAGTGGTCCCCTGGATTGGTGGTCGAATGATCTCCATGATACATCTTCCGTCAGGTAACAACTAACTTCATGCTAATCTATTTTATGTGATAATAGTTATAATGTTGCTAACTTGCTACTTGAAAGTGCTTTTCTCAATCTGATTGATAACTTAAAACTCCTGCCTCATTAGGATTCTTATACTAAAAAGCTTTTCCCTTCTTTAAAAAAAAAACATAATTTTATAACTAAATAGTGATAAATCTACAATTAGGACAAACAACTAGATTTGTTCAAAATAAGAATAAAATAAAAAGATAATATGGAGCACAAACGATCATCAAAATATGAAACGACTCAAATGGCCTAGTGAAAATAGCTGAATGGCAATACTTTTTTTTTTTTTCTTATTTTGGCCTCATCTGATAAATAAGATAAGAAATCTCCTATTCACCAATGAATTATCAATCAAAATACCCCCATTAGAATCAAGGGAATGCTGTGAATCATCATTGTCTGTCTTCACCAAATATATAGAAGAGAGTAGAGGAACTTCCAGAGTAGGTTGATTAATATTGAAGATGTTTTGACAACCGTGCATTTATAGTAATTGCGTGCAGAGGGATCTAGAGTTAGACCAGGGTAGAATGGTTCTATAGTTAGCGGGATCAATTGGGAGGGCAGCCAAGGTTTCTCTTCTCTGATACAATGTTGAGAGGAAATATTTGTGTTTTATTGGCTTGTAAGAGGGTCTATAAACAGGCATATAAGAGAATGCATTATTGGAATAAATATTAAAGAATTATATTTTGAATTATGAGTATATCTCCCTAATATAATCTCCTTCCATTATTAAAAAACCTACATAATAAGCCAATCTATTACTAACTATTAAATATGCCAACGGTGAAATAGATCCTATTACTGGCTCCTTTACCCTCCGCATTCTTTATTTTTTGTTAGTTTAATCCTTTTAAATATTCAAACAAAACCAACAGAAACGTTATTCCTTGACCAAATTTTTGCAATGTTAGAAGCTCATTGGTTATGCAGTTAAAGTATCCCTCATTGGGATTATATGGTGTTTTTTTTATTTATTTTGTTTTACCCAACATCAATATTGTGTGTTATCTTATGTAAATGATCAGTCGTTCTCTTGTATCTGAATGAATGATTGGTGCGTTATTAAACATCATATATGAGCGGTTTAAAATTTCTTATGCTAATATGGGCTGCAGTTTAGATGAATATCACATGTCAAATTTTGAGGAAAAAAATGGAATTTCATGTGGGGATTTTTTTTATTACTATATCTATCCCTACATATGGGAACTTAAAAATGTAAGCAAGCAATCAGTACCCATAGCTGTTTGAGCTAATGATTTGGAGGCTTAAATTTGTAGAAAAGTGATATTTTGACATCCTTGCATTTATAGAAATCCAAACTCTGATCCATCGACTTGTACATGGAGAGATCAAGGAAATTTTACCGATAAAATATCTGATATATACTCTCATTCAACTTAGAATTAGTCATTGCAATCTTAATCGCTTGGATCTCATGTTTCAGCAACCCAGTGGCTTCACAGTAGGGTTGAAGTTGATGGATATGAGGAGTATAGTGGCGTTGAATACAGATCTGCTGGATGTTCTGAGGAATACAAAGTTACTGGGTAAGGTCGCATACTCATCAACTCTCATTAGGAATGCCATTGATGTTTATTGATTTTTGAGTAACAGGATGTAATATGGTGAGCTATACCATCAATATTTACAACTGTGCAAATCTTTTCTTTTTTCCCCGCATTTACCATTTTTCTATCTAATCATTTTCTTTCTTAAGTCTGAAAATATTGTAAACTAAACAGGAGGAAACTTGAGCAATCTGGAGAAGAGGAAGCTCTTTCCCTGGAAGGAGATATTGGTGGTGGATTAGTGCTTGAACGCAAGATATTCATTCCCAAAGATAATCCACAGGTACTTTGCATTGATACTGGCATTATAGCGCGCACTGTGGGAGCTGGTTCTGGTGGATTCTCAAGGTTCGTTTGGATAAACTTGACATTCATTTAAGCTAATAATTTTGTTTAGAATTCAAGACCATCTACTTAACATTTAAACTGCCCATCCTTGTTTCTCGCTTGAAATTGTCTCTAATTGGAGATTATTCCAGTAATAAAGAAAGGTGAGTATTTCCCTCGAGTAAACTTAGGAGGCTCCTCGGATCTGTGGGGCAAAATAGGGTCATCTTACAAATGAAACTAGGAGCTCAAAAAGTGGTGATCCCGAATCAGTGAAGTATGATTCCTCGACCTCTTTTTTTTTTTGAGTGAGGTTGGATCAGCATAAGATTACTTGAAATAGTTATTGAAGAAACTAATCTGATGAGCATGATTGTGACACACTTTCCTTGATAAGTAGGTCGCCCGTTGGCTTTCTCGAATTATCCATTATTCAAAAAATGATCTAATGGTCATTAGAGTCTTTGTGAAATTTTTAGAATACATGTAAGGATTGTGAATGACTTATTTCTCCCTAAATCGAGTCAAAATGTCATCATGTGATCCTCACTATTCATGCCTAATGAATGAGATGAAGGATGCTCATCTTTAGGTGTTGAACAGATAATCGATGGTATAGCTATGGCTGAAAGAACATATTAAGTTGAATCGAAGTGAACTAGATTAGAGTGTGGTGTGTTAGTCACATTAGTCTTTACTCGATTTAATCCTACTGGACGGGGTTGTTTTTACTTTGACAATTTGGGCATGAACGAAGTAAATGAGCGGCAACAATAGATGACAACATGCTACGAATAGTGAAGATGATGAGTCAGTAAAGGGCGTAAACTAGGCCAAGTTCAAGGGAGAAGAGACAACTATTGTGTTGATGGGAAGTATTGTCGCAATATGCTAAGTTATAAATGAGGGATGAAGATGGAGTTTTTACAAAAATGTCCCTCATAGAATTTGTGGGTGTACCTATAATATATAGAATTCATTTACTTTCAATGCTGTGAAATATGCATTTATCTTGATCATATCAGTTCCTCTTAGTGAGTTTTTTAAATAATTCTGTTATACTTGACTAGGAGGATGTTTAAGTGTTAGAGATCTTATGTTTGATGCTTTCTTCTTTTTTTGTATGGTACGGAAACAAACTCTTGCAAGAAAGGAATATCAAGCGGAGAGAGAAGAGCAGCTGCCAATTTGGAGCATAGAGAGGGAATTAAGGGAAAATTAATTTCAATTCATGATTTTTTATCGCAACAAAATTTCATCACTACTTAGTGAAACAGTGACTTGAAGTAGTTACAAAGAACCGCAAACAAAAAAGCAAAGTAACAAAATATTGTGGACCAAGATAACTTGAAGTTTAGGGATACTACCATCCAAGAAGAGAGAAGCAAGCCCACATTCAGACACCTAAGTCAAGAATATCAAAGCTATTAAGAGAGATATTTCATCTTGATTTAAATCTATTAAATTTGATAGAATGAAGAAAAATATATTTTTTTTTTATTTATGCCTTCTCGGAAAAACAGAGTTGAAATATTCTATCCATTAATCCAGGAAGCCTTCTAATAAAATCTTAAGGATGAACAAAGCTTAAATCATCAAGCACCTCCATATCAGAACAATCATGAGTAGCATTGGGGAACACAATTGTAATTTTGTAGGCAGATAAAAAAGTAGTAATGATTGAAGGACCATCAATAGGATGATGTATAGCTTTTCCAGACATGACTCTTGAAGTCGCAGTAGGCCCTTTAACCATACTTGATGATACCAAAAATGGGGGAACACGGGGATACAAACTTCCAACAAGTCAACAGCAACTAAGGAAGATACATGCTTAGAAAGAGGAGTCAAGAGTAGTATCTAAAACATTAGAACATTCTAGGGGGCCAAGGCTGAGGGAGCATCATCGATCAAGTTGGTAGGATTAATTTGATAATTAGTATTTACCACGTAAAATTTATTTGTCGAAGCCATATTCAAAAGCACCATCTTGAACAACCCTTGTAGGACTTTCTAAATTGTGAATGAGCCTTAAAGCAATCCACATAATCATGAAAAATTTTTTTACAAGACTAACAATATATGAGCAAACTCTCAAATAACATTTTTGCCAATAATCAGATGAAGAATTATCAATTTATATTTGCTTAGCCAAAAGGAAAGAAACATCTATTTCAACACTAACATATGCCATAGATGTTTGGGTTAGTCTGGTGATCGCACCTTCTATTTGTATTGGTTTGTCAATTATTGATCCCCATGAGTGTAATATAGGTTGATTGATGTAGTAGACACAAAGATGAAGAAAAATAACTCATGCATGTATTGTTGAAGGCTCTTCTAAAGTATTAATGTATGGAGATCACTTTTGTATACACATTGATTTGACCATTCGTATAATATGAGTGGCGAGAGAAAAGTGATGAATAATATACTTCCAAAGATAGTTTGATAAGAACGTTGGCAACGATCAAGAAGTCCAATAGAGAAATCACCAATCAAATGTAAATAACTTATAAAAGTATGAATGATCTCAAAACTCAGTTGGTCAAAGGCAACTTTATCAACCTAAGTATAGGAAAATGGTGTTACCAAATTAGAAATCTCGCCCTTATAAATATTAAGAACATCTTTTCCATAATGGTAGTGAGCAGATTATGTCTAGTAGAATATGAGCCATGGTGGAAGAAAAAAAGAAAAATTACCTGAAGGATCCGACTATAAAGAACTCTTTCGCTTAATAACATCAGGGAAAGAAAGAGTGGGAGTAGTGGGCTTAAAAGTTAAAGCATCTGCTTCCAAATTAAGCCAACTTATAGAAATCAGTGGACTATTAACATCAACGAAACCATCAAGTGAAGATAATGTAGAGAGTTGTTGGTAAATATGAAGCATGGGGTGGAGCATCAATGCTGGCACATGAAGGACTAATAAAGGGGGCAAAGAGCAAGCCCCAAAGATTGAAATGGAAGCTATTACAAGGATAGCTAGGTGGAAATGAGGCGCCATTAAAGATTTCAACGGCACAAGTTGGATTGTCATTCAAGTATGAATGCCCTATAGGAGGTCCAAATTGAGCAAGAATGATGAAGCCTGCGGGAGGAGGAAAAGCCCAAACAATAGTTTCTTTATAAATTAAATAAAAATTATTATAATTTGTGAATTGAATTGTTTTAATAAAGGCTTGCCATGGGTCGTGAACTGCGTCATTAAGATAGTTCAACTCCTAAAATCAAGAGGAGCAAACATTTAAATATGCAAGATCTTCTTGCTATTTACAAAAGGAATTAGCGTTTAACATCACACTTAATTGAATAGCATAAGAATTCCAGCAATAGTTTTTCCCAAGGATGCCCTAATAGGGATAAGCTTATATTGCTAATTTCGTACTCTTGTTTTTTTCATACATTAAGGGTAAGTCTTGAGTGTTTGTTCAACTTAGCAAAAGGAATCACCACAGAGTTAAGTTGTGGGCATTCCTCTGTACTTCTATAAAATAGTTTGTGAGCATCAACTTAAAGAAGCCGTAGCATCCCTTTGTAGATTAGTTAAGGGTGTACTATTCTAAAGGTAAACGGGGTGCATCCATTTGTAGGTTAACTTGGTGACATCACCTGGTGGTAAAGTGTAGGCATCCCTACGCAAGTTTGTAAAAGCAATCACCTTATTAGAAGTCATAGGTGTTTGTCTTCTTAAGACTATCTACGAGATGTAAGCCATGTGCATCCCTTTGCAGGTGTTGAACTCAATACTAGTGTCAGAGTCGAGTCGATCGTACAAGGTAAGTTTCAAAGGCGAAAGAGTGACATGAAATTTGCCCGACGCGTGTCAACCAAAAACTCAAATCGCCGAAATAGCCTCCGTTTGCAAAACGGACAAAGTCGGCGTGTTCAAGGCAATTGAAACAACTAGGATTGACACCCTATTTTCTTTCTCCTCCTTCTTCTTCCTCCTCTTTTCTACTCTTCCTCTTCCTCTTTTCTTCTTTCTCTTCCCCTCCTATCCTCTTCATTTTCATGTTCTTCCCTAAACCTAACCCTAAAAAATTTCCATCTCTCTCTCCAACCCTCAAATCTCCATACTTCTTTCACAAAAAAGCTAAAATCCAAATGCAAAATGATGAGAAGATTTACATGTGAAAGACATGTTAAGGGGTAAAATATGAAAGTTCATGGTAAAATCATTTACGCTCACGGTGCATTTATATTAATGGGTGCCGTGTAGGATTCCCCGCATATCTCCGATCTGCTTAATGAAATCAAAACATCAATCATACTGTGAGTTACGGGTGTACGAATGCCCTAAGTGACATGCACGCCAGCTGCCAAAGACAAAGGAATTCATACGTCCTATGAGTGCATCGTACTCCTCATGAACACTTATCTTGAAAAGGAACAAAATATTACATTGTTGATTGTCATGAGTTGCACAACTCGTATAAAATGCGCGGGACATATCAAATCACTAAAGCAAAATATTGCCTATGCATTCTCCCATCGTATAGTCCAAATGTGTCGATAACATACAAGTGCATTATACAAGTGTATTAAGTAGCATATGTGCATATCGTTGATCGTATAAATATGCTTTGTACATACACTAATGATCATGCAATTATGCAAACACATTGAGATTCTTGCAAGTGCATCATACAAGCATACTATGGAATATGCAAATACATTGCATGAGCATGCCATGCAATATGCAAAAACACATGCAAGCAGCCAAATATATAAACATACAACATGTATGTGTATTATGCACACATTTCAGGCAACATGCCAACGCATCATGCAGGCACCATGCAACATATAAAAATATCATGCAAGTATGTTAGGTAGTGCGCAAGTGCATATGCAAGCATAGAAGTAAACATACAAACATGCAAATGCATATGCAAGCATGCCAATATACAAACAAATACGTGAAGGAGTATGCGAACATGCAAATATGTCATATACATCCATTGTGTCGCATGCACACACGTCGTGCAATGTACAAAATGTATTATGTAAATACATTGAAATGCATGCATCACACTTGACATAAATTTGAATTACCTACATGGGCTTCGACAAGTACTAAGAACACAAGCGTGACATTCCAAAATATTGCATGGGCTATAAAATGATAAATAGATTCTCAGACTATTGAAATGCACACATTTTTATTTAAAATGAAATTTAAACTATCTGCATGGGCCCCGATGAGCGCAATAATTACGTTTGCGTGACGTCTGAGGATACTGTATGGATTGAAAAATAATAAATGAGCTTTAAATTTATCGTCCTGAAACGTGTACAAACATATTATGCAAATGTACTATCATGCACACGTATTAGTTAAAATGAAATTTAAACACTTGTGTGGGCTCCGAAAATTCGGCCCCGGCCTCCCCCGTTGCTTTTCAGGGGGAGTTTTAACGGATTTAGTTCCGAGATAAATTTTGGAAGGCAGATGTGTTTGTAGAAAAGACCACCCAGAGATTTCGCCCTCATTTTGCGAGGACTTTATGATCTGAGTTCTAGTTTCCTATAAGCGCAAGCCCCTATAGTTAATTACCCCTCCCGATAATGAGAGAGAATTTTTGATTAAGGCTAGTCGTCGATCATATACGTAGAAATACGTATTATCTGGCATATAGTAGCAATATGGGTTGGAATTGTTAAAAGTTTGATATTTAAAATTGAAAATTTCACCATCTTGCACTTAAAGCGGATGGTGGGGGAATGATGATGAGCCCGATCAAGATCCCATGGTTCCGTTGTCCCGGGGCCATCGTGGTCCATGGTCTACTTAGTCAGAGGAGGTAGTCGACCCAACCTGATAGAAGGATCCTTATCGGCAGCCATGAGTTGCTTCGGCCAAGGGTACCTTGTAGACTTGCGGTGGGTATTTGCCTAAGCGGATAAATTTGAATCTACCTTAGCTAATAGAGGGCTTTGTGCCTTATCGATTATATCCTATTGATTCATATCTCAAGGATTTGATGTCACTAAGGAACTTATTGGCTCTCACCATAACCGTTATCTCGTGGTGCCATTTGGCAGCATAACCACTCGGTTCAGAGGGCCCTGAGTCATAATCGTTTACCTGCAGTGCTATTTGGCGGCAGAACTGTCGGTTAGAGGACACGTACCACGTCCTTACTGGCAAGAGACTATTTGAGAATAAATCCTAGTGATATTCTCGAGCAGACATTAGTTCTTTGTGAGCTGAGGTTATTTTTAATTTGTTCACCTCGGCAAACTGTTGTGGAGGGTGGATGGATTTTATACTTAAGTGATTGATGGTTGAATTTCGAATTTTAAATATTTTTGGGATTTTGAGATTTTGAGATTTTGAGTTTTGTGGAATATTAAATTTTGGGTATTCGAGTGGCATTTTGAATTATTTGGAATGGATTCCTCCAGTTGAGATTTGCATTCAATACGGCCATCATCGGAGTATATGGGGTTACTTCTATTTGTGGATTAAACCTTGTCGACTTAATCGAGCTGTTGATAGATGATCAGGTTTCGTAGGCTTTATGCCTTTGTTGATGAACCATTCATTTATTAAGCTTTGAAGGCCTAATATGAACTATAAAGCAGATATTTCGGTCGTCATCGTGACTGAATATTTGTTCAATAGTTCGAGCCATGTTGACTCCTATATACTTATACAGGAGGATCAGGCTCAAATTCGGGTTTATTCCTTGAACCGTACAGCATCCCTAAACATCACGTGTATATCCATAACACGCTCGTCGGGGCCCATGAGAGTGTTGGTGACGTTTTATAATTATTTGTTGAACCTTGTCGGCTCCTATTTACCTGCTTAGGAGGATCGGGTTCAATTTATTGACCCGCGCAACATCCCTAGACATCACATGTATATCCATAACACGCTCGCAGGAGCCCATACAGGTGTTTGGGGGCGTTTTATAATTATTTGTTGAACTTTGTCGACTCCTATTTACCTGCTTAGGAGGATTGGATTTAATTTATTGACCCGCGTAGCATCCCTAAATGTCACGTGTATATTCATAACACGCTCGTCGAGGCCCATGCGGGTTTTATGATCGGACGTGCATTTCTTTGTGTTTGTGTATACAAATTATAGTGCACGTGTGGGAGAATTTTTGGGAATATTTGATGCTGCTCAGTTGTGTGGGAAATTCTCGTTTGAATGCAGTATTCTATTTTGAAGCTCGTACACGCCTTCTATCTGCTTGTATACAGGTTGCAGATCTGGTGGCGTGGCATAGCACTACGGTTATTTGCCCATTTCATTCAAGTAGACTATTATGTACTGCTCGTCGCTTTCTGCAGGTGGATTGTAGTGCACTAAAGAATCTTCTGCTTTTGTTCGCAGATGCTTGTATTTATTGCAGTTCTTTTGTATTCACTCACAGATAGTCTGTTGTATGCGCAACGAACTTCCTATAGCAACTCGTATGCATTTGCATTTGTCGCCGATCGGTCGTCTTTTGCGTATGAGGAATCTCTATATTTGGCTGTCATTGTATAGCTCATATGCCTTGCATGTATATTATCCTTATCTGTAGATGATATGTTCCACGTATATCTACATCCATAGATTGTCGATCATCCTTGTAATCTTTCTGTTGTTGCTATTTGTAAGGACTACTATGTCCTCTTGCAAGACTGCTATGGACACTACACATCGATTGCCGTTATTTGCATGCAAGTCAGTGTATTCATCTACAAATGGCTATTAGCTACTGATTGGGCTGCATTCATCATCTTCTTCATGCTTGCCAACTGGTGGGCTGTTGTATTTGTTATGCATGTTGACTTTCAGTATTTGTAGAGAACCGTGACATCCACTTGTTAATTAATCGCCGCCATTTGAGGGGACATTATAGTATTCATCATAAGCTGCATTATATATGTCTGTGGGAAGCTTCATTGCTCTAATCGTCAAAATGTTGCATTTGCATGCATATCTTTCAGCGCTTGCGGGAGCTATTGTATACATTCCCAAGGTTGTTGACATTAGTTGTAGGGACTTTCATATCCTCTTGCATGACTTGTGTAAACTCCACTCATCAAAATCAAGTGACGTCGGTTGCATGAGAACTGCTATCTTTCAGTGTTCACAAGGAATTGTCATGTATATCTACAAGATAGCTGACATTAGTCGTAGGGGCTTCCATATCACTTGTATGGACCTTACACAATGACTTCCATCATTTGCATGCAATTCGTAGTATCATTTAGAGGCTTTGTATATTTGTTTGAAACCAAATTTCCTCTTATTTTATTGCTTGCAAAGTTGAATATTGTTGCTTGTACTTTGATGTTGATTGTAGCACGCATCCACAACCATTGCATGTCCACCGTCATTGCTTGTAAGTAGACCAACATATACATTTATCAATTGCCTGTCATTGAGTGTAGGTGGACTATCGTATTCATAGCTTGTATGTTGTCGTCGTTCACTAACGAATCAATGCCTTTACCCTATCAGCTAACCACTATTAATTGCAAGTTAGCTAATCTCGACTGTAGGGACGTCACGGCATTCTTTGTATGTTCCTTTGAGAACATTTGTAAGGTTATTGGCATGGTTGAATTGCCATCATTATCTATCGACATTTATATTCTGACAGATATGAATAACGACATCGACTGAAGCTTTCATATCATTGCTTGTGAGTATGTCACCACATTCCCTTAAGAGTAGCCTGTAGCTTGCATGACTGATGTGAATGTCATACATCACTCTCCATGCTTCACTCATGAATATCCCCTTTACTTTCATTACTTGCAGGTTGATCTGACTAAATGCTCCAAGTTATTTCAATTTCATCATTCATTTTCTGTGTGCATTCGAGATCCTTTACTGATGTATTTTCTTGGAGTTGAATCGTTGCTAATGATAGGGACATTATTACATTTCTTCATGTTTACTCGCTTTGTAGATCAATTGCTTGTGTATGAGTTATGACAAACATCACAAGTCTGTCATTATTCTTGTAGCTTGTATGTTGGACTTGCTTTGTAGGTATTCATTTGCAATCACACCGTATATTGTGATCACCTCCACCATCATCACTTGCAAGTGTTTGCATCCACTACAAATTTTATATTTGTTCACTTGCATTCAATTAAGAATTTATCATTTTTACAAATCATAGTTTCATTTAAGCAGCATGTCATATTCCTTATGGTCACATTGAGTTCAAGTCCAATTCAGTGTACAAGTTCAAGTCTTTTGCAGTTCACTTAGTTCCCTTGTCATTGTTCACTTGAATTCAAATTTAAGCTCATTATAATTTGTTTGAGTTTAAGTTCTTTGTTATATGCATTCAAGTGAAGTACCCTGCTATCCTTTTGAGTTCAAGTCTTCTTCATTTTATCCAAGTCCCATGTTTACCAGAAATTTCGGCAGCCTCCCGGCATCTCCCTTGTTTAGGGGAAAACTACAGGAGTCTAGGCATTCCTACCACGTGCAATAAAGGCGTGTATGGTAGGTGTCTATAGACACCACGGCCGTAGTCTTCATTTCCACCACGCGCAATAAAGGCGTATATGAGGTCTTTGAATGTACCTATTTTAAAAAATGCAGTTGTCTTTCCCCCACTCAAGGGTACTTATAAGTAACCCTGCCTCGCCGTAGGCGTCGCACCAGATTCCCATCCCACCACGCGTAATAAAGGAGTGTATAGGCGGTTTTTCGGTGCGTCGCAAACGCCAAAATGGGGCTTTTGGATCACCCGCTTCATCGCAAGCATTGCGACGCACTTCCTCCCATCATGCTAACAAAAGCGTGTATTAGTGGTTGTTTTGTTGCGCTGCAAGCGTCGAAGGTAAGCTCTCGGAGTCTTGAGGTTTAAAAGTGTTATACCTTAGCGATCGGCGAGGCTGTGCTGGCACATATATCGAGGCAAGCATTTAATATATAATTAATTATAAACTAACTATAAATAATTATATGTAATCTATAATTAATTATATTTAATTCATAACTAATTACAAATCAAATGTACTTAATTTATAATTAATTATATATAATCCATAATTTATTACAATTAATTTAAAATTAATTATCAATTAGATGTATTTAATTTATGATTAATTATAAACTAATCATAATTAATTATATTTTAATCTATAATTAATTATATTTAATTTAAAATTAATTATAAATCGACTATTTGAATTTATAATTAATAATAAACTAATTATAATTAGTTATATTTAATTTAAAATTAAATATAAAGCACTATATTTATAATTAATCACAATTAATTATATTTAATTATAATTAAATATGATTAATTATACTTTTATTATAATCATAACAAAAATTTGAGTAGAGTTTCTATTACAGGATTGATACAGGATTTGAGCCGAATTTATGATAAATCCCATTAATCTACTATTAAACCTCACAGCAAAGTAAATCCTCTGTTTCCCTCTTTTCGCCGTGGCTCTCCACTGGACTTAGCCGAAGAAGTGCGTGGAAGGGGAGAAAGTTACCTTCTTAGAAAATGAGCTCCCATCGTTGCTCTCAGTCCGACAAGAAGGAACGTCTTCAAAGGAGATGTCGGGTAGGGGCAAAGGGAGGAAGAGGCGTTGGTAGATATGTCGATTGGAGGCTTCTTACGGCTATATGGATCGGAGTGGGAGCAAGAGTCGGACCAGGCTAGGTTGGCTTAGGCGCTATGGAGGAGGAAGGCAAGGGTCTGTGGCTTAAGGTGTTCGGCTAGGGCAGAGAAGATGAAGGAGATGGAGGCTTGAGGAAGGAAGAAGAGTCGGGTGCAGCAGGTCTTCAGATAGGTAGGGAGAACTCTCTCTCTCTCTCTCTCTGAATCAAAGAAATCGGGAGGTGGAGAGGGTTTGGAGGTCTCCGGCTAGGTCAAAGGCAGTGGAGAGGCGAAAGGTTTGCGGGAAGAAGGGTTCAGGAGCTTCAATCGGAATGTCCAATTGAGTTAAGGTCAGAAGCAGCGAGGCGGAGTTCTGCAGTGTGCGTGGAAGAAACGAACCCGAAGCCTCCTCATCTTCCTTTTATTGATGCGGAGAGGTAACGCTTGGTATGTGTAGGACGACTGCAACGACGCCGAGCGTAGGTACTGTAGTGATGGCGGGATGGGCTTAGACAGGGATTTGGGATGGTCCGTCGTTTCTACAGGTAATTTTATAATAATTTTTTGTTATAATGTTTGAGTCAACAAATGCCCCCCAACAAATGTGGTATACGTCTAGAGCGAACCATGTTTGTTGTATGTTGATTGACCCTGTAGATCTCCAGATATTTGCTCTGGATGTCACGCAAAGGTTTTCATTTTGCGGATCTCCAAAAGCTTGTTTGGATGTCACATTGGGGCTTTGATTTTTCAGATCTCCAAGAGCCTATCTCAATATCTTCATGCTGGCTTTAGTTAAGTAGAGATCCATAAGATACTGTAGAGTACTTTATACTCAGATTCCTAAAGTAGCACTTTGTAGATCAATGATAGTAGATATTATTGTTTCCTTGTTTGAGAATATTGTGTGGGTCAAAAGTGAAACTAAATTCAAGTTCAATCCTCCTTGAATGGACCGGAGTTGATAGGACATGAACAAACGAAGAAATATATTGTCGTAACGTCGACCAGAGTATTTGATTTTATACGTTCATATTAGGCTTTTAAGGCCTTTTATGAGAAATATTTATCTAGTAAAATATAAATTCTCCGAACTAACGCTTATTAAATTAACCAGAGTATTTGATTTTATACGTTCACATTAGGCATTGAAGCTTTGTTATAAGAAAGGCTCGCTCACTAAAAGCACAAACTCCCGGAACCGAATCTCATTGAATTTATCGAAGTATTTTATTTTATGCGTTCATATTAGGCATTCAAGGTCTTTTATAAAAAAAAGTCGCATATTAAATAAGGACCATCAATCCTGTTACTTGTACAAGATAGGTAGCTTCATTTGAGCCTCTTTTACGAGGTTAGATGAATCCATCTCTGTGCTTAAACATCATTTCATGTCGATCGTTCTTGGTATTAGAGTATTTATGTAGCCTGTGCACGTTAATGCGATGTAACAGCTAGGAACCAGTCAAAGAGGGTTTACACTTTCATCAAAGCCAAGGTTTGATGTAAAACCAGTCAAAGAGGGTTTACACTTTCACCCAGGAGGGGCCGGCTGGACCGGTCCGATTCTTCTCCAGGTGGGGGCGGAACAGAGAAACAGGGGAGGGGGGAGGAAGCCTTATGGGACCCATGCTGGGCTTAATGTAAGTTTGGGAGGGAAAAATTTGAATGTAAGGGCTGTTTAGGTAATTCGTAATTATCCTTTGATGTTAATTAGGAGCTTATGAGGGAATTAGGGAATCATCTTGAATTGGAATGTAATTTGAGATCTAGGGATTGTGTTCTTGGGCTCTTGGCGTTGTCGAGGATTTGGAGAGTTCTTCTTCCTCTCGAATTGAAGAACATTATATCGTTTGCTGTTTTTATCCATCTTCTAGTGGAATATAAGTCTTTGCTTGATTTCCTACAAGATTTCTCTCAGATTTCCTCTATTTTTCTACTGTTTGGGGCTGTTTTCCTGCTGTAAACAGCAATATCTTTGCTGTTGGTGCTTCAATTTGGGCTAGGGTTACTTGCGAAATCAAGTACTTCCTATCAAATTGGTATCAGAGCATCGTCTTGGGACCATCGGCGACTGAAATCTTGAAATTTCAGCGGGTTTTTTTGGGCATCCGGAAGAAGATTTCTTGTGATTCTTGGAAAGAAAGATGGCCGGGAAGAAGGTTGAAGTCTTGGAAGGCGAAATTGGTCAATTAAAATCAGATTTGGAGGGAAAATTTTTTGATTTTCAAAATCAAATCACCTCCAACAATGAAAGGTTGGAAGGGAAGTTCACTGTTATGGAAGAGATGTTGAAAAAATTAATTGAGATGAAGACCAATCCGACAACATCGGAAGTAAGAGAGACCATCGACGGCAATGGCTTAAGAGGAAATCCGAACCTGTTTCGGGGGAGGAAAAATCCGGAGGTGGAGATCCTTGAAGGGGAGGACGACATGCCGCCTCTAGAACCGCTTTCTAGAGAGGAGATGAGCCTGTGGTTCGACAGAAGGGGTGCTGATTTTGTTGGAAGAAGGGAAAAAATTCACCGCAAGGGTGTTGATTTTGAAGGGAGAAGGGAATACGATGAAGGCGTCGGGTATAATCGCCGGAGGGACGATCGGGACACTTGGGGAGATCCTCCTCTTCGAGGAATGAGAGGTTATGGAGGATACCAGGGATACGGAGATCCCAAGGTGAGAAAACTGAAGATGCCCATCTTTAAGGGCGAGGATGGTCATGGTTGGATTTACATGGTGAAACGATATTTTGCCGTCAATGGGTTGACGGAGGAGGAGAAGCTGACGGCGGCGGGTTTGTGTTTGGAAGGAAAAGCACTGGCATGGTATCAATGGCGGGATAAGAGGGAGCCCATCCGGAATTTGAGAGAGTTCAAAGAATGCTTACTAGAGCGTTTCCGAGCCGACGGGGGAGGAGACTTCTATGAGTAATTCTTTGCCTTGACTCAGGAGGGGACTGTGGCGGATTACTGTGACAAGTTCGAGTATTTGGCCAGCAGATTGGATCATATTTCAGAGTCGGCCCTGGAAGGGAACTTCATAAAGGGGCTTAAACCGGAGATACGAACAACAGTCAGAATGTTGAAGCCGAGGAACCTAGGGAAAGCCATGGAGCTGGCGCAGTTGGTGAAGGATCAGAAGAAATCAGAGAGGGTGCGGGGAAGCTACTCAGGGGGATCATACAGGATGACCACCACCTTCTTACCTTCAAAGGGGGGAGCACCAGGAGGTCTGAAAGAAGCACTTAAGGAGAAGACTGGAGGAGGGGGAAATGGGGGACAATTCTAAAAGCTGACTGAGAAGGAGTTACAGGAGAAGAGGGTAAAGGGGGTGTGCTTCAGGTGTGATGAGAAGTACATGCCGGGTCATAGGTGCAAGGACCGAACTCTTCAGGTTCTCCTCGTTTGTGAAGACGAGGATGATCAAGAGGGAAGTGGTAGCGGGTCAGAAGTGGAGGAGGAGAATTTGCATCTGGATGTGGCAGAAGTCTCTCTGAACTCAGTAGTGGGATTCACTTCGAGTCACACTATGAAAGTGACAGGAGAGATAGCTGACCGTGAGATTGTGGTGTTGATAGATAGTGGGGCGACCCACAACTTCATCTCCACCCAGATTGTTGAGCTGCTTGGGATGGAGTTAGCGGATACAGGAGGTTATGGGATGATGATGGGCACAGGAAAGGTGGAGATGGGTAGAGGAGTTTGTAGAGGGGTAGTACTGAAGATTTAAGGCATCCAGGTGAGGGAGGACTTCCTTCCCTTGGAATTGGGGAGTACTGATATCATCCTAGGGATGAAGTGGCTGCAGACCTTGGGGGAGACCAAGATCAATTGGGGTACACTGAGGATGGAACTTGTGATGGGGGGAAGGAGGGTGATTCAGGGTGATGCTGGGCTGACCAAGGCTGGGGTTTCTCTCAAATCCCTAATTAGGACCATTCAGGAGGAGGGAAGAGGCTTCTTGGTGGAGTTGCACCGCCTGGAAGGGGTCAGACTAGAGGAAGAAGGCAACATTCCCTCTTCAGTGCAGCCGTTCATACACCAGTTCAACGAGGTTTTTCAACCTCCACAGGGTTTACCACCTCAGAGGGAGTTGGAGCACGCCATCATCTTGAAGGAAGGGGAGACATCGATCAGCGTCCGCCCTTACTGTTACCCTCAGATACAGAAAGACGAGATTGAGAATTTGATCCAGCAGATGCTGGAGGCGGGGATCATCAGACCAAGTGTTAGCTCTTTTTTCTAGTCCAGTCCTCCTGGTCAAGAAGAAGGATGGGAGTTGGAGATTCTGTGTGAATTACAGGGCTCTGAATAAGGGCACTGTACCAGACAAGTTTGCAATTCCGGTGATTGATGAGCTATTGGACGAGCTATATGAGGCAGTGGTGTTTTCCAAACTAGACTTAAAATCCGAATATCACCATATCAGAATGAGGGAGGCAGATGTTTCTGGTAATGCCCTTTGGATTGACTAACGCCCCTGCTACTTTTCAGTCTTTGATGAACAGGGTATTCAAGGCAATATCTCAGGAAGTTTGTCTTGGTCTTTTTTGATGACATTCTTGTGTACAACAAGACTGTGGAGGAGCATTTGGAACACCTGAGGATGGTCTTGGGAGTACTTCAGGAGCATCAGTTGAGAGCCAACCTGAAGAAATGCAGTTTTGCTCAGACCAGTGTGGAGTACTTAGGACATGTGGTATCCCAAGGAGTGGCGGTGGATCAAACCAAAATTGAGGCAATGCAGAAATGGCCGCTGCCTAGGAACATAAGAGAGTTGAGGGGCTTCCTAGGATTGACTGGCTACTACAGGAGGTTCGTGAAGGGATATGGTACCATTGCGTGGTCGTTGACTGAGCAGTTGAAAAAGGACAACTTTTCCTGGGGAGAGGTAATGACTCAGGCCTTCGAGAGGTTGAAGACAGCCATGACCACAGTTCCTGTCCTAGCTCTTCCAGACTTCAGCCAGATCTTTGTAGTAGAGAGCGACGCATCAGGATATGGGTTGGGGGCAGTGTTGATGTAAAATCACAGGCCTATAGCATATTTCAGTCAAGTACTATCGACAAGGGCAAGATTGAAGTCAGTGTAGGAGAGGGAGCTGATGGCCATTGTCTTGGTGATTCAGAAGTGGCGCCCCTATCTTTTGGGTTGACATTTCATCGTTAGGAAGGATCAGAGAAGCTTGAAGTATCTTTTGGAGCAAAGGATGTTGACTGAGGAACATCAGCGATGGCTATCCAAATTATTGAGCTATGATTTTTAGATTCAGTACTGGCAGGGCTTGAAAAATAAAGCAGCTGATGCTTTATCCAGATGTGTGGGGGAGCTCCAGGAGTTAGCTGTGTCGGTACCATTGATGATAGACTGGGGAGCCATAAAAGAAGAGAGTATGTGGAGTGAAGAGTTGAGGAAGATCAGGGATGATCTAATGACTGACAAGAGTAGCCACCCGGGGTACTACATTGAAGGGGGAAGACTGTTGTATCAAGCGAGGTTTGTGATGCCCCGAACCTCCTTACATACTCCCCACTTGTTACAGGAGTTCCATGGCAGCGTAGTGGGTGGCCATTCAGGAGTTCAGAAGACATATAGGAGGCTAGCATCTGAGCTCTATTGGAAGGTGATGCACAAAGATGTTGAGGAGATGGTGGCAAGGTATGGAGTGTGCCAGAGAAACAAATTCATGGCCATGGCCCAGGAGGACTACTACAACCATTGTCACTTCCAAATAGGGTATGGAGGAAGTGTCCATGGATTTCATCGACGGCTTACCAAGATCAGAAGGATTCACTGTCATTATGGTGGTGGTCGACATACTTAGCAAGTATGCACACTTCATCCTCTTATAACATCCTTACACCGCAGTGTCAGTAGCAGCAACATTTATCAGGGAGGTTGTTAGACTACATGGAATTCTGGAATCGATTATGTCTGATCGAGACAAGGTGTTCCTCAATCAGTTTTGGAGGGAGCTATTCAGGATGCAGGGCACGGTCCTCAAGAGAAGCACCGCCTACCATCCACAGATGGACGGGCAAACGGAGGTGATAAACCGAAGTTTGGAGACCTATTTGAGGTGTTTTGCTTCTAAAACACCGCGGATGTGGGCAAAGTGGCTGCCATGGGCCGAGTATTGGTACAATACATCGTACCATTCTGCCTCTCAAATGACTCCATTTAGAGTGCTATATGAAAGGGACCCCCCACACCTAGTGCATTATGGGAGAGGAAGTACACCGGTTTCTTCAGTTGAGTAGTATCTGAAGGAAAGAGACAAGATGTTGGAAGAGTTAAATAAACATCTGCTGAGGGCATAACAAATCATGAAGAAGCAGACAGACTCACACAGGAGGGACCTGCAGTTTGAAGTGGGGGAGAAGGTGTTCCTTAAGCTACGACCATATAGGCAGAGGACAGTGGCGAGAAGGAGGAATGAGAAATTGGCATCAAGGTACTTCGGCCCTTATGAAGTTTTGAGCAAGATCGGAGCAGTGGCGTACTGACTGAAGCTGCCCCCATCAGCTACTAGGGGTGTCAATATCTGACACGACACGAAAACCCGACCCGGAATTTTCGGGTTAGACCCGACCCGTTTTCAAAACGGGTCGGGTTTGGGTTCACAGATTCGACCCGTTTGAAAAACAGGTCGGGTTCGGGTTGACCCGACGGGTTGCCGGGTCAACCCGAAAACCCGTTTGAAATGACTGCCCGACTGCCCGGAGACCTGCCCGAGCCTGCCTGCCCCATGCCCGGCTGCCCGTGGACCTGCTCGCGCCTGCCCGCGTTTGCCCGCACGCAATCGCGCGCCCGAGGCCGCTCGAGCGGCTGCCCGTGCGCCGCTGCGGCTGCCGCGCCCTCGCGCACCCGCCCGCGCACCCGCTCGGCCCTAGCCCCCGCGTCCGCGTCCGAGCTCGCCCCCGCGTCCGCATCCGCCAGCCCGCGTCGCGCTTGCCAGCCCGCATCCTCGTCCGACTCCGGGCGCGCGTCCGCCTCACCCCAGCGTTCCCGTGTCGGGTCGGGTCAACTCGGCAACCCGCCGGGTCGGGTCCGGGTTTCAATTTCCTACCCGTTTTTCTACCCGGGTCGGGTTAGGGTTGACCCGTTTGAACGCGGGTTATTCCGGGTTCAACCCGAACCCGACCCGTGACCCGAAATTGACACCCCTATCAGCTACTATATATCTAGTTTTCCATGTGTCTCAGTTGAGGAGAGTTATAGGGGAGCATACCGCTAGTACGGATTTACCAGAGACCCTGAAGATTTGGAAGTGGTGTTCGAACCACTGGAGCTCACCGGCATAAGATCAGATAAAGAAGGCAACAAAGAAGTGCTGATTAAATAGAGAGGCCTCCCCGAATTCGATGCTACTTGGGAGCCATTTGAAAGAATGAAAGGTCAATCCCCTTCCTTTCACCTTGAGGACAAGGTGAGTCTTTGGGAGGGGAGTAATGTTATGCCGGCCTTGGAGGGGCCAGCTGGACCGGTCCAGTTATACTCCAGGCGGGGGCGGAACAGAGAAACAGGGGAGGGGGGCGGAAACCTTGTGGGCCCCATGCTGGGCTTAATGCAAGTTTGGGAGGGAAAATTTTGAATGTAAGGGCTGTTTATGTAATTCTTAATTGTCCTTTGATGTTAATTAGGAGCTTATGAGGGAATTAGAGAATCATCTTGAATTGGAATGTAATTTGAGATCTAGGGTTTGTGTTCGTGGGCTCTTGGCATTGCCAGGGATTTGGAGAGTTGTTCTTCCTCTGGAATTGAAGAACATTGTATCGTTTGCTGTTTTTATCCATTTTCTAGTGGAATATATAAGTCTTTGCTTGATTTCCTACAAGATTTCTCTCAGATTTCCTCTGTTTTTCTACTGTTTGGGGCTGTTTTTCTGCTGTAAACAGCAATATCTTTGCTGTTGGTGCTTCAATTTGGGCTAGGGTTACTTGCGAAATCAAGTACTTCCTATCAAAAACCCTTAGCTTAGGGTTATTGAATGAACCTAGCATGCCTGAAGGGATACGAAGAATATTAACAAATTAGTATTAAATTGGAGAGAACTCTTATCGTGTTTGTAGTTGCTTTCTTCAGCTTGCTCCTTGGTAGAGATATAATTTAGTGAGAAAGGCTGACTAATGACAGAAACCTAGAGAGAGTGCAAGTTGGAGATGGAGAAAGATTGCAGTACAAGACCGTTATGTAACACTAATGTCATCCTATAATTAGCTACTTAAATCTCCTGTAGGAAATGAGAATAAGTTGGCAAAGTTCGGTTTCAATGATAAGATTTGTTAGGCCAACTCAACCAACTAAGAGTCTGAGACCTTAGTTTGAATAGTTAAACTCCCTAACTAGTAGATTATAAAAAGGATAAAGATGCTTTTGGGGGTCGATCAATGCTTAAAGGAGATTTATTTTATTGATCACTTTGTGATTTTAAACTCCTTAATGATGTAGAATTTTTTTATGAGGCGTCCTCTTGAGGCTTTTCTTGTAGCTTTCTTGGTGTATTCTTGATGTAACTATTATTGTAGCTCCAGTTGACTATTTCAATTTGGTGGCCACCATTCAGGGAGGTGAAGGCTGGCCACTGAGATAGTCTCCTCCCTTGTATCTTGTGTGTAGCAATTGGAAGCATCATACTATTATCAAATGAATGCTTTTATATGGTCATTCAAGTCTTTTTCATCCAGAGAATCTTTTTACCTTCATTCGCAATATTGTTGTCTTCTGTTAAAAGTGATTTCACTAGCTGACGCTTTATTTGATCTCATTTGAAGGCTCGTTTGCTTGCGAGTGCACCCAACTTTTACCCTCTTACACCCCACCGAAGTATTTATTATGTTCAAATCTATTGACGGTTCAGAGCAAGAAATTGGCCCTGAAGCAGGAGAAAAAATGTTGGAGGGAGATATCCGCCCCAATGGTGATGCCTTCTCAATATCTTTTAAATCTTTTCTCTCCAACATTTCCAAAAAGATGGTCTTTCTTTGTTCTTTGTTCACCAAAATGTCAGCTTTAGTAAGCCTCTTCATCCATTTTAGAACTTTATTGTTACATTTTATTTAACTACAGGTGAATGGATGCTGGTTGACAGATGCGCCGGTCTCGCTCTGGTTAACAGATTTGACGCAAGGCAGGTGAATAAATGCCTAATTCATTGGGGGAGTGGAACAGTTAATTTAGAGCTGTGGTCTGAAGAAAGGCCTGTTTCAAAGGAGACTCCTTTGGCAATTCGTCACGAATATGAGGTGAAACAAGTCTCCAAACTCTGAGAAGTGCTGCTTTTGAGAAAATGGCTGTCATTTGAAAGATACTGTATCCAAAGCTTTAGTTATGTTATTTGTCTGCTTATCATGGATTAATTAAGAAAACTATTTTCGTGTAGAATAAAGTTGTTATTGTTATCATCTATTTGGCTGTCATTTGGAATAGCAAGGCATTGGTGGGCTCGTCTTTACCCGCTTGATTGCACGGTTGCCATGCTCTATATACTTATTAACAGACATCAGTTATAGATTTCATTTAGAAAGATTTTGTGGTATGAAATAAATTAATGGTTAGACAAATTACTTAGTAAGTTCAACGAATCTTGGATGTCATTCTACTCAAATGTTGTTAGCTTTAGTACTTTTAGACTTTTAGTTTGATTTTCATAATTTAAAACAGATAATGATATAATTATGATGAATGGTAAAATCTGTAAAAATAAATTTTTTTAATGCTATTCTTATAGTTTGAATTTGGATGGTTATTAGAATTTTTGGTATTCTTGTTTTAAAAAATTTTGAAGTTTATAACCAATTTACATAATAAATATGATTGTCGTTATTCGTTATGCCATCGCTATTGATATCTAGTTTAATGGTGCAAGTTCTGTGAGACGAGCTAGAAATAATTTTCATTTTTTCTTTTCAGGGACATTTAGGTCAATTAAGACGAACTTATAAGCATATCGCATACATAAAATTTGAATTTAGGTCTTTTTTGTTGGTAGCTAAAGCTTCTAATTAACAAATCAAGATGAGTTACATATCAATTTTCATAATTACAATGCTAGAGTGAGCTAGTCTCGTTTAGATGTTTTTTTATTTATTTTTATTTTTATTTTAATGTAGAACTATTATCTAAATGCTTCTATTTGTAATAATGTCATATGAATGTTGAAGAAGGTACTAAAATTACTAATTTTATTCTTGATAATTTATTAAACCCATGTTATATGTATTTAAATTATATTATTTTTTATTCTACAATAAAAATTTTTATATTTATCTAACATCCTAATATTTAAATGGCAGCAAAACTTATAAATGAAAAAGCATATTTCACTTTTGATAACATGAATGAGATAACAAAATAATCATACTTCAACCTGTGTTTTACAATGTTACAAACAAAGTAGCTTTACTAACTAAATTAAACATAAAATAATTGTTGCAGGCTAGAGTATACGCGGCGATAGAGTTAAAATCCTACGTCTTTGCGTTGTACGGGTATCCAGCTCACACACAAAGCACACAAGATTTTTTACGTGGAAAACCCTGGAAAGGGGAAAAACCACGGGTCCTAGTCCAGTTGAAAATGATTCCACTAGAATTCGAGTATATTACAATGGGCTGACTTGTCCTTAAGGGCGATCAGATTACAAATGACAACCGTATTGTTGAAATCTAATGACAAATGAGGATGAAAATCCAGCATCACTTGGTGAACTGGCAGAAGTCCGGTGCTACTTAAAAATTTGGGCGTCAGTTGGTAGCCTGGCCGTGGTTTAGCAGAACTTCAATGTCGGGTGATGGTCCCGCAGAAGTCCGACATCATATGGTGGTCTAGCGGAACTCCGGGCGTCAAGTGATGGTATGGTAGAACTTCGGGCGTCAAGTGGTGGTTTAGTAGAACTCCGAGCGTCAGGTGGTAGTCCGGTAGAACTCCAGGCCTCAGGTGGTGGTCCGGTAGAAGTCTAGGCCTTAAGTGATGGTCTGGCAGAAGTCCGGACCTCAGGTGGTGGTCCGGCAGAAGTCCGGGCCTCAAGTGATGGTCCGATAGAACTTCGGGCCTCAAGTGGTGGTCCTGCGGAACTCCGGGCCTTGAATGGTGGTCCGGCAGAACTCCGGGCCTCAGGTGGTGGTCCAGCGAAACTCAGGGCCTCTAGTGGTGGTGCGTAGAGCTTAGGGCCTCAAGTGGTGGTCCGGCGGAGCTCAGGGCCTCAAGTGGTGGTCCGGCATAGCTCAAGGCCTCAAGTGGTGGTCTGGTGCAACTCATGGCCTCAGGTGATGGTCCGGCGGAGCTCAGGGCCTCAAGTGATGGTCTGGCAAAACTCAAGGCCTCAAGTGGTGGTCCGTGCGGAACTCCAGGCGGTGGTTGAGGAGGCAAGAGCAATCTTCGATCTCTCTCTTTTCTCGTTAGGCTTTGGGGGTCCGTTTTCAAGAGGAAAGGGGCTCTATTTATAGATTTCTTGGAGTGGCATGGCCTGTAAATAGGTGGAAGATCAAGGGTAAATGGGGAGTGGTTTACATAGACGGTTGATGTTGAATCCCTTAATCGTGGACCGTTTGATGCATATTTGAATGTCTTAGTGATATCAGAATTCAGTGATCTTGGGCTCCTTGGATTCGTCTCGTCGAGCTGCTCGATTCAACTATAAGCACATTGTGTTTGGAAACCGTTTGATAATCCAAATTGTGGTTTGAACCTTCTAAATGCGCTTCGGGTCTTTGATTTGGATTCATTTGGGCTTGGATTGAGTCAAATTTGGAGTCGTTGGGTTCATATTTCTGAGATGTTCAATTCGACTATAAGTTTGCTGAAATCGGAGTTCGGATGGTCCCAATTTTAATTTTGAAAGTTTCCAACTTGATTTTGCCTTGAGATTCGTGCCCGATTAAAATAATTTTTTGAGGATGTATCAATAATTAAGAAATTTACATAAATAAAGTTCCAACCATTTCGTCATAGTCATTAACAAATATTTTATAATTAGCCTGCTAAATCAATCATAAACAAGCATGTGATTGGAAAACAAATAAATTTAATAAATTTATTTGATTATTATAAATACCAGATGGTGGTCAGGTAATTAAAATTCTTTTGATGAAATTTGTATAAATATCCCAATTTTATTTTCACAAGGAGGTATGCTTTATCTGTATCAATTTTGAATAAAAAGACAAAATCATTTCTCTTTTTTTGCCATTTAAAATCACTATTTCATTTTTGGTAGTCACCAGTTTTAGATCTAAATTTATTCATAGATGATATTCGATCCTACTAGCAATTAGTCTCAAGAGATAAAACTCGGCGGCCTATGTGAGCATGAAAATGAGAAGAGAGGACTCTAGCAATCTAGAAAAAGCTAAAAAAATTTAGAAAAAAATATTTTACTAGATTAGAAATGTTTCAAAAAGATTTAAAATGTGTGTCTTCATTATTTATTTATATAGATTTGAGAGTTATAAGAATATTTATATCAAAAAGATAAATAGTACAATAATAAATGCAGCCTAGTACAAACTGCTTATAAGACGAAATTTGATAGGTGGTTTGCATCGATCTTCTCCTTTGGCCCAAATTTTGATTCGAGGCGAGCTCCCTTTACCAAATGTTCATGAGTTAAGGAAGGCGAGTCATCTGGATGTATCATGCCGGACAATTCTATGACCACAGGTCCTTTGGTCATGTTGATGATCTCCTAAGTGTTGTTCTTAGGCCATTTAAATGAGAGGGGTGAGTCCACTTGAACTACGCCGTTGAGAACTCACAGTTGGTTGAGTATGGGTGGCATATTTGCGTCTACCTGGGAGTGAGCCTTCCTTGTAAGTGGATTTAAGAGTACAATTGACGGCTTGCTAACTGGCGAGTTAGATGGGGAAGGCAACTCTAATTCAAGAGATGAATCCCTAAAGCTTTGTGGGTTCTATGAGAACTTCTAAGATTTTTATTGAGGATGGCCTTCTTATTTGGCTTAGTAGAGTTGAGTCACAGCCATTTTCAATAAGGTACTTCTGGAGAAGAAAATGACTATTATTAGGGTCTGCCATGTCTAAGTTTTTTGGTTAAAATCTATTAAGCACTTGTGGGACATCTTTGAATACATGTATGAGTATGCAATAGTGACACATTGCATAGAAAAATATTATTTTAATTTTATTGGTCTTGTTTGGCATTTTGATCATTCTTTCAAAAACCCCTTCTCAATTGTCAGTGTTGCTCACATTGCACCATGTCCCCCTAGTCTATCATTTATAGCAATAAAATCACACCATATAGAAATGCTAATGAGTATAGTACTCACCTCAGTAAGTCTTCCCCCAATTTATATATGCTTAACAATTGGATATAAATTCAATAAGATAGTTAAATTCTATTTTCTTTGTAGCGGGTAGTGACTACCCATTTAATATCCCCATATTCAATAATATATCTGCCATATGAATTCCCATCATTGCTACCAATATGTGGCTAGCCCTCACCAACATTAAAGACTACTAAAATCCTTTGAGGGAAGGAGTGTGCTTGTGTTAGAGAGTAGCATTGCACATCTTCTCATTCCTCTCTCAAACCTAAATAGCTATCTTCGTTCTTTATTTATTTGTTGCATCATTGAGTAGGGAAGAAGAAAGCATCATTCGTATATACTGAGTTATCTATGAAAAGCTAAACTTCAATCTGATCAAATCAAGTGTATAATTGAATATCTACATTAATGTGTCTTTATGGGTATTATCCTCTTCAATATGAGACTGAACATAATTCATCATCTACATTTGGACAGCCATCATCTAAGTCTCACTAATTTTCTATGATGATTTCAAAGTAAAATATTCAAATTAAATAAAGTTTTGGCTCTTTAAGAGTTTTTCTTCTAAATCATAAAGTGTGTTTTCTCATAGGATTATTTTGAATCTAATCAAAGCATAGAGATGTGGAAATGCTTAGGAGATGAAGGAATTTCTTGGCTAACTAAACTTTTTAATAATATTTTGAAGACTAAAAAGATGCCAGATGCGTGGAGAATGAGTGTATTGATTCCTATTTATAAGAATAAAGGTGATGCACAAGATTGTGCGAATTATAGAGGAATTAAGTTAATGTGTCACACTTTAAAACTATGGGAGCGAGTTATGGAGCGTAGGCTGCGGCGTGATACTAATGTTTCTCAAAATCAATTTGGATTCATGCCTGGTAGGTCTACTATGGAAGCCATACATTTATTGAGAGGTTTGATGGAGAAATATAGGGAGAATAAGGAGGATCTACATATGATATTTATTGATTTAGAGAAAGCATATGATAAAGTTCCAAGAGAAGTGCTATGGAGAGTTCTTGAAAAGAAAGGAGTTAATAATGCTTATATTCAAATCATTAAAGATATGTATGAAGGAGCTATTACTTGTGTTCAAACACAAGGTGGTTTGACCAAGTATTTCCCTATTTCGGTTGGATTACATCAAGGATCAGCTTTAAGCCCATATCTTTTCGCGTTAGTCATGGATGTTCTCACTAGACATTTACAAGAGGATGTATCCTGGTGTATGCTTTTTGCTGATGATATTCTTCTTGTTGACAAGACTAGAGAGGGAGTTGAAGGTAAACTTGAAGTCTGGAGATCAACCTTAGAGTCTAAAGGTTTTCGCTTGAGTAGATCTAAAACTGAATATATGGAGTGTAATTTTAGCAGTAATAGACCTAGTGAGGGGATTGTGACTTTGGACGATCGAGTCATTAATAAGAGTACACGTTTTAGATATCTTGGATCTATTGTTCAGAGTGATGGTGAAATAGATGGGGATGTTATCAGTAGAATTCAAGTTGGATGGTTGAAGTGGAGGAATGCATCAGGCTTATTGTGTGATAGAAAAGTCCCCCTTAAACTTAAGGGAAAATTCTATAAGATGGTGGTGAGACCTGCAATGCTTTATGGTGCAGAATGTTGGCCATTAAAAGAGAAGCACAATACTAAGTTATGTGTTGCGGAGATGAGGATGCTCAGGTGGATGAGTGGATTTACTCTTAGAGACAGGATACAAAATGAGCATATACGTGAAAAGGTTGGAGTAGCTCTAGTGGACGATAAGATTAGAGAGAGTCGCCTTAGATGGTTTGGTCACATAAAATGGCGGCCTTCCGATGACCCAGTTAGGAAAGTAGAGGTATTAGATTTGACTTATGTTAAGAAAGGTAGAGGTAGACCTAAAAAGACTTGGTTAGAAAATATTAGAAATGATCTTTCTTTTTTAGATTTAAACGAGAATTTGACTTTGAACCGGACACAATGGAGAAAAAGGATTCATGTTGCCGACCCCACGTAGTGGGACAAAGGCTTGTTGTTGTTGTTGTTGTTGTAATCAAAGCATAGAGCTACAAATCGATCTTACTTGGAAAAGCAGAATAATCTACCTGCACATTACCATATGCAATCTTAACAAAATAATAGATGTTTAGGACAATTGATAAGCAAATCTCTCATCATTGATAATTAAAATGATGTTAAAAAAATTCTTCGACATAACAAACACCCTCACCACTCCTTCAATATAATCAACTTAATAAGGACAAGGTGCATTTTTACACTTAGGCTTCGTTTGAGACGGCTTTCTTACTGCTTCTTAAAGCAGCTTTATAGTACAAAAATTTTAATTTTTGTATTAAAAAAATTATTTAAGAAGCAATAAAAAAATCATCCCAAATGAAGCCTCATTAGCTATTTTTAAATTTAAGATTATTTCTTTAATTAATGAAATATTACTTCTTTATTCAAATAAAAAATAAGGTAGAAAAAAATATATTTATACATCATTTTTTATAACTTATTTATGACAATAATGAAATTTTTTTATATTTATAAAACCATCAATTAATTTATTTGATTCTTAGGCATTATTTACATAGCAAACCCACCAAAAAAGCAAATAAATTATTATTTAACCAGAAAAGTACATACACTATCCCTACGAGTCCTGCTGGCGACGCCCTCCTTCAACACGCTCTTTAGATTTGCACAAATAAACACAGTTCGAATCACGGCCCTGGCAACAAATCCTTCACCATTTTTCGCCTCTCACAATCCATCTCTTTTCCTCTTTCCGTTCCTTTTCTCCCCTCCAAACCCTAACCTAAATCTCACCCTCTCCCTCTCTATCATCATATCCCTCCCTTTCACCTCCTCCATCGCCGGCATCTGCACTATCTGGTCAAAAACCTCAGGTGAATCCGTCTCTCTCTCCCAGCCCTCGGGAAAACACGGCAACCAACTCGGCACGTGGGGCAATGGTGGTTCCTTCCCAACCTGAGCGAAAGTCGGACTCGGCTTTCTAGCCTTATCCGTCCCCATCTGCCGGCGAATCGGCCGGGGGAACGGGATCTCGTCGACGGCGGCGACGAAGGCTCGTAGCTCGTGCAGTACTGAGGATCCGAGAAGCGGGCGAGTGAGGTCGGAGGCGCCGGCGTAGCCGCGGCCGGTGGCTGCACCCTCGAGGACGATTGCGAGGTCGAAGATGTTGGATTGCGTCCGGCCGCGGGAATTGGCGGCGGATGCGGCGTCTCCGGCGAGGAGTCTGATGTAGCGGATGGCGATATCAGTGAGGGCGCGGAGTGCGGCGGCTTCCGCCCCGCGGTAACCGGCGTTGAGGCAGATCTGAGCCATGGCCACGCGGCAGATGGCTGCCGCATATACCGGCTGGGAAGTATCTGAATCCTGATCATTGGCCGCCGCCATTAATGGCTGGCGGATCAAGGAGTTGCAGAGAGGCCTTTAAGGTTGCGATGTGGAGAGAACAAAACGGTCGGAGGAAATTGCGATATCGGAACCCTAAAAGCCGCCTTTATTGTCTTTCTTCTTTATTTACATTAATATATAGTTTTAGAATAGAAATACATTAATATACGATTCAAATTGCATGCTTAATATGACTAAACGGATGGCTCTTGCTTAAATTCTTGTCCAATAGATAAAATTAAGCTGTTCATTTTGATCGGTTAGTTTGGAGTTTAAGCCATCCATTAAGAGATCTTGAAATTAAAAGTTATAAATATGAATATAATTCATTCAAAAGTCTAAAAAATTTATTAAAAAAAATATTCAATATTAATCTTCATGCAATAAATGATTTTGGGTTAAGTGCAGTTTAATAAAGCAGAATTTTGAATTATTTTTTTATGCGTTGAGATAATTCAAATAATAGATTATAGTAGACTGAGGCTTCATTTGAGATGACTTTTTTATTACTTATTAAAATGAAATTTTAGTACAAAAATTAAAGCTTTACTTTAAGAAGCAATAAAAAAATCGTCTCAAACGAAGTCTTAGATGAGTACATGTGTTCATTTAATTATTTGATTATTATAATTTTTTTGAGAAGTTTAGGCAATTAGGTTTTCATTCGATAAATTGAACTAAAGTTGACGAGGAGACTATTCCTTTAAGATCTTGCCATAGGTAGGGCTACAAACGAACCGAGCCGAGTCGAGTATGTGAGTGTTCATCTTTGAGTTCATTTATTATCAGCTTGTTCAAGTTTGGTTCATGTTTGATTCGAGCTTTATTATTTGTGTTTATGTTTGTTCGTTTAAATTGATGAGTGTTCATGTTTGGTTCATGTTCAGTTCGTTTAATGCTTACCGAGCTTTAAACAAACAAGTCTTAACGAGCTATAAACAAGCTCTACTTCTAGATATTCATTAACTTAACAAATGAGCTTTATTGAGTCTTTTAACAAATAAATACATCGAGCATGTTCGTGTATATTTAGTGACTTTTTTTAAACTATCAAACAAGTACGTTCATGAACATATATGATGATTATTTTTTAGCTATCAAATGAGCAAGTTCATGAACATATATAACTAGCTTTTTTAAGCTACCAAATGAGCTCTTTTACGAACAAGTGATCTATAATTCATCTTATATTTATTTATGAATATTTTAAACAAACAATCTAGCAAATATTGACAAATGTGAAATGTCTCTTTTTCATGAACAAATTCATTATATTGAAGGTATAAAATAAAATGAAATTAAATTTATAATAAAAGCAGTTGTCTATCTAAAATGAAAATAAGATTAATCTATATGAATATATTTTCAAATGAAACTTACTTATTACATTTCTCTCCATTTGGTGCAATAGCTGAAAGATTATATTTTGCGTTCATAGAAAGACTTCAATGGTTATGTTAGCATATATTAAAAATTTTAATTACTTTAAATTTAATTATATAGTTATAATAAATATGAAATGCTTATATTATGCTTATTTATCAATTTTATAATCAAATATTAATTGAGTTTTTATCGAGCTTATTCACGATTTCTGAATCGAGCTTTTATTGAGCTTCTTATCGAGCTTAATGTCGAGCTTGTTTACGAGCTTCAAATGATATTGTTCATGAACATAAATGAACTGAAAACATTAGTGTTCAAATTTTTTTATTTAATGATCGAGTATTTAAAATATTGTTCAAGTTTATTTGTTTGATTAATTGAACAATCACAGACAAGCTTTAATCGAACCGAGCAACGAATAGCTCGTCGAACGTTTCGTTCGCTTGCAACCCTAGCCATAGGTCAGGTTTCGAGGCATCCCATTCTAAAGTTGGTTGCTTATAGGAGAACCTAAGCTATAAAGGCATTTTTTTGTGAACCCAAAACAGATTTGAGAAACCATCAAATCAGGTGATCCCATCAAATTGAGAAGAAATTGAGCATCAGAAGCTTCCTCCTAAAAGAAAATTGTAATAAATAAAATAAGCAGAGAGTTTATGTACAAAATGGTGTGGATTAATGAGTGAAGCAAGGCTTTTTTTAGACTGTTTTTTTATTATTTTGTAAAGTAGTTTATTAATACAAAATTTTTTTAAACTAGTCCAAACATTAATAAATATAAAAATTATAAGAAATAATTAAGCTTCAACCAACAATCATTATACAATAGATGAATGTCTTTCTCAAATGGAGTTTGATTTTAATCTCTCTTATGTTATAAAGAGGTTATTTTTATATTATAATGTTGTTTAGAATAATTTTCTTAATGTTTTATAAAGCTGCTATAGAAAAAGTAATTTTAAAATTTTTTTATAAAAAAAAAAGATTTTTAGTACAATTTTTTTTAAGTAACGAAAAAGTAATAGCTAAACAGAAATTATGATTGCGTTTGAAAAACAAAGCAGTAAAAAAATTGCCCCAAACAAAATATATATTTGATAACTGCATAATTTTTTACGCATAAATAGTTTCCGTCATTATTTTTAATATTTGAAATCCTTACACTCCAATAATTTGGAAAATTGCAAGCACCTCTTAGTGCATGTTTTGCTTGTTACAATCCCATTGAACTTTGTAAAACAAAGACATCTTTAGGAGTCTAATATGATATCATCAAATATTATTTTTAATATATCAAATATTATTCATAATTGGGCTCTTCACTACATAAAGGAGCATAAAAATCATCCAAGATGATAGGCTGAAGGTTTGTTTGAATGGTGGCCTTGAAGGGTTGATATGTTGATAGCAAACCATTAAGTACGTACAAAATGATATTTTCAACATCTGACGAAGAATCAAATGCAGCAATTGCATCACCTGAATCTAGATTCAAGATATAAGGCAACAAGTTTTGTGAAATAGTGGACTAAATTACAACAACAAATTTTAGATCTACAAGCATCCATGTATTATAATGTGGATTGGAAACTACCTCATTGGAATCATTTAAATTTTGCTTCGCTAGTTTGGGTGTGTAGAAGCACCAAGAAAACCGTCATGTCCATTTGCCTTGCATAATTTCAAAAGTTGAGATTTTAAAAGTGGATAATTATCAATATTGAGTTGAAAATTGATACCAGCTTTGGTGGTTTGGTCATGACATTTCAATGGTGGTGATCCGATAATGATGGTGCTTAGGTGTTAGTAGTCCAATAATAATGGTTGGGTAGCGGCAATCTAGTAATGATGATTTTGTGACGGTAATGATCGATGATAGTAATTGGGTAGTGATGTGATTATAGTAGTTGGGTGATGGTCAGATGTGATGATGGTGCTCCATTGGAGCTTTGAAATTTTCCAAGCCTTTAAGCTCTATTGAATTTTAAGCTAAGGGCCCCTGATGTTAACAACAGAGTCTATTTATAGACTTTTAACAGTGATATATCTTGTAAATATAGAGAAAATTTTGAACAATTTATCAGACTTCATGTATTGATTTCCTTGACGTTCTTTTCACATTAAAGTGACTTAATAATGTTAGAATTATTTGACTTTGAGCTCGTTGGACTCATCTGATCAAGGCGCGTATGAGATTTAAAAATCATTTGAGCGTGTAACTAATATCTTAAAAAAAATTAATTATACTTTTAAATACTTATTTAAATTCAATAGGACTACCGATAAATTAGATTCAACTATTAGTACTGAAATCGGAGTACGGACTGTTAATTCGGAAAATTTAAAGTTCTGCGAAAAGCCTATATAGTGGTTTGTACGAGGAACTATTATTAGGTCCGGACACCTGACGTAGCTCTACGTCCGGAGTCGAATAAAATTAATACACGTGGATCTGGCGACGCGACCCAATCCACTTATGAAAATTTTAAATTCGCGTCAGCCCACTCATTTTTTATATTTTTAAAAAATTGTATTTATTCATTTTATATCGCTAGGTACTGCTGTGTATCACTGCTAGGTATCACTAGGTATCGCTCGGTACCGCTAGGTACCGCTGCTAGGTATCGCTAGGTACCGCTGTATGAAACTGCTAGGTACCACTAGGTACCGCTAGGTACTGCTATGTATCGCTGCTAGGTACTGCTAGGTACCACTCGGTATCGCTGCTATTTATTCATTTTAAAAATTTTTTAAGATATAGTTGTGTAAAAGCACAAATAATTTTTAAATGAATAAGTGGGTTGGGTCACGTCGTCAGATCCACGTGTATTAATTTTATTTGATTCCGGACGTAGAGCTACGTCAGGTGTCCGAACTTAATAAAAGTTCTTGTACGATGGTCTGGACGCCTCTAGAATTTATCTACAGTAGACGTACAACAGATCCAACGGCTTAGATCGTTCAGATAGAACGCTCGCGAGAAGAGCTCAGTCTCACTAAACCTCTCTTCCCTCTTTAAAACTTCATCGTGCGCCTCTCTCCCCACAGGCCAGCGAGTCCTTCAATCTCTTCTGTGTCGTTGAATCTTGGCCTCGACTGTAACGCAATTGCTGACTGTCTCTCTCTCTCTGCTAATCAGCCAACCATGCCTGTTTTCCTTGATTACAAGTGGTTTCATTAGTATTGTTAGAAGCTTGTAGCTGCTCAAGTAAGCACAATAAATGAAGGCTTGATTTTTATCCGTTTAATAGGTTTTTTTTTTTTTGAAGATCTTGATATTGATGATGAGAAAATTGTTTTTTTTTCTCCCTAACTTTATAGTTATTTGCATAACTCAAAGTTAGAAGCTTTTTAATCTTGTGGAGATTTTTTGGTAGGACTATACATCACCCCAAAACTTGGATTTGAGTCAAAACTTGCTAAATGTCTAATTAGGGCCATCTAAAATGAAGCCATTTTGCAAGATTTCGGCTAAAATCCAGGATTTATCAAATCTTGTGCTCGGAAAAATTTACCAAGATTTACGACTCACTCTTCTTTTCCTCCCTTATCTCCCTATTCTGGTAAAGTGTCTTCTCTCTCTTCTCACTCTAGTCACAAATGCACGGTCTGACCACAATTTCCACTGGTTGATTCCCCTCCTCTAGAGGTAATACAACTACTCATTTATGGTTGACGAATTCTTCAAGGAGATTTGTATCTTGCAATTTTCTTGCTTCCGGTGTCCTCTTTTGGTTGCAGGATTCTTGTTCGTTTAGGAATTTATGAAACCCTATTCCTTTTGATGCATCAAAGATTAATTTTTCTTTTGCTTTCTAGGAAACCATCGAAATCTCCTTAAATTCCTAGAACTCTGAAATAGCAACCAAACAGTTTGGGGATTTAGCTTGATTTAAGAAAAGTGACTAACAGATAGTTATTTGGATTTGTGCCATTAGGATTCGCTAAATCCAACTAGAATAGGATTGATCAAATCCTAATTTAATAACTGCTTTAGGTTAGCATCTTCCAAATACTTGATGTTTAAGTATCCAAAATGCTTTCAAATAACTTTAACTTCAGTTATATATAGTCTATGCATTTTTCCATTATCAAGGTTTGTGGTCGTCTTGTAGGAACAAACCCCATTATCTCTTTATTTCTCTACATCCCTATATGCTTTTGCTCAGACTTTTCTCGTTATGTATATAAGCACTATATGTGAAGTTCTAGTTGGTGCATTTGGAGCTTGATATAGTTGTGGGCTAGCATTTTATGTTTATCAAGTTTAAGCTAACTTTATAATTGCTCAAAATAATATATATATACAATTATTTTGAAATTAAAATTAATATATATACACGCATGTATGTACATACATACATGTACAAACACCATTATAAATAAAATTTGAATAGTTTATATGGGTAATTATTTTGATTAGAAATTTAAAACATTTTACAATATTAATAGACTTTATTTGTATAAACTTGACGTGAAATCTTTTTTTTTTGCTCGATTCAAATTTGGCTTGAGTTGAAATGGAATTCTTCACTTGAGTTCATTTAGATATCACCCCTAATGATATGTAATTTAGAGATGCTAAATTTGTTGACTTGGGGTTCAAATTTAGCATTTCTCTTGCATCATTGTCATCTATTTGGTATGAGTTATTTAGTAATGATTTGGGATCAACTTAAATTTTTTCTTAAAAAAAAAGAAAAGGATATGGCAGCTTCATTCGGCACAATGTCCACTGTTGGTTCTTTAGCTGCTAGTGGAGTTGTAGCAGAGAGGACGTTGTCGTCTGCCGAGAAGTTAGCTCAACTATCTTTAGTAGTTTGTATTTCTTCAAATTCTCTAAGTGTGTAGAAGAAGAAATTGAACGTATGTAGAGAATGTAGCACTCGGATCAATGCGATGGCCAAGGAGTTGTACTTTAACAAGGATGGGTCAGCTATTAAGAAATTGCAAGTAAGTTATGTGAATAACGTGTGAGATAATTTATGGTGCGTGTTGATTCTAACTAAATTGTTTCGGTAAATTCTTGCAGACTGGTGTCAACAAGCTTGCAGATCTTGTTGAGGTTATGCTCGGACCAAAAGGTTGGAATGTTGTTCTGGAAAACAAATACGGATCACCGAAAATAGTCAATGATGGTGTTACTGTTGCTAAGGAGGTATGATATTGGTAGTGTTACATTTTGAAATTTATACAAGAATGATTGTCTATTTGCTTGTATTCTACCTTTATTGTATTATTTTTGCTACCTAACTCTAATTTTAGTTATTTTATCTTCAAATGATATTACTCATATCTTTCCTATAATATAGTCATTTATTAATTTAATCTTTCAATCATATTCAAGTTAGATTTCAATGACTTTAGAACACCCTAATATTTGAATCCATACAATAATATCGGTCTAATTTCCTTTTTATGAAATTTACATTTATGCCTCTATGATTTCCTCTTCTCGTGCAAAAATGTTGAGGTGTTTTTCCATTTTAATAATCCAATCTTAACTCTTAGAAGCTAATATTCTCTTCATCTGTATTTTTATTCTTTTGTCCAAAAAATACAAAAAAATAAAAGATATTTAAATATATCATACTTAGATATCACCTTATCTTTTATTCACATTGAGTGATCATTATTAACATATACTCATTAAAATTGCTTATTATATATTTTTTCTATGTCCTACTAATTTTAATAAGCATCTCTTTTTTTCCCATCTAATATTACACTTATGTTAGTGTATGACTCTCTAGTTTGAATTATATCATCTACAAAAAAAAATCATGTACAAGATAACTCGCTTCAATAATAATTTGTTAACATCTTCATAATCAATAAAATAGGATATGGACACAATGGATTTGAACTAAATGCTGATATTTGATGTAAAAAATTATAATTGAAAACTATTGGGGGTACTCCAAAATTATTTTTAATAGTATTCAATACTCAAACCATTCTCTATATGTCTTCGTTAATTGTCTTTAAAAAAAATTGTTTCCATATGTTGACCTCATTTTTGTATGAGGCCATTAGGATCCAACCCAGATCTCAGGTTAATCCAGGCCCTAGGATCTACTCCAGATCTTAGGATTTTTCCAGACACTAGATCTTAGGACCTACTCTAGATACTAGGATTCTTCTAGATCCTAGACCCTAAGATCCCCTAGACTCTAGATCTTAGGATTTTCCTAGATCTCAGGGTGTTCGTAGACTCCATACTTCAGAATCCATTCAAGCCCTAGGATTCTCTCAGACTCCAGGCTCTTAGATCTACTCAGACTCTAGGATCAGCCTAGATCTTAAATCAATCTAGATCTAGGATCAATCCAGATCTTAGCTCAATTCAAACTTCAATCAAATCCAATTTTCAAATCTATTCAAACCTCAAGCTTTTCCTTATTCCAATTATAGTTTCAACCTTGATCTTGCCTCTAATTTAACCCAAGCTCTATCCAATCATCTTATGATCACCCAAATGATCATGAATGATTTAGATAATTCAAGCTCAAGCATTCAAATCCAAAGTCCAATTCAAATCAAAGTTTTCAAATCCAAAACCCAAAGCTAAAGGCTTATGTCCTAAAAGCCTTTTCCAGGAAATCTTTGAGCAATTCAAAACCCAGTCAAATGACCTCCGATTCATGATCTGTCAGTTGCATATTGACTAGGCATGTCTCTAGGGTCAACCCTCCAAATTTGAGCTCAATCTGCTACTTCTACCCCCAGAACTTAAGTTGAACTTGAAGGCTGCAAAACCTTCAAATATTTACGGCCCGTGTCACTGGACCCGTTATCTAGAGAAATTTGATCTTGGAGTTTCCTCCTAATCCTCTAATCACCTCCAGACCCTTGATATTGATGTGTTTAACATTAATTTACATCTTTTTGGACCCACCTCGACCCAGGGTTCATCAGAGGTCAAAATGACCAAAATGCCCTTTAAAGGGGTTTTTGGACTTTTGACCAAAATTTAACATCGTTCAACATTTTTAACCTTTGAAACCCCTCTCAATAAATTTCCTATGATGTTTGAGACCCATTGAAATCAAACCCACTCCTTGGTTTGACTTGTTTGACCAAGTCAACTAAGGTTGACCAAATCCACCTTTAACCCAACCATTGTTATTTTCAACATTTGAATCCATCTCAAACCAATCTAATATTTCAAAATCATTTGTTTGGACACTCATGACATGTCCAAGGACTTCTAAGTCAATCCTCCCTAGGTTTGACTTGGTCAACCCATTTGGATGGGGCCAAAACCCTCTCTAACTTCATGCATTTATTTAAAACTTCAAAACCATGCCCCCATATCCCTTGAGATTAGCCCCTACAGCATCTTTGACTTCTCCCATGCACATCCTAGTCACCATTGACTAGTCAATGGGTCAAGTTTTGTTGAAATGAGGCCAAGTTATGGGCATTTGACCATGCCACATGGACAACCCTTTTCCCTCTCCCAAAACCTGCCCCAATCTGCTTAAAAGGGATTAATTTTCTTTCCTAAGAAGCCACAAATCAGCCCCCTAAACCTTGCTTAGGCTTGGTTTGGCCAAATGGAGAAAAAGAGGTGTGGTCCCCCTCCTCTTGGCTCAAGGAAATCCCTCTCATCCACCAGCCTTCTCCAGGTTTTAGGCTGCTCATAGGACACTTGGCAAGCATCCAAAGCACTCTTGATTGAATCCTAATCACCCATTTCAAATCATGAGGGGTAAGTGGGCAAAAACTTACCCTAACCCTCATCTTGCTCATTTTCTTGCCAAAGTCCCAAACTCCAGCATCCCTAAGGCTCTCCAGCAGCTTCCCAAACTCTCCAGCACTTCCCAAAGCCATTCCAAGCCTTCCCCCATCATTTCCACCACTAAAACCCCCATTTTAGTGGAAAAGGAGAGAAAAAAGAGAGAAATATCATCTCTCTTCGATATCTCAAGATCCAGTCATTAAAATCTTCCAGGGTTTTCTGCAAACTTGAGCGTGGACAAACTACAAGTTCAGAGAGCCCAAGAACACAAAAATCCACTATGTAGATTGTAAGATATCTCCACTTTTAGTTAAAATTTTAATTTGAAACTGTAGGAATTTTGCAATGCATGGAGCCTCTAAACTCCAGGCATTGCAAGATCATATTACCCTCTAGCTACAGTTCAAATTTCGTCGAATTTCGTTGAGTATTTTGGGAGATATGGGCATTTAAAGATTTCAAACTCTGGTTCAAGCGCGATCGGACAACCCAGAAACGGCCACGTGGCCAAGCCCGACCATGCGTCTTCTCCAGGATTCGAGCGCGGGTCTGCTCAGACCGCGGGATGCCACGTGGCTCAATCGGAGCCGTCGGATCATCCCGCAGTCGATTCGACGTGTTTAAGTGGTCTGCCCTCAGGCCGACATGTGGCAGAGAGGCGGTGCCGCACCGCAGTACAGCCCAATGATTGGTACGGCGGCGGCGGCGCCCGATTTGACCAATAATGGTCCAAAATAATTTCAAAAATGCCCAAAATCTTTTAAAATTTATAGAAAATTGAATTTTCCACCAAATTGGACGTTCTTGGGCTCGTTGGAAAGGTAATTGAATGTAAAATTTATTAAAATTAAAATTAAGTTGTTTTGAGCTCTGGATTAAGAGAAATTTGCATTTGTTTGATTTTAATTTTTCCCAATTTTCTTGCAATCCAGGTATCAACTGAATCCCAAATTTTGGTGGAATTTTCCTGAGCATCTTAGGCATATCCTGTAATTTTTCTAGGGTCAGATGCTCTGTGGTTTTCTGTGATGTGAATTTTTAAGGTTATGGGTCCATTTTGGACCCAAAACTTTGAAAATTCATAACTCCAGTTCCCTGTAGAATTAGGCTGCATGAATTTTGTGGTATGATTGTACATGTGTAAGGGTTAGCCATAACATATTTCAAGCCCATTTAAACAGTAGGGACACCTAGGAAAAATAATTAAGGAAAAGTCTAAAAAATTTTGAAAATTTCTAGGGGATTGTACACACACCCAATAGGGGTGAAACTTCAACATAGTACACCTAGTGACACCATATACCTTAGGTTTAAATTTCATTGAATTTGGAGGTCATTAGGTCAGCAAATTAATTACCCAAAGTTTCAGCCCTTTTAAGGACCCAGAAAATTCAAAAAAATGTAATAAATCTAAATTAAGTCCAAAAAATACAAATAATATCTTAAATTGACCAGAACTTAGTCATATACCTAGGAAAAATAAAAGCCCCTTGACTGGACTCCTAATTAAACTTTAATTGGATTTTTAATGAAAATCAACAATTAATTAAATTAATTAATTAAAAATTATTAAAAATCCCAAATAATTTCCAAACACTTGGAAACACTATCATGGGTCATATCTGACCTTTGGGAGTAATTCTAGGCAGTTTGGGATGAGTTTATGTCAAAATGATCAAAACCCTCTTAATTAGGCAATTTTAAAAATTCAATAATTAATGAAATTTTGAAAATGCATAACTAATTACAGAAAAATCTAAATTGAACAAACTTAGTGTCAATCAAATCCAATTAAGGTCTAGTATTTTCTAAAAATGTCAAACCTCCAAAATCTCGTCAAAGTCAAAAAGTCAACCTTTTGGTCAACCGTAATTCAAATCTAGGCCCGAACTTCAAAAAATCATAACTTTTCATAGAAAACTCCAAATTGAGTGTGCTAATAGTCTAACAACTCATCATAAGGTCTAATATTTATTAAAAATTTGAAACTTACAAAATGAGCTTTAAATTGAAAAGTCAACTTTTGGACCCCTTAATTAACATAATTAAATAATTCTAATAATTTCTAAAAATCCAATAATTCATTAAAATTTCAGAAAACTTTAATTTGGTTAATAAAACACTCAACCAACACTCAAATGCATAACAAACACTCCAAAGATGAAGTTTATTGGATGGACTACTCCGGGCTGCGGGGCTAAGTGTCCTAAGGAGGCCTAGTTCCTCGAGCCTGGTGGCACAACACCACGAATGAATTCAATGGAGTGTTAAATATCACAATTAAGTTACTTTTAATTACTTAACCAAGTTAAAACCCTTAATTCAACTATATCAGCAAGGTTTTTAGGATGGACTACTCCGGGCAGCGGGGCTAAGTGTCCTAAGGAGGCCTGATTCCTCGAGCCTGGTGGCACAACGCCACGAACCTGTTGATGAAAAACATAAAATAATTTAACTTTTAAAAATCAGTAATTAATTAAATTAATTAATATTAATTTATCCTTAATTTTTAACAAACTAAATCAACTTAATCAACCCCGGTTGCTACTGGTTAACCCAGGCCTACGAGGCTATTAATTTAGCCCCAAGGAATGTGAAATAAACTTCATGGGCTCGGTGAGCAACAAAGGTAGTAATCATTTAACTATTAAAATGAGTTTAATTTAAACTTTAATATACTAATATTTGAACTTTAATTAAACATCTCTTTGAGCCTTCCACAAATTCAAATATTAGATAATTTGAACAAATTACACATCCTAAGATCTACCCCAGCCACACGACCTTCTACACACACTTTAGATGGTTTGCTAGGACAACCGACTCTAGATTCAGGCTAGGTCGATATTTACTTTTCTGCTGTGTGCCCGATTTTTCGAGTTTTCATTGCATATTGTGATTGAAATTGATTGATGTATTTGTTTACTTTTACTGCACTCTGTGGATTGATGTGATGGGTGACTAGATTACCCTTAGATTAGGAACGATCTGGATGCTCACTAAATTTTCTACAGGTGGCCACACTCATGTAGGGCAATAAAGGGGGCTAAATAAATTATAAATATAAATGCTATAGGTGCTTCAACTGCTTAGCCCCCAAATAAAAAAGAGCGTGGCCAAGTGTGTTTATTTTTCTGCATATATACATACATATAACTGCTTGGGATGTGTTTAATATTTAAATGCTTAGGATAACCTTGCAGGAGAGTCTAGAATTTTTATTTTCATATTTATGTAATTCATTTGAGTATTGAGTTGTGAAAGTGGCACTTTGAGTTTGGGATACATAGATCCAAAGGTTGGATTCCAAAGAGGAAAGGATACCCCTTTGGGGGATAGTCCTTATCCATTTGGAACTCCAAATTTGGATCATTTTACTACCCAAAGTGTAAAGAGCAACCTTCCCCTCAAGGGAAGAGTTCTCTTTTCCATTTGGATATCTTATCACGAAGAATCCAAGGAGCTCGAGGAGGAGAAGACCGAGGAGTTGAAGATATAGAGTATCCCACTCAAAGTCACTTGCGTCTGTATTAAGATTAGAATCAGGGTTGTTGTCGGTAGTGCCCGACCACTTTTAATTTATGTAAATCTGAGTTGTAATAAGCAAGGCAATTTGCTTATGGACATTTACTTAATTAATTTGATTATTTAATGTGTTGTGATTTAATTTGATTGCGTATAGGATTGCCTGTTTTTCCTAGTTCTTTGGCGCTTGCATGTCGTTTTTGTTTTAGCCTGGACTTCGTTAGGCTCTTTAAGGACCAAAAGTATTTTTACTCATAACTTATATTTAAAATTTTAAGATTTAAATAATATAGAAACTTAACGACCTAGGGAATAGCCGGAATCATCTGGGATCGCATGCATATTACTGCATCTCTCTCCCTCCTGGCTATAAGACACTTCCCCGCCTGCGGGTAGAGTCCAGATAATCTGACCTATGAGGATGAGGTGTTGGATCTGGGGAAGTCTAGTCTTTTCAAAAAAATTATTTTATAAGCCTTTTTTAAAATTTCATGCATACCTGATTTGGAGATTTTAACCAGCATGCATCGCATTATAAACTAATTAAATTAAAATTTTAATTGCATTTTAGTCTAAGCATTCCACCCAACATAAGTCAAGGGGTCAATTAGGAATCTGCTCTAGATGTCGACCCCAACTTCTTAAACCAATCTTAAATAACGTCCCTGATCACTCTGCATCAAAAGACCGGACTCATGATTTTGAAGCGTTTAGGTGATTTAGCTGGCTCCCCAATCCAGGTCGGGGTAAGTCCAGATTTTGCACTGCATTAGTTAGGTTCGGACCACTATATTCCAGTGTCTAAATTTTGATTTAGGATCTGGGATAGGGCTCTTTTTGAATCATAAGACCTCAATCTCCGGGAATATAATCCCAAATTTCTAATAAAATGCTCAACTCAAATTAAATATTCTTTCAATCCAAAATTTAAAGCCCAACACTTAGCTTAGGTCGGGGCACTTCTAAATTGTTTCAGAATCCTAAAGTGTCTCCTACCCTTCTTCATTTGATTCCAAAATAAGTGTTCAATCTTGCTCCTATCCCATTTGAAATTTCAATTTCATCTCTTTGGTATCACTCCTAGAAATCTCTAAACAAAATTTCTGTCATTATTTTAATCGAAAGTTTTCGTAGGGGGCTCTGGTCTCCCACGATGTAATTAACTACGAGGGCTTGCGCTCGTAGGAGATTTAGAACCCACATCTAATTTTTTTTAAAAAATTGATTTTCAAAACTCAATTAGTCCTTTTTGGGGAAGTTAAATTACTAACGATCGTTATCATAATGTTCGAATGATTATTGATAAATGATATCTTCTCCCTTTAGGGAGATATATCTTTTATTAAAATGAATTCGAATATGAAATTAACGATCACTCCTCTTGATTATCCTAGCTCGATATTTGACTGAACTTTATTTTGACCCTTTAGGGATCATATGAAGTTCTCTCTTAAATCCAGCTACGATATTCAAGACGGGATTTATAATTCTAAATCTGAACCCCATCCAAAAATTTTATTTCCACCTCCTGAGGTGGTATATTTCTTTTGATGGGATGTTCGACTTTAGAATCAAAATTCAACATCAATTTAAATTTCCCAAAGAAAACTAAACTTTTCAAAACCCGCTTTCAAATTACAAACACCATAGGTGATATTTTTGGCATGAAAGCAAATTAGCTTTCTAAAATTAAAATTGATGCAACTTTTAGGTTATGTTTAATTACACTCTGATATAGTTTTATTATATAAATCATAACTTCCAATTATAAGTCAACCCAAACCCAAAATTTCTAGTTCGGGTCAGATTTTTGGGTCGTGTCAAATATTGACACCCCTACAGTTAGTAGTCGAAGAATATAATTGGGCTAGTTATTTATATTTTTGAGGCAAAAAGAAGATTTTAAGATAGGCAAAGGGTTTGGGGGCATAACGAAAAGATAGTTGGAGTTGTGCTTATGCCTATTGAGTATGTATTAGTCGAATGAAGATTCGGTTGATTTGAGCATATAAAATGGAGGGTAAATGATGCACCATAACGCTATGTATGTATAACCTATGTAAAAGAATAACAATTGAAATACCCTAAAGATAATAGAATTAGAAGTTTACAAAAAGATTTTTGCATAATAAGATTAACATCCTATCTAATGAGACATTCAGCGAGAATGATTAAAAATGAATGATAGATATATATGATCTATGGTTTAAAATAAAAATCCCATCCCAGAATATTCGGACAAGGCTAGTACTGACAATAGTAAACATTTTGCACAATGGTTGCTGATTTAAATGCTATAGCAGTGAGATTGCGTGATGTAATATGCTTCAATATTGTTTAACTAGACTAATAAGCTTGACTTGGTATTCCTGTGTCTTTTTTATCTATGTAACTTCACATGAACATCATGTTTCTTGAGTGGCTAGTGAACCAACTTTGAATTTTTGTTAAAAGAAGCATGTTAACAATGCCATTGAAAGCGCTGGTGTCTGAGCTCAAGAAAATTTCCAAAGAGGCATGTACATCTTGGAAAACATTTATTTGGATTCAGAACTACTACTGTTGCATTGATGATATTTTCGTTTGTATTGTTATACAATTGCAACATATTAAGCGCTTGTTAACAATGCCATTGTAAAGGTTGAAGACAGTGAACTTGCAGATGTTGCTGCAGTGAGTGCTGGAAACAACTATGAAATTGGAAATATGATAGCTGAGGCTATGAGCAAGGCAGGACGGAAGGGTGTCATGACACTTGAAGAGGGAAAAAGTGCAGAGAACAACCTCTATGTTGTTGAGGGAATGCAATTTGATCGTGACTATATTTCGCCGTACTTTGTGACTGATAGTGAGAAAATGACTGTTGAATTTGAAAATTGCAAGGTCAGTTCTTATTGATTCGTCGTACTACTTTGGTATTTCTGATTTGCTTGACATCTTTCCATGTCATTCTGTCCTTTGCAGTTGCTTCTTGTTGACAAGCAAATTAGAAATGCAAGGGACTTGATTAATGTTCTGGAAGATGCAATTCGAGGCGGATATCCCATTGTTATAATTGCAGAAGACATTGAACAGGAAGCTCTAGCAACACTTGTTGTAAACAAGCTAAGAGGCACATTGAAGATTGCTGCCCTGAAGGCGCCTGGATTTGGAGAACGGAAGAGTCAATACCTTGATGACATTGCAATCTTAACTGGAGGTTCAATGACCATTTTTGCTAACATATTTTCTTCATATCTCTGGTCATTTTCCCTGGAGGCTAATTTCTAGTTCTGCTTGCAGCAACTGTTGTTAGAGATGAAGTTGGCCTTGCATTGGATAAAGCTGACAAGGAGGTATTGGGTACTGCTGCTAAAATTGTGCTAACCAAAGATTCAACGACCATAGTAGGTGATGGAACTACTCAGGAGACAGCCAATAAATGAGTTGAACAAATTAGGAACTTGATTGAGGTTTGTCATTATGTGAAATTAATTTTGAAATATATTATATTTTAAACGAGTGGCTCAATAAGCACAACTGAGGTTTGCCTTGCACCAAGTTTCTCTTCAATTTTGGGCTGCGTATTCTTACGTCTATCTTGATTGGGTCACTGAATAAGATTGAAGGTCTGGGATCTGTTATCATGTCAAAGGATACAATTTGATTCATGTCTTTCCAGGTGCTGAGATGCTGCTTGGAACATACATCTTCCGTGGCGAAGACATTTCTGACATCAGATGTGGTTGTGGTTGACATTAAAGAGCCTGTGCCAGCTGCAGCTGGAATCCAATGGACAACTCAGGTATCTCCCCTTCAATGGCTACCATGGGATTTGTTATTTTTATTTTCTCATTCTTACGCCCAAACGTTTCTTCTGGACCAGGTTACGGCTACCAAGTGGGAAACAAGATTATAAATGCTATTTTTATTGAATAGTCATATCAAAAGAGGGATTCTAGTGAGTTTTGCTATTGCTAATCATTTCCATAAGAGGAAATCACCTCAATGGCATAGAACAACATTTAATAGGTTGTAGTATATGTAAGCTTGTGTTGTAATATATGAATTGCAGAACAGGTGTTCCATATAATGGACAGCGTCCCCTGATAACTTGTCTCTAGTTTAAATAGTTCTTTTTGAATTTGTCGTTGTATTACTCTTTTAACAGCAGATAGCTCAAGTTCCACATAGTATTTTCAAAATAATGCACGTATATGTAGCTTATTTTGGTCTGTTGGTTGAGAGTTCTGACTATCAACTAAGAGATTTTGGATTCGAATCTTAATATCCCTTATATGTTGGTTGAGAATTCTGACTATCAACTAAGAGATTTTAATCATTTACTAAGCTTGAACTCAGCTTGTTCGAAAATTATTAGGCTGACGTTTTCATAATATAAAGTTAGGCATAATCTCCTTGTCGAATAATTGTTTATCTTTATAGTTATGAGAGTTCATGATTATTAAGTTGAGAATCAAAATGTGTGACGTTCCAATCCAGCAAAGGTTTATGAAAGCACTTATAGGACATACTAAGATGCTTGAAAATAGGTGTTAAAAGGACACGATAATGATGGATAAGAAGTCTCTCTCGTAATTCAGCTGTATTTAGTGGACAAGATTTTGACATAAACCTTAAAGGAAACAATCATAAAAAAATTATTGCTTGCATTGGAGTTTTTGCACATGACAAGCAATATGTCCATCAAACTTTATCACAAATAAAGACTCTATTTACTCTACATGTAAGTGCTCCTATTAAATCCCATATGAATGAGTTTCATTATTTTAGATTTGAAAAAATATTAATGTGATTGTTGATGATGAAAATTAAGTTTTGCTATTATTGTGTTACGTACCTCCCTCTTACAATCATTTTAGGATACCATATTATATGGACATGGTATAATTAATCTAGAGAATATCAAGAGAATTCTCTTTTTTTGAAAGAAGGTGATAGATAAGCTCATGAGATGATAAATTGGCTAATAATTTATGATGAAATCGAAGAAAATATTATGACCATGGGTCTCCTTATAATCATGGCATAAACAGGTCTCTAAACAAGTTCATGAATATTATTTATTTTTATTACTAAAAAATACACAGAGAGTAATTGTCATGCTTTGAAGAGGAAAAAACAACTTCAAAATAGCAATCACAAGAAGTTAGTACTACAAGTGTAGTTGTAGGCTATAGTTCTAATATTGATTATTTTCTTTTGATGTGTGATGGAGATGTTTGTAAAGAGCATAGATTATGAATTCATCTTGTTCAAATCACATGTATTCTATTGTGGAGATATTTTCTATATATTAGACAAGCTCTAGTGATTGCATTTACATGGGGAATGAAGTTGTGTAAGATTGAAGGTTTTATATTGTGAAGTTGAGAGTGTATGATATATGACTATTGTGTTGGCTAGAGTTAGTGATGTACTACATATAACAAATAATATAACATTCTTAAGAGCTCTCATTGCTGTAATATATATGTTCTCTTGTGATGCTTGATATATCATCAAAAAATTATCTTGGTCAGGCACGAATCTCGAAGCAAATCAAGTTGGAAACGTCAAAAATTAAATTGGTGACCATTTGAACTCCAATTTCTACAAACTTACAGTCGAATTGAGCGTCTCAGAAATACGAACCCGACGACACCAAAATCGACCCAATCCAAGCCCAAATGGGCCCAAATCAAAGACTCGAAGCACTTTTGGAAGGATCAAACCACAATTTGGGTTACCAAACAGTCTTCAATCATAACATGCTTATAGTCGAATCGAGCGGCTTAACCAGACAAATCCAACGAGCCCAAGATCGTCGAATTCTGATATCATTAAGACCTTCAGATGCTTGATAAACAGTCTACGATCAAGGGATTCATCATCGGCCGTTCATCCAAACCACTCCACATTTGCCCTTGCTCCTCCTCCTATTTACGGGTCATGCCATCCTCCAAAAACTATAAATAGCCCCTCATTTCTCTTAAGAGAGGGGGGGAAGCCAAGGGAGAAGAAGGAAGAAAGCTTTAGCCGCCTGACTCCTCTTCGACCACCGTCGGGGTTTTGCCGCACCACCGCCGGACCACCAGAGGCACATACTCCTGCTGGACCACCACCAGAGGCCCGCACTCCTGCTGGACCACCACCTGAGGCCCGTACTCCTGCTGGACCACCACCTGAGGCCCTCACTCCTGCTGGACCACCACCTGAGGCCCGTACTCCTGCTGGACCACCAGCTGAGGCCCTCACTCCTGCCGGACCACCACCTAAGGCCTGGACTTCTGCCGGACCACCATCTGAGGCTCAAACTTCTATCAGACCACCGCCTTACATCTATGGTTCTCCCGACCTTTGTCACCTGCTGACTACGGGCCTTCCGACCTCCAACACCAGCCAACTATGATTTTTCTGACCTCCATCGCCTGTCGACTACGATCCTCCCGATCTCGTCGCCTACCTACTACAGTCCTTCCGACCTTCGTTGCTTGCCAACTATGGTCAGCCGACCCAACCAACATGTATATATTGACTCCCACCATGTAATTCACTCAATATGATGTATATTGGCTATATCAAGCCAAGTCCTTCCCCTAAACGGAGGGCCTTATTTGTAATCAACTACAAATACTAGTGGATTCATTCAAACTGGGCTAGGCCCCGTGGTTTTTCCCCCTTTTTAGGGGTTTCCATGTAAAAACTCTGGTGTCTCATATGAATGCAACACACATTCTCTCTTATCTGATTGCGTGCCGGATCTTCGTATAATGCTAAGACGTTTAGCTTTATATTTCTCTACCGCCGCGAATACTCCAGGATGCAACAATGCTAATGCCCTTAAGGTCCATAAGAGTGTTTTGATTGTCTTGAAAGCAAATAGAGTTGGCGGGCTTTGTGGTGTAGACTACAAAATTGAATGACAATGTTTTAAATTCAATAACTTTGATGAAGCATTACAATTTTGTAAAGCAAAAGAGAGTTAGGTTTTAGGATGCAAAAAATATTCTAGAATTAAAAGAGGCACAAGTTGAGGGAGGTATTTTTGGAGATGATCAGGAGGATCAACCTTGTGTTGTAAAATTTATCCTAATGTTAAGTTATACCAATGCAACATTTAGGACAAGGAAATAGAGACTTCATGGATAAAAAAAAATTTAGCAATATATGCATCATTATGTTCAATGTATCACTTCATAATTCAACATTTGTGCTACATATATCTCTCGTAGGTACTAAACTTAGTCATCGTTTAAGTTTTATAAGATTGGGCGGTGTTGATTCCAAAGGGGGTTTTGAGAGCATAGAGTCTCAGCTTGGAGAAGAGTTATATAAAAAGATCCATGTTTTATGATAATATTGAGTTCGGGGGGAATTTATTTGTATTAACTCAGTCATGCGGAAATTACATGGTTATTCTTTAACATAAATTAAGTAATTTATTAGATAACGACTTAATATTCATATCTAAATCATGCAGTGAAGTAGGTTTCAAGTTTATTATGTGAAAGCTTGATAACATGTAAAATGATTTTGCATTTAATGATTTGGCATGAGGTTGTTGGCTATATAAGCTTGTGAATTAAAGCTTAGTTGACAATGGAAGTATAAGACAAATTTGGGTCTGTGAATGAATTGAGAAGAAAATGAGAGGAGAGAGAAGAGATAGTAGGAGGAAAAAAAAGGGAATTCACATGAATTTTATTTATGGGAGAGTTTAAAGTATTATCTTGAGGAATTGATGATATATTTTTTTAGGAGATTTTGGAGTGGTTTTTTTTTTTCTTTTTTAATCCTACATTTCTTAAGTTATTTCTCTTTTAATAAGTGAGGTTTAGGGCTTCTTATTTTCTTTGCTAAGCTAAGGTATACTTGGGGTTTAAGAAGAATTGATGAGCATCCTTTTATTCTATACACAATTATAATTAGTTTTTTGTGTTAGATCATCTCCCATCTATGTAGATATAAGCTTACCGAAGTCAAATTACATACACATTTGATGTTTTTTGAGGTGTTTGATATAGTTTAAAGTTATTTTGTGGTTTGTCGTACTTGATACATCCCTCGACTTGGTGGTTGGTGCTTATTCCCCCTCCTATAGATCAAGCGTTAAGTAAAAAATGTGTATGTGAGGAATGTATTGAACGCCAAGTTAAAGAAGGGAAATTTACATACATAACGTTCAAAGTTATATTATGTACATATTTAACACATAATACTTAGTATTTGCTAACACCATACTTAATATTTTAAATAATAATAACACCTCTTTAGCCTTTATGTTGCAATTATTTTATCGAACTCCTTGTCTTTCACATGCTAATAGTCTAATCACTCGTTCGCGGGCGATTTCATTGTCATTTTTTTTTTCATTTCTTCTTCATTCATATGACGCTACTACTATAGATAAGTTTCTCACATCAAGATCCCATTATAAATGTCTCATCTTTTCTTAATCCTTCACAAAGTGTTGGTCAAATCAATGCTTTTCTAGTGAAATTCTATCCTGATTTTCTCATCTCTATTTTGTTGTCTTGTGACATTCAGTTGTTTCCCATTGCAATATAAATATTAAAATTTAAGAGTTCAAAATATAAATAGGGTAATTCAAAGTATTAACTTTTATAAATTCCAAAAGAAAAAGCTTTTACTTTCGTAGATCAATTATTGTTGTGGCGTCGGATCATCCGCCAAGACCCAAAGGAAAACCCTCGCGCCCCACGACGCTCCCCTTCGCATCCGCGGCCTCACTCCATCCGTTACTGGGCCAACGCTCTGAAATCGTTCGTGATCACGCGTCGTTTGCAGCCGCTGGGCTCGGCTTACTCTTCCGCAACTGAGCACAGACAACCGCTACCTCCCTCGTCCATTTCTGGGACACCTCGCCGACAAGACCTGCTCGCTTTCCCTTGACACTGCCCCTCTATCCAACTCATCCTGTGCACCCGCAAGGATGGATCCTGACTCTTTTCGATCGACGCTGTCCAATTTGGCGTTTGGTAATGTAATGGCAGCGGCAGCTCGAGACTACCAAAAGGTTCGGCCTTTAATCGATTCCATCGGATACTTTCTTGTATCTGTACTGGTCAGGGGAAAAAGAGAATCGATTTATTGATCTCCTTTTCAAAATTTTCTTATATATAAACTGACTTTCTATTTTAAAAAGCAAGAGAATATGCTGGTTTTCATTAGCTTATTCAGGTATAGATCAGTTCCAGAGTAGTGAGAAATTACCCTGAAACTATGCAATCTCTTTTATTCATAATGGTTGGGATTTAAGTTGGACCACCTACCGGAAAAGTACCTATTATTGTTCAAAATTTCAATTTTTTGGGCGAGCACATTGCTAGGAGTAGTTGGTTAGAATTCCTTCCATCTCATGTAGAGATGAGAGGTCCGGATACCCCAAAAAATTCAATTTTGTTTGCTGATCTGAATCCTAATTTGGTGCCAGTTGGTTATTCCAGTTTGATTTTTCTAAATTGGAGGATAGTGGCGACTTTTTGGTTAGGAGTCATTGATATTCATATTGACCATGATTTGTTGCTCTGAAGGGGAACAAGAATCTTTTGAAATGTTGATGATTAATCAATTGCAGTTTCATTCTTTGCTAGCAATGTCAATTGTTTTTTAGGGATGTAAGATATGTTTAGAGCCTTAGATATTTTAGTGCAAGAAGTACGTGGTCAAGTATGATCATATAGTAAAAATAAGGGTAATATGCATCAATTAGATGATTTAGTTTTTGTAATATTAACTAATATAGAAAAATGCTGATCATATAAAAAGTTGGGTTTTACTAATGGCTTAGAAACATTGCAACTGTTAAGAAGAAACTTTAATTATGTACAACTCTGAATGTTGGCCAATTACAAACATTCTCTATTGTTAGAAAATCTGAGATAAACAATAACTTGTTTGTTTTGTTAAACTATAGATGGGCTCAAACTTGCAATTTTGTTACAGCCTTTTTCACGTTTATATTCTAACAACCATCTTTTTTTTATAATTTATGTATGTTGGCTTTTCTTTCATGGGTTATATATATGTATAATGGGATCCTTGAACTTGTGAATTTAAATTTTGGACTTGTGGTCAATTTTCATGGACTCCAACCAATTCTTATAATTTCATGGGTTTAAAAACTAGCAAATTTTTAGCCATATGCAATCGTATGGCCAACCCAAGTTTGTTTGAAGCTGCATACCTTTGTTGTTTCATTATGATTGTAAAATGTTTTAGAAATTCATAAGGATTCATTTGGTCATTTGTTGCTATTAGAAAAGTTAGATGAAAACTTGAGAAACTTAATACATGCCACTGAAACCATGCATATTTCAAAAAGGTGAAAGTGTTAAATCCTGTAAATACAGTTGGATATATAACTTGTTTGGAATCCAATTTGTTTATTGAAATCTTAATAACTCTATGTTTTAGGTTGGCATCTTCATTGGAAAGAAATCACCCATTTTTACATGTCAAATGATTTCTCTAATATTTATAGTGAGTTCAACAAGATGAGCTTGAACTAAAACTTGGACTATCTGGTGTGGATTCCATCTTCTATTGATCTTCATTTGGTCAACTATGTATCTTTTCCTAGTGCATAATGATTTTTTTAGTTATTCGTATAAATGGATCTGGAATATCCTAGCCCCTTTGAAAGTACCTTTTTCTCGATAGATTATGTTTTTTTGGGAAGGATCCAGCCAAAGTTTATTCTCTCATGTTTTGGGCTTCCAGATTTCTATAACTTGAGTTATGAGCAATTCTTTTTTGGAGGATGATTCTCTTTTTTTAATTGTATTTTCACCTCCAACATCTGGGAAAGACTGCTCTGTTTCCAATGCAATTATATCTTTGGGCTCTTCTTTGTTTTCTTGGATTTATTTTTTTATTAGGGATATTGCAAAAGACATTTAGGACATCTTCTTACTCTCGCCTATTTAGAACTCTTGGAGGGAAATAAACAATATATGCTTTACAACTATTTCTAAGGATGATAAATCTATATGGTTCATACTTTGTCTAAAACTCATATTTAGATGATGCTAGTCATGGTAACAAGGAGAGTGTTATCTTCGAGAAGAAGATGACTTAAATATTTCCAGATGAACCTCTAGATCTTTTCAGAGCTATTGTTTGACTTGTTTTTTTCTGGATGTATTGGTATTTTTCTTCAATTCTGTAATTATTTTTCTTTTATTTTATCAGTGAGAAGAGATTTCCTCAACCTTTCAATAAAAAACATTTTTCCCTAAAAAAATGAACTGTCAAAGCTATGTATTTGTGTGCTGCAATCAAATCATTAGGAAATTAATGACCATGAAAATATAAGTTAGAGTTTGTTGTGAATTTGGATATTTAGGTGGAAACTTGGAGAATGAAGGTAGGAGATTATTAGTTTTGTAAATATTCAAGATTCAGGTGACATGTATGAAATTGCCGTGGAATAATTTTAATGCATAAAATTGCTTTTATAGAAGTTGTAAATGATGCTATTTGAAAAAACCTACGGATGGGTTGTTGTTCATTATCCAAAGATGGTTTAAGCTATTTGGTTGAAGTGTTGTATATGCTTTGTTTTAGGCTAAATGATTAAAATGACTCAATATTTAAATAATTTACAAGAAATAGTCCCTAAATGTTTTTTGGAAATAAATGCTAGAAATAATAAGCCACGACATAAAAGATGTCGTTTGTGACAATGTAGAAAACTCACTTTATAAGATGCATTACTAGAGTAAGAGTAAGCATTCAGACTTGTGAAAGTCATATTTGGTTACTGCAAAACAGGGAAGAAGGATTGGTTTGCAACCACTAACTTTCGGTCTAAGTGACCTCAAAAAGCTTGAAACAGATGCTAAGATAACACAAATAGACTACAAAATAAAAGATAAATATCCAAGGTCCCTTTAACAAAAAAAAAAAGATTCACTACTACCTTTAAGCTTGGTTGGAAATAAAACTACGCAATGAAAAACAAACAAGAAAAAGAAAGCAACAAAAGAAAAAAAAAACGACATGATTTAACGTGGAAAAACTCAAAATCGGAAAAAAAAAATCAAGGAGCCACACCGCACCAAGAAATTCACTATGAAAATTGGAGAAATGGTACAGAACACTCTTCTCACACTCTCTCCTTATCTCTCTTCACTTCACACGCAGTTAAATTTACTAAGAAACGCAACCCTTCAAGTGATCTAAGAAGAACAAGGAAGACAAAACTGCTCAGCCTCAGCTCATAGCACTACGGAGTTGTACTTGCAATGCCTCAGCGTTGACTTCTATGTCTCGCAGCATCGTGGCGCTTTGAACTACAGCACTACCTCACTAGAACTATAGGGTTGCGGCTTTGTGCTCTCTGTCTCAAAGAGTTCCACCTATAGCGCCTTGGCGCTGGATTTGCAACGTCGTGGCCCTGTACCGACAAAAAAAAATTCTTTTTTTTTTTCGGAGACTTTGCCCTTGAACCCCTGAGCAGGGGGCACGCTGCCCCCTTGCAAGACCCACCAATAAGCTCTTCATTGAGATCAACCAACAAAATCGAGGTCTGAGTCAACAGTACAACCTAATTAATCAACACAATCAAATTCCACACAAAACTAATAAGCTTTCTTAACAGTGGCATGCTTTGTAAGCGCATTAATGTAGCGACTCTTGGATTCAAGCTTGTACTACTTAAAAAGAGAATACACTTATTCTGGCCATCAATGGTGCATCATTTACTCCCTTGGTTGAATGCCTTCAAGTACTGCATAGCACCTCATACTGACATAGAAGTTGTAGTGGCAAAGCAAAATTGGACCTTTTTAAGAGATCATATTGTTGGACTTTTTATTTCAAACATTTTTTAATACAACTCTTAGAGAGCACCATCTAAATGTGCTTCTTAGGAAAGTTTTGGAGTCTAATAGCTTTAGTTATCTCTGTCATCAAAGGTAAAGTTTATGTTTCAGTTTCTTAGGCTCACCAAAGACTTGGTTAATGGTGCACCATTTTAAAGTCACCATGCACACTAAACACGACCAAAAGGAATGCACACATGAGTCCTTATCAATTATTTAGGGTCGAGTTTATGAATTCTTGTTCTCAATTCAATGTACACAAGTAATCAAAATCCACCAAATTATCATGCTGCTCAAAGTGTAATAGGCAATGAAGTTAGTGAAAAAATTATAATGTAGGTCTCACACAAGTTAGTGGTATGAAAATAAAGGGAACAAAAAGAGAATGAATGGAACTTTTTTATTTGCTCTCTTTTTGCTTATATGCCACTTGGCATTTATGTGAAGTCCATGGAATATCTACTTGCAAAGGTACACATGATTTCCAACCACAATCAAAATTCATAAACCTAGTTCCAATGGGAATACATTAAATCAAGTACAATAGCTAGGTTCATCCAAAGCAAGAAAAGCAACTTGATAATCTTTGACATCAACAACGAATCTCAACAATAATGAGTTCGAAGTAGGAGACTCTTTTCTTGTCGTATACATTAGCCAATGCGAACCAAAGAAGAGATTGAAGTTTGTCTAGCTTCACTAGTGGTCAAACTCATTTTTAATCCAAAATCTTAAGCTTTGTAGGTGACGATGAGCCACTTGGTATATTTGCACCAATATACTTTTCAACTAGACATGAGTTAAGCCCAGTACTTTCATGTGCCCTAACAATCTTTTTCTCCCATATGAGCTCTCCACATCGACCATCACTTTAGCTCAAATGAAAGTTTTTTAGCTTTGTCAAGTATCATGTACCAAGAGCCCACTCAACTAAATGAAGTTGCCTCGAGAGTCATTTGCTTTTAATCTTGCTTAATCATAGAAAAAGGTCTCAAGACCTATACAAGTCACAAGTTGTATGAACCGCTCAATCCCAATTGAATTATCGGTTTTGATACCCTTATTGGGCTGGATACACCAATGATCAAAAATGTTTCAACCCAAAAACTTAAGCCTTTTAGGTGAAGGCCAACCACTTGATACTTTTATGTCAACGTAATTTTCAACCATCCAATATGGGATTATGCCCAATACTCTCATATGCGCCTTAATAATATCAACATCCATATGTGATGTGTAGCGATTACCTCATACACAATATATAGCACCTATAATGCTTGGACATGGACATGACACTACATAAATGTGAGACAACAATTATTGTGTATATTGGACACTAACAAGTTGACACAATATTAAAATGCTTGTAGCTAAAATTATTTAAAGTAAACAAATCTCAAAATAATTCAAATAGACTTTAAAATCATAATTATGTATCTTATAAAAATTTGTAATTAAGTATAATAAACCATAATTACTAATCTTATCCTTTGTGTGTAATATAGTGCAATATATATTAATGATGTGCCAATTGGTATCCAGAAAGGTAAGAATTATTTAAGAAATTTATGAATTGAGAGTCACTGAATAGCTTATTCAACATGTTCTAGAATGATTGATTTTCTAAGTGATGAGGTAATGTAAAAGGGTTCCTACAACTGTGGTTATTATAGGCAAGATTCTTTAGCCTCATGTGACTTCTTTAGAGGGCATTCTTCGATAGCAAGTTGTAGCTCTTTTGCTTTGGTAGTGTCGTGCATTCGTTTTTATAACATTTGTGATTCTTGTATCTGGACAAGCAGTCCTCTTTGGTTCCATGTATCTCCTTGTTTACTATTATAAATGGTCAATTTGCATGGATAAACCTAGAATGAGATTTTCAAATTTCATGTATTTCTGTGCTTATCTTGTGCGTAACTATGAGAGTTGTTATGCAGTTGTTGTAATGGGGTTTCCTTGTCCATATTGCTTGTTTTAGGAGTATGGGGATAATGCTAGTACCTTAAAAATTGATTTATATAAATATAAAAAATTTGCAAATTGCATGTGTAAAAATAAATTTTTGGTGTAATAAATTCTAGTTCTTTTTGTTTAATATTATATGCTTGGTTGGATGTGAATTCCTTCGAATTTAGTACAAGTGTGAATAGGGGAAGTAATCTTTTCTATCAAAATAAATATTTTATCTTCTTATTTTCTTGGAATGAATTACAGGGCATTATTGGTATCTTTTCTTATGCATGTTAGTATTTTGGCATTTTCATTACTCACCTTGTATTATTTTCATGATTTTCTTGAATAGGTTAAAGTTATTTGTGGATAATTTGTTGCTAATTATGACAATAAGTTTTCTGCAATATGAACAAGTGGTAGATAGAGTTTGAATTAGATGATAAGGTAATTGTAAATTTGAATCCAAAAAGGTTACTTTCAGAATCTTTAAGAAATGAAATGCAATAAAGACGAGGTTTTGAAAATTTTACAGCACATTGAAACTAACCCTTATAAATTAAAAATTCTAAGAAGTTCTAGTAGTACTTAAAATTTTTATGTGTTTGATTTCACCTTATTTCATGAATCTCCTACAAATACCTTGAATTTATCTTACTATCTTTCACTGCGAATTTACATTAACACTCTGCCAACCACTGCTTAAAATTGCGTAATATGTGTCGTGTCAGACTTAGCACATTCATGCTCATGCCTCCTGAAGTTTTGGTGAGGCGTATGCCTCACATCTTGTGAGACACGGCTCTCCTCATTTACTTGAGGCACATTCCTCTTATATTTTGGGTTTATTTAATATAAATAATATTTAAATGTCAGTATACTAAATACCCATACTTAGCTCAAGTCCTTAACCATACTTGTCAACAGCTAATGGCGCACTACGGCACAAAGTTCCCTTTAGATCCATGACGCATAGTGCACGCGCAACACGCACCATTTTGAACATGGCGCAAAATATAAAATAATTATAAAAAAGGCATTGATATGAAATATCATTGAACTGAAAGATAAACTATTATAATAATGAAAGACAGCCAAAGTAATGCATAAATTTAAGTAAACAACACCTCAATCTCTCATAATTCAAAGTATTACAATAATTTTTTAAAGCAGAATGATTTTGTAAGAATTTAATCTATTATTCTTGGGAATTATCATCAGTAGCAAAGGTAAAAAAAAGCTTAATTATTTTCATCAACATTGTCTCTTATTTCATAATCCTCTACATCACCATCATCATCCTCATTCTCAATAGTAATAATGTCATGCTTAGATGAAGATTCCTTTTTTGCCTTCAGATCGCTCTCTCTCAAATGTTGTAGCTTTTGTCATAAATATCAGTGGCCTTTGTAATAGTAGTCCATGTCAAATCTTCCTCTCCAACAATGAATTTATTTTCTTCATTAGACTAATCATTCATTTTTCCTGTTAGTTACTCATTTGCATCATTTATGTCAATCAAAGAAATAGGGTCAATCACATCACGATGATTGTATCTTTGAATTAATGCCCTATTATATTTTACATAAAATAAATCTTTGAGGCGACCATAATCCATTCTGCTTATTTGTTTGCTATAAAATTGCAATTGAAACATCATTATATTACATTACCATACTATAAACATGCATAAAAAATGCAACACGTACTACATAAAAATGCCTTTGTCGTTCCGTTTTTTATGAGCCGCTCGACGAGTAATCTAGTCGAACAGACGGCTGTGCAAACCCAAGCTCGATTAGCCCAACAAGCTTGAAATCCTGTTCAAGCTTGCATGAGCCGGCTCACGAGTCGGCTTGACTCGGTTGCACCCCTACTTGATGTTGATGTTGAGTGAATTCATTCCTTGCCCCTTATCTTCTTAGTATTTTGTTATCAGTGTTGTAAAAGTCATGAATTTAGTCGAATTTGCTACAATTGAGATTTTAATTGAGTTGCAAATATTTAGTTGTTCTTTTATTTTATACGGTTCAAATTTCTCATTGATTGATTGATTGATACATTATTCTTTGATTTTGGTTTAAGGTGTTTTCAAATTTATACAATTACACCTAAAGAAAATGAGTTTTATATAATTTTTGGTATTTAATATGTGAATCATAATTTCTTTTATATGATCTCCATTCATCACATCATCTTAATTTCATTAGAAATTCTAGATTCCTAAGAGGTTCTACATATGTTAACATAATGTTTGACATGGCTTGGCAAGTATTTTAAGTGTTTGAACCGTCATGGCAACCCCAAACAAAATATGAAACAGTTTCAATATTGAAGTATGAATCTTTTATAATTTGGAAAGTATAATGGATCAAAGAACAATTTAAGAAAACCTACAATTTACTTGCAAATATAAGATGCCATTTCAATTAGAAATAAAGTTTACATTACTATCAAGCTACAATAGATAGTCAATATTTTACAATAAATTGCAATGCTTAAAAATGTTTATGTTTAACAAATTTAATATTAGTGGTCATAAATTTGCAGTAAATTTCTGTATATATATGCTCAATGACGTTTTAGCAAAACCACTTCCTCAACCGCCACATTTTCCATTCATTAGGCTAGAGATATACAAACAAATTAAGAGGGCTCCCTTTTATATTGTCTTGGGAGAATAGAATAAAGAAGTCATAAAAATCCATATCGTCAAAAGTCCATGGAATTCTTCCAGGTTCAGCTATGTAGCACGTGCTATAACATCACTGCGACTTAGAGACTCCTAGTTTGTTGATGTGGAAATGGCCTGCATAGCATCGAGAGATTATCATTGGAGAAAATGTCCGAGAATGCATCTCCATGTGACATCATGTGAGAAAACCTGTTTCTGAGCATGTTTTTGTAATTGAATTGGGCAAATTAGCGATCCTGGATGAAAGTTATTATTTGCATGAAGTGTTATTTACATGTTTGTTCATTTCAATTCTCATGTCTGGCAAGCTTTTCAGGAGTTGTTAGCTAATGACAAGGCACAAGCATCTCATACAACCACCGATGATGTTGACCTTGATGAATTGCTGGATGTAAGTTCAAATATCTCATTTGACTTTGGAACTCAAGTTTATTTTGGCATTTTTGAAACTTGTGCTTTGGACTCTTTACCGCTTCTTTGACTTGCTTATGATTCAGGATCCTGAACTGGAAAAATTGCATGCAGAAAGAATTGCTGCTTTAAAGGTACTATTACTAACTTTCTGAGAGTTGCTTTGATTTGCATGTCATTTCTATATTAACGCTGCATTGTAAATCAATGATATTACTAGAAAGAAGCTGAAAAGAGAGAGGTACTGAAAAGGCAAGGCCACGGTGAATATAGGGAGATAACTGAAGCTGATTTTCTTGGTGAAGTGACTGGAAGCGAGAAAGTTGTCTGCCATTTCTACCACCGGGAATTCTACCGTTGCAAGTAACTTACATTCTAAACTATTTCTTCATAATACCCCTTGCTCCTGCCTTGTTTTCATGATCCAATTTCCTTTAGGATAATGGATAAGCATTTGAAGGCCTTGGCACCAATTCACGTTGATACGAAGTTCATCAAATTAGATGCTGAAGTTAGTCTCATCTCCCCCACCTACTAGTAAATTTTTTCAAGATGGTGCATATCAATGATAGAAATTAAATGTTCTGGTACTGTATGCAGAATGCACCATTCTTTGTTAAGAAACTGGCAATTAAAACTCTTCCATGTGTTGTTTTATTCCGGTGAGCATATTCATATTGTTAATTTTTGCATCTTTGTCAAAACTTTTTTGTTCTTAAAATCGAAGCTTATGTGGTTTCCATTGTTTTGGCTTTTATTTATTTGGTTATTTCTCAGGAATGGCATTAGCTTTGATAGGGTGACAGGGTTTCAAGACCTGGGCAGCAAAGATGATTTCACCACCAGGGCTTTAGAACACCTTTTTAAGAGGAAAGGTATGCATATTTCTTTGAAATTATGTCATGACTCAGATCTTTAAGGCAAGGCTTAAACTGTAGATTGTTTAGGCATTCTCGGTGAAAGGAAAGGCGACAATGATGAGCATGCAGAAGAGGAGATTGACTCTGGAAGAAGTCGAAGTATTAGAACTTCAACTAATGCAGGTTCTGATTCAGACTAAAAAACAAGTAGAAAGTCTTCACGGCTGCAAACAACTAAAAAATTACTCTCCCATCAAGCTTGTAATTTGGTTGTTTGTTTTACTACTTGAAAACTTGTGTTTCTTTTAGGTAATTTGATTTTTACTTGCGAAGGCTCTTTATTTACTTGTCCAGGATCATATTTTTGTGTAGATTGAAATTTGATTTAAGTCAGTTTTGCCATGTATCACTGAGGAAAGGCTTAAATTTCTCTTTCTAGGCCTTCAAAATTGATCAAGGTTTTGTTTTGTATTATTATCTAGAAAAGAATCAAAATGGTCCCTTGGCTTTTTAAAAAGGATCAAAATGATCTTCAATTATCTTGAGAGGTTAATTTGGTCATTCAACTCTTTAAAATATGATCATTTTGGTCCCAATATTTAAAATAATGGATGTCGGACTTAAATTAATAGTGTTATATATATATATATATATATATATATATATATATATATATATATATATATATATAAAATTATTTATTAGATATAATTTGTAAATAATTATAATTTTTTAAAAAAGATTATTAATCATTTGTTTAATAAGAAAAATTAGTAGTATTTTTAATTATAAATTAAAAAAATGTAGTTATATTTTATAATTTTCAAGTAAGTATTTATTATATAATAATAATTTTAAATTTTATTTTTTTATTAAAATATAGTTAAATATTCATTTTATTCACAAATATATTTATCAAGTGTAATTTATAAAATATAAATAAATTTTTTAATGTTATAATTAAAAATACTATTAAATTTTTTATTAAACAAATGATTAGTAGATTTATTTTGAAAATGCTTTTAATTTTAACACCATTAATTTGATGGATTTATTTTATAAAGGAGTATGATAATTATTAAAACTAGTAAAAAGAGTACTGATTAATTAAAATTTTAATGGCAGTATCAAATTAAATGACACATTTTAAAGTTAAATTATTTGGTGGAGTGAGAATATGTCATTTAATTTAATGCATTACTCAGGAGAGAGAGAGACAAGTGAGAGAGGAAAAGAGAGATGACCGTGGAGAGAGAGAGGGAGATGGTAGCAGAGAGAGAGAGAGAGAGAGCCGGGGGGGGGGGGGGGGGGAGAAATCACAGCCAAGAGATAAATATTTAAACTAATATTTTAAATAATAATTAAATGTTTAAATTATTTTAGCTAATTTTTAAATATTTACATAGTTTAGAAAATATAATATTTATTATTTATTATTAAAATACATATATTTAATAATTTAAACTAAATATATATAAAACTTTATAAGTTTTAATTAAATATAATAATTTATATTATATTTATTTTAAAAACTAATATTATTAGATATTTTTAAAAAATTAAAATAATTTAAAACATAAAATTAGTTTTTGATTTTAATTTTTTATAAATAATTCAATGTTTTCTTAATTTTAATTCAAAATAATTTGACGTTTTCTTAATTTTCATTTTTTTAAATTCTAATTTATTAAAAGATAAAATTATTAAGAAAATACAAATTAAACATAATTTTTTAAAAGGTATATTTTAAGATAATATAATTTTATTAATCTTTCGAAGGCTATAAATTTTTTTAAATATCTAATAATACTAGTTTTTTAAAATAAATATAATATAAATTAAATAATTAATTAAATAAAATTTTTATAATTTATTATATTTAATTAAACTTATAAAGTTTTATATATATATAGTTTAAATTATTAAATATATTTATTTTAATAACAAATATTAATATTATATATTTTAAACTATATAAATATTTTAAAATCAGTTTAAATACTAATTTGAATATTTAATTATTATTTAAAATATTAGTTAAATATTTATCTCTCTCTTAGGTGCTATTTGGTTGGCGGAAAAGAAAATGCAGTGTAAAGTAAATGTAATGTAAAGTAAATGTAGTGTATTCCGAATACTTTGAGATTGTTTGGTTGTCTGTAAAGTAAACTCAGGAGAATTGTTTCCCTTGTTTGGTTAGGTATATCCAAAGTAAAGTAAAGCAGTATATTTGTAATATTTTTTTTTTTGCATTATAACTAGTGTATTTATAAAAACAGTTTATTTATAATAATTAGTATTATTTGATTTAATAAAATAAAACTAGTGTATTTATTTATTGCACTATCTTATTATAAATTTTTTTGAGATTATAAGATATAATATTCTACCGTGTATTAATTTAGCCGACGGTGGTTGCTAACAGTGGTGGCTGGCAGTGGCGGAGGTGGTGGTTGACGATGGCGATCAATGGTGGTGGTCAACGGTGGTGGCCATAGGTGGTTGCCGGTGGTGGCGGAGGTGATGGACGACGGTGGTGGCCGGCGGTGGCAGAGGTGGTGGCTGGCGGTGACCGGCGGTGGCGGTCAAAGGTGGTGGTCGACGTGGCCAGAGGTGGTTGCCGGTGGTGGCGGAGGTGGTGGCCGACGGTGGTGGCCAGCAGTGGTGGCCGGTGGTGGTGGTCGACGGTGGCCAGAGGTGATTGTCGGTGGTGACGGAGGTGGTGGCCGACGGTGGTGGACAGGATGGTGGTCAAAGGTGGTGGTCGACGGTGGCCAGAGGTGGTCGACGGTGGTGGCAGAGGTGGTGGCCAACGGTGGTGGCTAGCGGTGGTGGTCGGCGGCGGCCAGAGGTAGTTGCCGGTGGTGGCGGAGGTGGTGGCCGGCGGTGGCGGAGGTGGTGGCCGGCGGTGGCGGTCAAAGGTGATGGTCGACGGTGGCCAGAGGTGGTTGCTGGTGGTGGCGGAGGTGGTGACCGGCGGTGGTGGCCGGCGGTGGTGGTCAAAGGTGGTTGTCGACGGTGGTCCGAGGTGGTTGCTGGTGGTGGCGAAGGTGGTGGCCGGTAGTCGGAGGTGGCCGACAAGGGGTTGCAATGCCCTTGAGTTTGCAATGTATTTAGAAGTCGCCCAAATCGGAGGAATTCTAAATGCATAAAAAATGAACTAGAATAGAATACACTGCATTTGTTTTACTTTACGTTGAATTTACTTTTCATCCAATCAAACACCAAAATTCTCAAAACTCCTGTATTTGGATTACTTTACACTCTAAATACAGCAAACCAAACAGCCCCTTAGTTGTGATTTCTCTCCCCTCATCTCTCTCCGCTGCCATCTCCCTCTCGCTCTCTCTCTCTCTGTCCCCACTGTCATCTCTCTCTCCCTCTCTCATCTGTCTCTCTCTCCCCCCTCTTCTTTCTCTTATGCGTGAGTAATATGCCAAATTAAATGGCCCCAAATAATTCAGCATATTTTAGAATGCGTCATTTAATTTGAAGTATTTATTTCCATTTAAATTTTAATTAATCGGTGCTCATTTTACTAATTTTGATAATTATCCTGCTCCTTTATAAATAAGTCCTAATTCTAACATCTGTTATTTTGGATGTTGAAATCAAGATGATTTTATTTTAAAGAATTGAGGGACCAAAATGATCCCTCAAGATAGTTGGAGACTATTTTGATTCTTCCTAAAGAGTTTAGGGACCATTTTGACCTTTTTTTATTATTATCCTATCTATCACTCTTGTTCTTTAGTAATAAACAAATTGTTATGCAACCATGTTGCTTTTGTAATATAATATAAGGGTATGAGGAAAGTTTTTCCAACATACCCTTAAATTTATCATGACTTACTTTTTATAAGAATAGATAATTATTATATATTTTTTTATTAATAACAAAATAATGAAATGTTAATTTGATTATGGATTAAAAGAATTTATAATAGTCCAAACAAATTCCAGAGTTGAATTTAAAAAAAATAATAATAATAAGTATTTTTTGTAATAAATACTGCTATATCTCATTTCAATAAAACTCACTTTAATTGGAATTCAAATACTTCACAATAAAATGAGCTAACTCTTAACATTAGATGGTTACAAAGATTTATGATCAAGTAAAATGAATGATCAAGAAAAGCATATTAGAGAGCACATATTTGTTCGCATCTCCTTTTAGTCTCCAATTCAATTACTCTGCCTGCCAACATGTCATGTCATGTGTCCTCATGTGGAAGAACAAATAAATAAATAAATATTGCAGAATTGCATTATAATTGTTGGGCTGTGAGATCGGGTCTGGGACCGAGTGGTCGATAGAACACGTTCCTCTCATTTTATTCGGGCTCAAATCTCCTAACTGTCCCAAAAAAAAATTTGTTGACCTGTATCTATTTATGACAAGTTATTTAACTTGAGCCACATAATCAGGCTATCAAGCTTATGGTCCATAACTTTTGAAAGCTCAGGCAGTCCATTCAGACATAGAAAAATTAATAAATAGACTACAGTAACTCACATTAGAGTAAACATCAGAACCAATTCATTCTTCACTAAATTTTGATCGATGTTTTTAAGTTGCTTCTTTAAAACATTTTCTTTTTTATGCTGAAGGAGAACGCCTTAATCATCAAATTATTCTCTTAGGCTTCGTTTAGGACGATTTTCTTACTATTTCTTAAAGCTATTTTTCAGTACAAAAATTCTAATACTAAAAAAAACTATTTTAAACAAATAGTAACAAAGCCGTCTCAAACAAAATTTTACTTTATATGAAAAGCAACTTTTTTTTTCAAGGCTAAGCAAGCAAAGTAGAAAAAGTTGAAATAGCGTAGGTCGTTAATCTAGTGGATCTTTCAAGTGTTTCAAAGATAAAATGAAAATTATGGACGACTGCTTTTTGCCTATTCAGATGATGATGATAAGATAAGCAAGTTCCGGCAACCCTTACCTGTTGAAGTCATTTATAAATTTTACAAGATAGTATGAATTATTCTCGTAAGATGATTAAAAGATTGCACATTCTCAGTACTTTGATTTTGGTGTATGCATTATTTGGGGGGGGGAGGGGAGGCGAAGGGCATGATTCCACAACTTGTCATTTTCCTCGCACACAAAAATCTTGTGGTTTACAAGATTAGGAATTGGAGGAGAAAAGTTCATTGATCTTTATTAGGTTTGGGGTTTCCCTAATTGGAATTTTTAAAATATGATGTATTTCGACTTTTCTTATTTTCAAAATGACTCTTTTTCTGTTTCAATGTTATTGTAATTCTTCTTCCTCTAGAGGCTCAAATTTTTTATATCTACACGTTCAGTGTTATCGCAATTTATTACTGTACTTGAGACTGATATTTCCGAGACATTGGTTGTGAATTGTGATGGGCATGCTGGTATCCCTTTGGTTGTCTTATTGATAAGAATTTTATATGTTGGGCATGATTATTTTTGCCTATTTTAAATACTACAATAACAATAATCATTTATCCCGTTATATGAGGTATGCTATCTAATTTATGAAGGCTACTTGTCTCAAGAAAATTATATTTTGATCAAAATATTTATTGTGGATGACACATAACTAATTAAGTTCCTATAATTCTTTATGTTTGATTCTAATTGGCCATTTTTTAGGAGTTGTTGATTTTTTTCTTTTTTACTCTCACATATGTACATTTTCTTTTTCAAAGCTTAACTTCTGTTGTTATCAGCTTCTTATTTTTTTAATTAGCAAAGCCCTCATCAATTAAAATATATATATATATATATATATAAAAATTATCCCTCGCAAAGCACATGGAAGCCATCTACATCCATGATCCAGCCATTTCCAACCATTTTTTTTTTGTCTTCTTGCTGGAAAATATCTACTGGATTCTCCATTCGCTGTCGCCTTGATATCATTAATTATAGTCGGCTAGCATAGACCCACGTAACAACTCACAGTTCCCATAAGAGAAGACATCAGGGAAACAAAATTTATTAAAAAAATTTACTTTTTGTCTGATTAAGATTTTATTTGAGATATTAAAACACTGAATGTAAAATTATAAATCAATCATTTTTTTATATTTCCTCTTTTTCTTTAAATGATATTTACCCTTGCTAAAAATATGAAAGCTTTCAACACTTTCCTTGCCTGTTCACACTACTGCACCTTGCTTGCACCTTAAGGTTTTCTTCAGTGGTCTATGATAAAGGATCCTTATTTATATTGCATCCCAGCTTTGTTGCTCCTTGCATCTCCCCTCTTCTTTCGAAAAGTTCTCTTGGTTGGTCTCTAAAAATCTAAAGATCCTTCTAACACTTCAGTTCCTGTGTTTTGATCGCATCATCTTGCCTATTTCAAGTAAGATTTGCTCTGATCGTTTTATAGGACATTTTTCTGTGGCTTCCCATATAACAATCTTACAATCTGTCCTCTCTTCCTAAATTTGCTCTTACTATCCCCTTCTGCAGAACTTTCAGCTTTTACTACCATGGGTCTAGGTGGAACTATAGAGTACTTCAGTAACTTATTTGGCAGCAACCACAAGCACAAGGAGAAGAAGAAGCAACTGCAGACTGTGGAGCTCAAAGTGAGGATGGACTGTGAGGGTTGTGAGCTTAAGGTCAAGAAGGTTCTCTCTTCCATGAAAGGTTTGTATTTTCTGATTGTCCCGTCTGCCCTTTTTTTTTTTTTTTGAGAGGTAAGGGATTCGAGCCCGGGTGAGATGGGAGCCGTCGACCACACGGCCGCAGACCCGATCTCGTCTCCTCTGCTTTTGTCCAAACCGGCTGTTTGATATATGGGATTTGCAGGAGTGAAGTCTGTAAAAGTAGACTTGAAGCAGCAGAAGGTGACTGTGACAGGTTATGTGGAGCCAAACAAAGTGTTAAAGAAGGCTCAGTCCACAGGGAAGAAGGCTGAGCTATGGCCTTATGTTCCCTACAACTTAGTTGCTCAGCCATATGCTGATCAGGCCTATGACAAGAAGGCACCTCCAGGGTATGTGAGGAACTCTGAGGCTGTGACTGTTGCGAGACAGGAAAGTAAACAGGAAGATCAGATCACCAATATATTCAATGATGAAAACCCAAACAATTGCTCTGTTATGTGAAGAAGAAGAAGAAGAAGAAGAAGACGACTGCAACATAATTGCCTAGAAATTGGATCAAGAGGACTCCTGAGTATTTTAATGTGTTGATCTGAAGAGTTTGAGGTCTGTGGCCTTCTTGTTCTTTCTCATGCTTTTGCTTGAGGCTTTGAAGGTAAAGGGCGTTGTTTCATATGATATATTATCAATAGTTTATGTCCTTCTGAGAGAACTTCTTGTTTGCTTGATATGGTTTGTTCTTCGTTCGTTGGCTCGTTAAGGACTATTATTAGCTTTAGTTGGTGGATTAGTTTAGTAATCATCAAGCTTTAATTTAAGACGAACATCTTGAGATAAATTATGAGGTTAATTTTTAAAAAGGAGCAATAATTGGAATAAGCAGGAGGAGGATGCGAGCTAAAAATTTAAAAAGTAGTAAATACTTCGAATAGTTCTGCGCATTTTGAATGCATCAAGCAGTTCAGCGCATTCTGAATACACCAATTATATCTACCTAGAGATAGAAAAAGAGAGAGGGAGGGGAGAGGACGGACGGTGCAGGCAGGAAGAGAGAGAGTTGACAGGGGAGAGAAAGTGAGGAGAGGAGAGAGTTTTAACTGTCATTTTAAATAATAATTATTTTAACTGTCAGCATAAGTGGAACTGGCGTAAACGGCCTACTTTAATTACTCATTAAGACCATCATTATAATGCTCTTCACTCACTGCATGACTGCTTCTGAAGATAAAATTTCTTAGGAGTGTCAATTATTGACACGACCCGACAATCCGATCCAAATCCGATCCGAAAATTTTGGGTTAGGATTGACCCGTTTAAGAAACGGTTTGGGTTTGGGTTTTAATTTTTGACCCGTTTAAAAAATGGGTTGGGTCCGGGTCAACCCGGTAACCCGAAATTGACCCGTTTAAGACCCATATGCGATCAAATCTGACCCGAGATTGGCATTTTGCTCCGCCTGGTTTACTTTTTCTCGTGCGTGGGAGGGGTAATGAGGGAATGAGGGATTGTACGTCGCCGTCGGTCATGTCGTGTGGGAGGGAATCAAGGCCTCAAGGGATTGGACGTCGCCTGGCCCTGGGCCGCATGGCCAGCCGTCAGCGTCAGGCTCCTCCGCGTGTCCGCGCGTCCGCAGGTTCGCACTCCGCAGCGTCTGCTCCTGGCTCCTCCGTGAGTCCGTGGTCACTCCATCGAGTCGTCAAGTCGCCTGCACCGCTAGTCTGTTACGTCCGTAGCGTCCGCTCCTCCGTCGGTCACTCGGTCCGCTCCAAGTTCCTCCGCGAGTCCCTACGCGCGTAACGCGGCGCGACTCAACATGCGGAATTGCGGAGGGGAAATCCAGATCTGTTCGGATTTGCGGGTTGGGTCGGGTCAACCCGATAACCTGCCCGAGTCGGGTCCGGGTTGTATATCCTGACCCGTCTAGTTAAACGGGTCGGGTTCAGGTCAACCCGTTTACGCCCTGGTCAACTCGGGTTGGATCCGAACCCGACCCGTTGACCCGATTTAACACTCCTAGAATTTCTGCATGGGTCCCCCCCCCCCCCCCCCAAGGCCCCAATCAACCATCTAAATCACATTTTTGGGGAAGCTACCACCAAAAAAGATATGCAACTCTCCCATCTTCTCTATGCTGATGATATTCTCATTTTTGGGGAAGCTACCAGCCACAACTGTGAGATTCTTAGAGATATTTTTGAATCCTTTGCTAATTCCTCGGGCCTACTTGTTAACCATGATAAGAGCAAGCTCATTATTTCAAACCACACCCCCTCACCAATGGATATTTGCAATGCTCTTAACTTACAAGCTACATGTGGGAAAATTACTTATCTGGGCATCCCTATTTCTGCTAAGAAACTATGCAAACCAGATTTTCAGCCTCTGCTACAATCCATCTCTAAGCACTTAGCTGGTTGGAAGGCTAGATTACTTTCCTTTGCGGGCCGTCTCCAATTCCTAAAATATACTATATGGAACACTATCACTTACTGGATCAGGGGTACTAGCTTATCTAAGACATGTCTAAAGACCCTTAGCAGGCTGTGTGCAAAGTTTCTCTTTTTTGGGGATTCTGAAGCTAATAAGCTTCATCTCATTGTTTGGCAGAAAACCTGTAAACCCAAACAATTTGGAGGACTGGGGATTCCTGATCTTCAGATGATTCAAGCGGCTAATTCTTGTTCCCTTCTTTTCAGATTTTACAATTCTTCATCACCTCTTTTCTCATATTTGAATGTGAAATATGGCACTCCTTGGACACCTTCTCCTTATAAAGCATCTTCTATTTGGAAAGATTTGGTAAGGACTGCTGGGCTCATCTCCTCAAACATCCAACTTAGAATTTCTTCTACAAGCAAATTGGCTGTTTTATGGGATCCCTGGATTAAGGGCAGATCTCTTATTAACCTTTTCCCCAACTTGAATCTTGAAGCTATTATTCCACATCATGCTAAGGTGTTAGATTATTTACGGGAGGGTAACTGGAATTTTATAGCAAGCTTATGGGGCTATTTGCAACACTATCTGGAGCCCATTCCTATTGCAAATGATTCGGCTAAAAAAATCTCCTGGAATGATAACAGGAAAATTTGCTTTTCTTCCTTCATCTCCTTTTGTTTTAGAGAGGAAACTACTCCCAACTGGTACAAGCTGGTATGGCACAAACATCATGCATTAAAATTTTCTATTTTTGCTTGGCTAGCTTTAAATAATGGGCTTAAAACGGCTGATGAGCTTCTAAAAAGGAATATTGTGGTTAATCCCACTTGTTCTTTGTGCTTCTCCAATCCTGAGACTACTGCTCATATCCTGTTTGAATGTGACTATGCTTTCACTGTTATTAACTTATTGATCCCTGATTTGGGTGGCTACCTGTTGAGGTCGAGGCTTGCTCAAGTTCTTTTAGACTTGGGGGATCGAAACTATGCTCTGAAAAATCAAAAAAATCTTTTGCTCCTAACGGTTTGTTGTGCAACTTATTACCTTTGGAGGGAAAGAAATGAGAGAAAATTCAACTCTAACTTTAGGAGCGTTTCCTCTTTATGCTCTCTCATTAAACTGGCGGTGGAGATGAAAATCTCAAGATGGAAGCGGGGGGAAGATTTGAAATTGCCTTGGATGGCCTGAGCACCTTTGTATCTGCTGTTGTGATGGAGGTATTATGCTTCTTTTCTCTGTCTCTTGTCGGACCCAAGGATTGGGGAACTGGATGTTTGTTCCTGGAGCTGTTGGTTTTTCTGTTTACTGCTGGCTTGATCGGTTATTTGTTCCTGGGGACTCCCTGGGGCTGTGCTGTGGAAGTTTTTGGTATTTGGACTATGATGGTAGCTGCTAATCCATCCCCTTGGACGGCCAGCTTGGCAACCAGGGGATCTCTCATCGTGTTTGTGGGCTCTCGGTTGGGTTTTTTGTTTGATTAGCAGTCTGAGTCCACTTTTGGGCTTATGCCTTCTCTTTGGCTGTTTGTTCCTTTTGATTTTCTTTATTGTGTTTGAGCTTGGGGGTATAGGTTTTTGGTTGGACCTTATTTGTTTATGAGGCCCGACCTTTTTGTATACCTTACTTGTAATCTTATTTTCATTGAAATATATGGGCTTTCGCCCCAATTTTCCCAAAAAAAAAAAAAAAACCATCTAAATCATTACCCCATCAATTCCAGCAGCGCATCCAACGACTCCCTTCTCTTGTTTTATGTGCCTTAATTAATACACAATTAAAGTCTTAATTGCAAGCATAAAGTTTATGACTCGACTCTCGAGCGGCGGACGACTAGCTTGACGTGACTGCAGAAGGGGCCAGATGTGGCAAGGTAGGCGAGCTCCCGGCGTACTTCTGTCTGACTGGAACAAGGCGGACTACGGTCTGCTGTCAGCGGGAAGGCCGGCAGCAGACAGTCACATTCTCGGGTCAAAACTGATTGATTTCGGATTTTTGGGTCAACCCGAACTCGATCCGAGTTTACAAACGGGTTGAAAACTCGAACTCGAACCCAACCCGTATACCAAACGGATTGACCCGAACTCGAAAATTTTCTGGTCGAGTCCGGATCCGGGTCCGGGTCCGGTCAGATTTTGACACACCTACTCTCACATGTCTCTCTCTCTCTCCCCCTTCTTTATCTATGCCTCGGTGTAATGCGCCATGTTATTTGACGTATTCTCACAACGCCAAATAATTTGGCATATTTTAGAATGCGTCATTTAATTTGATGTATTTGCTCATATTTAAATTTTTATTAATTAATGCTCCTACTACTAATTTTAATAATTATCATGCTCATTTGTAAAATAACTCCAAATTATGAAGGGGAATAACTTCTGAAAATCCAGCAAATGTGTGGGCAAACATGTTTGTAAACATTGTACTCTTCTAGGGGAATGAACTTGTACTTTTTTTTGGGGTAAAATATGTAATTACATAGTTTTGATTGTCTCGCTCATATATATATATATATATATATATTGCCATGACAATTTTTTAGTGCCCATTTGGGTCAATTATAACAAACTCTAAATAAATCACATATGCAAGCTATACTCAAGACTTTTTTGTTGATACTCAAAACTCCCAACTAATAAATCAGAATGAGCTATGTTTATCAGAACATCTTACAATTAGGAAAAGATAACCATTAATCTCAAGAAAATTAATTCAATATTTTTTTCAAAAAATCTTTACTCTAAAAGGTTTATCCAACCAATATATGAATAAAAAAAAACAAGCAAAGATTATATAAATTTTATTTTATAATAAAGGTCTCATAATTAAGAATCTATAGTCATTATGGTCAAAATCTATTATATAAATATATAGTCTATAGACCATAATTATTCTCTACATTAAAAAATGTCCATAAATTTTCTAGAAATTTGTGCAATAAATATTCAAGCAACTCATATTTGATCAAAATGATCATCTGAAATATTAAAATAAATAATACCTAATCCATAATATATCATCAATAATTAAAGCATATGCACAAATATTAAGGAATATACCCCAACTATGAAGGGTAAATTTATCTCTTAACCAATAAAGAATCACCTATCTAATGTAAATCATAAACAATCCAATGCATTAGCTATGACTTTAATAAAATCCACTTGGACGTATATTGCTCAACATATCGTAAATAGAGAAAAACTCATATCAAGCATTAGTACTATTAAGATTTCGTTTGGGACGACTTTTTTATTGGTTCTTAAAATAATTTTTAGTACAAAAAATTTAATTTTTAAACTAAAAAATTTCTTTAAGAAACAGTAAAAAAACCGTCCCAAAAGAAATCTAAGATATATATTATATTACAAAAATAAGAAAATGTGTCTTCTAAGGCAAAGCCATATCATACCAAAAGATTTAAAATGAGTGGTTTAACATTATTTTAAAAGAAAATTATATAATCTATATATTATAGAATATATTGATCTAGAATTGTACATCAAGTTATATACATCTTTATAATCCATGCCTATAAAATAATATGATCTGTTTAATGCCTGAATAATAATTTTAATCACTCATATAATTTCTTAACTTTAATACTCCACTCCTAATAATCATTATGCCCTCCAAAGAATACTAAAGACATTTTAAAACTCTAATAATACACTAACTAAGATCAGCTAATGTGCAAGAATATTATGTTATTGAGGATAAAATTATTCTGATCAACTAAGATCAACTTATGTGGAATTTCACAACTGCTTAGGAGCCTAATATTTAAATACTTATATAATTAACACTTCAAAAAAAAAATTGGTGACAAGAGAAGCTGTTTGTTAAACATATGGGATAAATTTTTGTGACCGAAAATCTTGTCACAAAATAGATCATAAATAGCCCTATCATAAATTTTTTGGGACAAGAAAAATTTGCCGAAAATCTTGTCACAAAATAGATCATAAATAGCCCTATCGCAAAGATGTGCCATTAAATAGGTCATTTCAGGTATGTTTTGTTGTAAAAGTAGGAGTGTCAATAAATGATCCAACCCAGTCCCTACCTGAAAAACCCAGGTTCAGGTTGACCCCGTTGATAAATCGGTTTAGTTCGAGTCTATAATTCTTGTTTATTAAATGGATTTGATTCGGGTTGATCTGCGAACTCACTTTTGACCTAAAAGTGGACTAATATATATATATATATATATATATATATATATATATATATATATATATATATATTCTCAATTTTTTTTTATTTTTAAGTATGATCTTTTTTTTTATTTTTAAGTATGATCTTCTTATTTTTTTATTAATTGATTTTAGCTCTATATTGACAATCTATAATTCTTTTCAATCCAAACAAGTCATCGGGTCTAGTTCAGATCATTCATGTTGCTAGCAGGTCATGTTCAGATCGTTTGAATTCATGTCGGATCAATTTTGAGTCAGTCTCAAACTTGACTTATTAATCTATTTTGGCACCTCTCGATAAAAATAGGTCACAAAAATGGTCGCAATCACCACTGATACAATTAGCCTACAATTATTTTTATAACTTTTACACCTAAAAAAATACAACTATGACAAATCTCCAACACATTCACATGACTCCAATATCCAAGCAACATACATAAATATCAGATGTAAAAAGGATATGAAAAACTAGACAGTATAACATAATATTATACAATTCGTAATATATAAATTCCTTTTCCACAATATCAATAGAAGGAACCATCACAAAACTATGAAATTCCTTTTCCACAATATCACCAGCACAATATGAGTAGACAAATTGAAGATGCTCGTCCTCATGCTAATGTTCATCTTTCTCCACAGTTTGATCCGGAGATAGATGATGCTGCAAATTCGACACATCCTCCACCCAGAATGCATCAAATGAAAAATCTTCAACCCATAGTGGATACCCCTTGAGATGTTATCTGAGATGAGTTATGACATCTCGTCTAGGAAGAATTCCCCATAAGGGATATGAATCTGTTCAATTCACAACACAGTTTACGAGAGTCATCTCCTCCGACGTCTGAAATTCTCTAATACCCTATTCCAATAAGGTTCAAATAACCGGCTATTGATCAATATGATGGGTCATCTGACCCCTATGAATATATTGATCATTATAGAACTATCATGCATATACATCGTGCTTCTGATGTGCTTCTTTGCCAAGTTTTCCTTGCTACCCTTGGGCTGGGAAGTTTATTGTCAATTGAAGAATTATCAAAAATTCCTCTCATTTATTTGGAATATGACAGAATGAAGGAGAATTACTTAAAGATTATTTCCAAAAAAAAATTTTTGAAGCTCACCAAATTCTGGGAGTAGTTTTTGAGCTATTGCGGGGTATTTTTCTCGGAGGATTACGCCCTGGACTATTCTACTTGTCGCTGATGCGAGATATTTGTCATTCTTATGCAGACCTTATTCACAGAGTTGAAGCACAAATCACTGTCGATGATGCCATTAATGTTCATTGAAAATAGTTTGAATAACCATCTAATAAAAGAAAGAACGAATATGGGGGTGGGGCCCAAAAATTTTAAAAAAGAAATTAGGATCTTCCACCTCGATCCCCTTAGCAAAATCGCGAATTTATGAAATATACTGCATTGAATACAACTCGGGTTAATATACTCATGACTATATGGAATGAAGAGAACGTTAAATGGCCCAATCCGCTAAAGCTAAATACCGGCAACTAGAATTATTATTGTCACTTTCATCGAAGCTGGGGACATACTACTAAAGCTTGCAAACAATTAAAGGAAGAAAATGAAAGTTTAATTTGATAAGAATATCTTCGTCAATTCACTCAAAATCAACCTGCTCAAAATGAAACTAATCATGGTGGGAGGGGGGGAGGTAGAATCAATAGCAGCAAAATAATTGTCAAATAATTGGAGAAATTAAAAATATTGCTAAAGGAACTCTAATGTCCTCTCATGTTCTCCTCACTACCCCAAAGGAGACAACACTAAAAAAAACATGAGCTGTTCTTTCCATTATATTTAAGGATTCTAACTTGGAAGGGATCCATACTCCACACAAAGACCCACTTGTTATCAACACTGGTATTGGAGATCCATGTTATAATGTCAAAAGAATTTTAATTGATAATGGAAGCTCATTGGATTTTCTATTCTACTCAATATTTCTTAATATAGGTTTAATCAGAGAAAAACTTCAACCTACTGCTAGACCATTATATGAATTTGACAATCAACCAGTGCAAGTTGAGGGGACAATTGCTATCCCTATCACATTGGGGGAGTTTTCTCGACATGCTACTCATTCGATTCAATTCATTATCATTAAGTCAGAATCAGCGTACAATATTATTTTTGAGAGACATTTGCAATCAATTTTTGGAGCTATCGCCTCAGTGTTGCATCTCAAAATAAAATTCCTAACTTTGGATGGAGTTGGTGAAGTGCGGGGAAATCAACAAGTGACACAATTTTACTATCTTTGGCAAACTCAATCATGCCTATCTATCACCCTACATATCAAAAATTTTGATTTACAGAATAAAGACGTCCTTCAAAGAGCCTCTTCTATGGAGGATCTCTAGAATCCTGAAATGTGGGCTAAGAGTCAAGTGAGCTATGAAGATTACAAAGAATTTCGGAGCCCCACCTAGATACCACCACCAGCATTCACAAGTATTATGAATAGTTATTATTAAAATTATATAGCCTATATACTTTGATTATTGTGTATCCCTTATATCTCCAAGTTATCTCATGTGATCATTATGCTGTCTTTCCCAAAATAGTGAGATTTTGTTTGTTCATTATTGTCTTGTTTCGTCACAACCGCGGTTTTAAAAAATCTATGAAATTTGTTATTTTATCTTTGATTCTAGAAATACATAATATCTTAATAATTGGATGATCAATCTCAAAGGGATTCGATCTGACCTCTTCCACATAGGTTAACATCATCGAGCAACGCTTTGACAAATAACCTCAGATAAGTCAAACATCTGTGGATTATATCAACTTCTTTCACACAGGTTAATGTCATCTAGCAATACTCTGACAAACAACCTCAGATAGGTCAAACATCTTTAGTTAATTCTATCGACATCTTCCACACAGGTTAATGTCATCGAACAATATTTTGACAAGCAACATTGGATAGGTCAAGCATCCCTTATAAAATTTAAAAAAAAAAATAACATAAAATAACGATATCGAGTAATGATCTAACAAATAACCCCGAGAAGGCATACCCATGGGGTAGCTTGGAAGTAAAATTAGTAATGAATAAGGTCATTGCTAAAAAGATACCCCAAGTAAAAATGGTCGACATAATCACCATTCATTTAAAAATCTCATAAGGTTAACAGCCTAAAAATAGTTTCTTCAAATCATCAACATTAAAAAATATATAAGGAATATACCCCTCTAATCAAGTTATTTGGTGGGGGGAGGGGGGGATTCACTAACAAAAGATATTTTTATGTGGGGTATTTCTTATTTTAAAAGCAAACATTAAACTTATAAGAACGTCTTAGAATCATCTATAGCATTATTGAATTTACATAAGATCGCCATATAATTCAATCAAGTTGTTCGCTATCTATTCTTGTCAACATGTCTGCATATTATCTCCAATAAAATATAACTCAACCACCAATCATCACTGGAAGTCCATCCATCCGATGACTATCATCATATCTCCTCCCATTCATTGCTGCCATTAGATCTCCTCTCTAGTGCTGCCATCATCATGATGATTCCAAATTATTAAGGGAAAGTTTGGACCCGCACAAGAAAACCAAGCTTTAATCACCACCAATATTCTCCGAGCTACCAATCCAGGGAAGGTTTGGACCGTCACAAAAGAACTAGGCTTTAATCACCATCAACATTCTCCGAGATACCAATCTAGGGAAATCTTGGATCGACACAAGAGAACTAGGCTTTGATCGCCACCAACATTCTCCAAGCTACAAATACAATGGAGAACTAGGATTGGCACAAGAAAAGAAGGTTTTTTATCACCATAGACAAAGCCCTCTGAGTTACCAATCCAAAGAAGGATCGGCACAAGAGAGCAATGCTTTGATAGCCGTTGACAAAGACCTCCAAGCTACAAATCCAAAGAAGGATCGGCACAAAAGGACAATGCTTTAATCACCGTCGATAAAGCCCTTCGAGCTACCAATCTAAAGAAGAACTGGCACAAGAGGGCAATGCTTTGATCTCCATCGATAAAGCTCTCCTAGTTACCAATCCAAAGAAGGACTAGCACAAGAGGGCAATGCTTTGGTTGCCGTCAACAATCCTCAAGCTACCGATCCAATAGAACTTGAACCAACACGAAAGATTGTGCTTTTTCTCCACCCTCAAAGGGGTATTTATAGGAGCAAGAAAGGGGGAAGCTTAAAAACTATTCCATAATTTTTTTGGATTTTTTATCAATTTTGGAAGAATTTCAAAAGCCAAAAATTATATATATATATATATATAATAATGATAATAATAATAATATTATTATTATTTGACATTTGCAAGAGGATGTACCTTGGTGTATGCTTTTTGCTGATGATATTCTTCTTGTTGATAAGACTAGAGAGGGAGTTGAAGGTAAACTAGAATTGTGGAGGTCAACCTTAGAGTCTAAAGGTTTTCGCTTGAGTAGATCTAAAACGGAATATATGGAGTGTACTTTTAGTAATAATAGACCTAGTGAGGGCATTGTGACTTTGGCTGATCAAGTCATTAATAAGAGTACACGTTTTAGATATCTTGGATCTATTGTTCAGAGTGATGGTGATATAGATGGGGATATTATCAGCAGAATCCAAGTTGGATGGTTGAAGTGGAGGAATGCATCGGGCTTATTGTGTGATAGAAAAGTACCCCTCAAACTTAAGGGAAAATTCTATAAGATGGTGGTGAGACCTGCAATGCTTTATGGTGCTGAATGTTGGCCATTAAAAGAGAAGCATAATTCTAAGTTAAGTGTTGCAGAGATGAGGATGCTCAGGTGGATGAGTGGCTTTACCCTTAGAAATAGGATACGAAATGAGCATATTCGTGAAAAGGTTGGAGTAGCTCCAGTGGAAGATAAGATTAGAGAGAGTCGCCTTAGATGGTTTGGTCACGTAAAACGGCGGCCTCCCGATGACCCGGTTAGGAAAGTAGAGGTCTTAGATTTGACTTATGTTAAGAAAGGTAGAGGTAGACCTAAAAAGACTTGGTTAGAAAATATTAGAAATGATCTTTCTTTATTAGATTTAAACGAGAATTTGACTTTTAATAGGACACAATGGAGAAAAAGGATTCATGTAGCCGACCCCACGTAGTGGGATAAAGGCTTGATGTTGTTGTTGTTGTTGTTGTATTATTTAATATGAGGCAACGTTATAGCCGCCTCAATCAATTAATCAACAGTTTCAACGCCTCTTCAGGCGAAAGGTGGAAGGCCAAACAGCCTTCCAGAAAAAAAAAAAAAACCAACAAAAATTCGCTAAATGAGTCCTCACTATTCTGCTTCCAAAGCTTTCCAATAACCACAAATTTTAAAAGTGAGGTTTACTATTTTATAATTAATTTGACTATAATTCTATTTAAATTTTTAAGCACTACTACCGATTTTAATTTATGAGGTAGCTATATACTGCTAATTTTTGGAGATAGAGGGAATATTTCCTTCAAGTGTATTTTCAATAAAGAATCAAACAAAGACTGCATAGTTAATTTCAAGCAATTTTAAAATTTGGGAATAAACTTTTTCAACAAATCTTCCTCTAATCGGCGTCGTGACTTCAAGAATGTTCAATTCATAATCCAAGGCATTCTACTTGATCCATGACCTTGACGGGAGGTTAATGTTGATACCCGGGAAGCCTTCGTGCCACACAACTTGTTTTAATTTGTAATTTCACATCCGTAATTTTTTAAAAGAGCCAAAAAATATTTTTGGATTCTACAAGCTTGAATGCCCGAAAATAGGGGGCAACTGATATATCATCAAAAAAGCACCTTGATCAGGCACGAATCTCATGCAAATATAAATTGGAGGCTCCAAAAAATTAATTTCGGGACCATTCTAACTCCTATTTTAGCAAACGTATAGTCAAATTGAGCATCTCAAGGAGACGAATCCAACGACACCAAATTCAGCTCGATCTGAGTCCAAATGAGCCAAAATCAAGGGATTTAAGAGTACTTGGAAGCTTCAAAGCATTAATTGCATGACCAAATGATGTCTGAATATGACAAGCTTATAGTCGAATTGAGCAGCTCGACGAGACAAATCCAACGTGCCCAAGATCTTTAAATTCTGACATCATTGAGACACAAAAAATGCTTCAAAAAATGATCCATGATCGAGGGAATCACTATGAGCCATCCAATCGAGCACTCCCAAAATGCTCTTGATCTTTTACATATTTATGAGTCATGTCACTCCCAAAAAATTATAAATAGGACCTCATTTCTTTACATGAGAGGGGGGGGGGAGAGAGAGAGAGAGAGAGAGAGAGAGAGAGAGAGAGGAAGAATTTAGGAGCTTGCTTGCTGCCTACCACCGTCGGACTTCCTTTTATTTGTCGATCACCGCCGGAGTTCTTCTCGATCATCGTCGAACTTCCACCAGTTCGTCGATCACCACCGGAGTTCTTACCGCTGAACTTCCGCTTATCCGTTGACCACCGCCGGACCTCCGCTCGTTCGTCGATCACAACCGAAGTTCTTCCTGACCACCGTCAGACTTCTGCCAGTTTGTCGACCACCGCTGAACTTCTTGCAAGAAATTAAAAAAAAAAAAAAAAAACAAAAGATGATATGAGAGAAAATCATGATCTGTTTAATGTAAAAATATTAAAATTGTTTTGCCATTTTTTTGAAATATAAATATTTTAGCGATCAACATAATTATAGTTATTCATGTATGATATTTAACGTCATTTATTAATTTATAATTATTGTAAGTTGCGTAATAATTAATTTTTTAATTACTAAATAATTTTATGATATTTATATAATCATTTCAATTAATGATCCATTTAATTGCTTACAAACAGAAACTTTATTTAAAGAATTAATTTTATTTATTAATTGTAAATTTGAAAATTATATTATGAATATTGCGCAAATTTTTGCAGTTTTTATATAAAATTAATATTAATATCTAATTACATTCCATCGAAAATATATATAATAAAATTTATCAATAAAGAAATGATTTTTAATTTCACCTAATGAAATCTGTGTTAGTTTAAAGTATAATGAATATAATTATAACAATTATAAATTTTTTAAAATTTTAGAGTAAATATCATATAAAAGATTTAACTATTTATAAATATTTTGTTATAACAAAATTATAAATTTAAAAAAATTATGATCAAAATGGTTACATGAATATGTTACTGCATATAGTTTTAGTATATATTAAATATCATAAAATAAAAATAAAATGTTACTAATCCAATAATTGTTTAATATATTCAGAAAAGTTGGTTATGTATATATTAACATTATTTAAATAGGAGAAATATATGTTTTAATAAGGATTTTTAACATTAAACATTGTGTTAAGTTAATTAATAATATTTAATATTAATAAGAAGAATGACAATTTTTTTGAGTTTAATGATACCAAAATATATGTTTATATATCTAACATTAATAAAAAATCATTATGAATTCTATAATAAAATTTAAATCATAGCTAGCTTAATGTATAATAAGTTAATAATAATTATTAAATATAATTTTAAAATTTAGACCAAATATTATATTAAAGATTTAACAATTCATAAATTTTGTCCTAATAAAAAAATTATAATTTTGATAGTTTTATGTTTGGAATGGTTATAAGAATACCATAAAATAAAAATAAAATGTTAATAATTCAATAATTCTTTCACATTTTCATAAAACCCAATTATGTACATATTAACAGTATTTAAATAGGAAAAATTTATGTTTTAAGGTAGAATTTGAACATTATAAATTGTGTCAAGTTAATAAATAAAACATAATATTAAAAACAAGATTGAGAATTTTTTGGATTTAATGATATGAAAATAAATAAATAAGTATATATATATATATATATATATATATATATATATATATATATATATATATATATATATATATATATATATATATATATATATATATATATATATATATATAATATTATTAAAAAATCATTATGAATTCAATATTAAAATTTAAATCATTGTTAGTTTAATGAAAAATAAGTTTATAATATCTATTTATCGTGTACATGTAGTAAAAATGTCTCGTTAGCAATTTAACATGTCCACATTCTTCAGAGAATATCACGGCTACTTTTATACTTTGGCGGCGAGCTGCAAGTTACAACAGAATTCACACCAACCTATATCGGCGGTAGGAATATGTCAATCATCATAGAGAATATTATACCATTGGCCCAACTTAAAGTACAAATTATGTGTGCACTACAGTACAATTCATCAGGATGGACACTGACTTTAGTATGTCGACTTCGTAATAACGGCGATTATACTGCCACCCATGTGATCGTGATGAGGTTTGTGAATATATGTTATTGGAGGCCAGAAGGAGCACTGCTATCGTATATATTGAGGTTGAAGAGGTTCTCCCAGTAGATCCTAGTGGAACACGTGCAACAACCTTCACATTTGATGTTGCTGGCCCATCAACTCAAGTATATCGATAATATTTCACCTAACATTGAAGTTGACTTTCTTTGTTGGTGGCATTTGACCAAAGTAAATGAAATGTTCTCAAAGTATGTAGTAATGTTGTAGGCCGTCTCCAATACACATTCCACAAGCTTCTATAAGACCGGAGTTCTCAACTGTAATGGCTGTTGACCTTCGTGGACGTCTAAGCTTATGCGAGCGCCCTACCTTTTTGCAACCAGATGCACTGCCATGCCACATGCCAGTGTTAGTGAACTACGGAGTGACCGCATATTATTATTTGATTACAATGATGACTCCCATTCTTTTAGGTCGTACGTGGTAGATGCTTCACGACAACAACCACATCATGATGAACCTGCAGAAGGAAATGAATATGATTTAAATGAATACCAAACAATGGACAGTGCCAATACTAATTCATCTGACAGTGGTCCTGGATTAGAAATTCCTAACCCTTATGTTGAAGATAATGATACGGAGATACCCGAGCATGAATTCATTTAAGAACATGCTAAGGAAAATCAGGAAGGATTGGAAGGAATGTTTGCTAGTAATGCATTCACAGAAAGTGTTAATACAGCACGAGAATGGGACCAAAATATGGCGTATGATGCTCCAGTAGTTGGGAACGCTTTAACATTAACCGAATCAATACAGCCCACTGAACTTCATGAAGGGTTAATTTTTCATACGAAGGAAGCCTTGCAAAGTGCAGTTAATGTGTGGTCTATTGCTAATAATGTTCAGTATATCAAATCTAGCTCTAATAAGAGCAGACTCACCATCATATGTGCTCACCATGATAACCCACATAGGCCTTGTGCGTGACGCCTGCATGCAGCACGAAGCAAGCGACTAGGGGGATTTTAGAGAATATCTGACTGTGGTCTAGATCACACCTGCACACATGCTATAATGATGGGCAGTCATTATAATTGTACTTCCAAGTTTGTATGCACATACATTATTCCAATTATTCGGCAGCAGTCAGACATAAAGCTAAGGGAGATAATTGCTCGGATAGAGTTAAAATTTGACATAAAGCTTTCGTACGTCAAGGCATGGGATGCACGTCGAAAGGCGATACAGGCTATTTTCGGTACATATGAAGAATCGTACCGCTCCCTTTACCGTTTCATTGAGGCAGTCTACATTGCTATCCAGGGTACTGTATACAACATTAAACTGGTTGGTAATGCTCGATTTAAGAGCATTTTCTGGGCCTTCAGTGCATCTATTGTCGGATGGCAATGCTGTTGGCCTGTTCTTAGCTTGGATGAAGCTTTCTTGCTAGGGAAGTATCGTGGTACCCTTCTAGCTGCTATTGGGTTAGATGCTAATGGTGGTCTGTTCCCATTTGTGTTTGCAGTTGTTGAAGCAGAGACTAACGAATCATGGAGTTGGTTCTTATGAATGCTTCGCGATCTCATTCCAATTGTTAGGGAACGGCCATTCCTATGTATAATATCAAATAAGCATCCTGGGCTTGTTAGGGGATGTCGTGAAGTATTTCTAAATGTCGTACACAGACATTATCTTCGTCACCTACGTGAGAACTTTAAGAAGGCTGTACGACGTCTAGGCATTCAGAATAGTGATGGATTAGCTGCAAAGATGTATAATGCTGTAAATACATATGATATAAATTATTTCAATTGCATGATGAATGATATAAGGATGACGAAGCAAGATGCTTTCGATTGGCTAGTTCAACATGATGTAGAGAAGTGGACCTTACTTTTTGATGAAGGGCATAGATATGGGGTTATGATAACAAATACCTCAGAATGCTTTAATGGAGTTCTTAAACGTGCTCGTGGTCTCCCAATACAAGGCCTAATAATGGCCATTTATTACAATCTTGTTGCACTATTCAACAAGCGATCGATTGAGGCATCGAATTTGATAGATCAAGCTGACTCGAACTATGTGCCACGCACTAAGATCAATGTTCAACTAGTTGAGCGGGAGGCACGCCATTGCCCTGATCCCCTGATCCAATAATGATTAATAATAGAGAATTTCAATTTTTTGACATGTCCAACCATGCACAGAAGGTAGAGGTTATCAGGACAAATACATGCAAATATACGTGCAGTAAGCCACAAATTTATCATATTCCATGTGTCCATGTAATTGCAACTTCCAGAATGAGACGGTGGGACCACACAACATTTATGTCACCGTATTATACACTACAATTCTATAAAGATAGCTACATAGAAGTTTTTCATGTCATTCTGGAAAAAGTTGTTTGGCCTGTATTTAATGATGATCATGGTATTATCCCTTTAATTGCCCCGGCATTTAGGCGCCGCGTTGGCCAGCCACGCACTAACAGAATAAGGAGCACAATGGATGAGCCTTCAAATGCATCCGTAAGGGCTTGTGGCTTTTGTAAGGATATTAGGGACAACTGAGCAACATACCAAATAATCCTAACTCTTCCAGGTTCGGATGACTGATTCCATTAAAACATCTTTTATATTTATTTTTATTTTGAGATTTCATAAAAGTCTAATATAACATTCCCTAATACACTGACAGATATGGGAGACACAATCGATAGCAGACTACAACAAGTTAGATTAGAGGACCTTCAACTTGTTGTTGAATATATACATGCGAAATTTGTATTTTTTAAGCTTTTCTCTTACTTAGCTATAGAGCACTATTGCTTATACTAAAAATTTCTTAATTTGGATGTGATGTTTAAAGTATATGTTATCTTTGGTTGCATAAACTATGTATCCTTATAATCATTTTAAAATTTAGTATGTTAAAACTATGTCGTTTATTTAAAAGTTCATATTCATCTAATTTTAGTTAAACTGAGATTTATGGAAATTCAGGAACTTTGACATTGATAAATGATGTCATAAGATTGATTAATTATGGTACTCTGATAGCTTATTTTTTAAATCTCTAATAGTTATGGCAGAAAGAACAGGCAGATCATCACAACATCGTATGCGTGGGGGTACTGTCCCGTAGGTGCCATATGAAGACTTCACAACTATTCAATTGAGCATTACATCATTAGGAGCTTCACATAGAGCTTATGATCCTGAACATATACAGAACTCTTATTTTAATAATTTTTTAGTGGTAAATTGTGTTAAGGCTGATGAAAGCATTTTGTTAATTTGCAGGCCTCTCCATTAGTGGCATCAATGCATTTACGCATGGCTCGTGAATGGCCAGTACAATGCCCACGATTACTATGTGTTCTAAGGACTGTTGGTCTGGATAGTGTTCAGCACTTGCAATTTATTAGATTGGACTACAATCTTATCACAACTTTTGTTGAAAGGTGGTGCCCTATGACAAATAGTTTCCACTTTACGATTGGGGAGATGACTATCACACTGTAAGATGTTCAGGTGCTTCTTGGTCTTAGAGTTGCCGGTCCTCCTATTATTGGCCCAATAGTTATTGGAGAAGGTTTACGTTGGCAGAGTTGGCCTGATTGTTGTGATGAACTTCTTGACACCCACCTTGATTGTGACATTATTTATCATGATCCTGGAGATGCTGACATTCAGGCTAGCTTCAGAATGGGTACTGCATAAGTAGAGTCCATGGTACCTTTACGGTGGTTGAGATGGACTTTTTATAGAGAATCGTACGATGACTTGCCATCAGCTCTATTCTTACAGCATGTTCGAGCTTACATCTTATTCATGATTGAATGTTTTCTTATACCAGACACATCACGATCACATGTGTCATTACAGTGGCTTCCCTTACTTTCAGACCTGGATGCATTTGGTGGTATGTCCATTAGCAGTGCAATTTTGGCCGACTTATACAGAGTGCTCTGCCTTGCCACTCAACCTACATGCACTTATATTGCCGAATGTGTGGCTCTGCTACAAGTATGGTCATGGGAGCGATTGTATGTTGTAAGGCCAACTCTTCGAGTACCTCATCTAGTCGAATTGGATGGATGACCACTTGGATGCAGGTACGAAGTACAATGCTAATATACGTAGTTTACATTAAAACGCCTTTTTAATGACATGAATCCTTTAAGAAATTGTGTTAATGCTAGGGCGTCCCCTGGAAGCGACGCGTTGTATGGCCTGAATACAGCGACAAGTGTGCAAGGGCCGCTGCACCGCCGCCCGGGTGCAGTGTTAAATAGGCAAGGGTTCCCACATCAAGGACGGATGTGGGCAAAGAAGCTAGTCCATGAAACTAAAATTAGGATAGGAACTTGGAATATAGGTTCCCTTACAGGAAAATTAATGGAATTAATAGATGTTATGATTCATAGGAAGATAAATATTCTGTGTATTCAGGAAACTAAATGGGTTGGAGAGAAGGCTAAGGAGATTGATAGTTTAGGATTTAAACTTTGGTATTCGGGTAGGAGTCGTACTAGAAATGGTGTAGGCGTGATTTTAGATAAGAGTTTGAAGGATAATGTTATAAATATTAATAGAATTGGAGATAGAATTATAGCTTTAAAGATTATTGTTGATGCTAAGGTTGTTAACATTATAAGTGCTTATGCTCCTCAAGTGGGTTTGGATATAGATTCAAAATTAAAATTTTGGAATGACTTAGAAGAATTAATACAAAAGATACCTCTTGAAGAAAGAGTTTTTATTGGAGGAGATTTAAATGGACATGTTGGTAGAGAGGTAGATGATTTTAAAAGCATTCATGGTGGCCATGGTTTTGGAACAACAAATGAAGGTGGTAAGTCTATTTTAGATTTTTGTTTAGCTTATGATTTTTTAATTGCTAATACCTTATTTAAGAAAAGGAATGAGCATCTCATTACTTATAAAAATGGATATAATACAACTCAGATTGATTATTTTCTTATAAGAAAATTAGATCGTTTAGATTGCAAAGATTGTAAAGTTATTCCGAGTGAAAACTTATGTACCCAACATCGTTTATTAGTTTTGGACTTGAAGATAATGGGGAAGAAAATAAAAAATAAAGTAAAACGATTTCCTAGGATTAGATGGGGGCATTTAAAGAATATTAACAAAAATATTTTTGAGAGTAAGATTTTAGATCTTAAGATTTTGTCTGTGCATGAGGATGCTAATATTATGTGGGAAAAAGTGGCTAGTTATATTAAGAATACTGCAAAAGATGTGCTTGGAGTTTCAAAGGGAAAAGCTCCTAATAGTAAAAATAGTTGGTGGTGGAATCCAAATGTGCAAGAAAAGATTAAAAATAAGAAGATTTGTTATAAAAATTGGTTTAATTGTAAAAATTCTGATAATTGGAAAATATATAAAGAGGCACGTAAGGAATCTAAGAAAGCAATATGCGATGCAAAGAGTTTAGCTTTTAGTGATTTATATAATATATTAGATACTAAGGAGGGAGAAAGATATATGTATAAGCTAGCCAAACAAAGAGATAGGAGTAGTAAGGATTTAGTTCAAGTGAAGTGTATTAAGGATGAAGATCAAAAAGTACTTTTTTTAGAAGATGATATTCAACAAAGGTGGATGAGATATTTTGCTAAACTTTTTAATGAAGAATGTGAAAATAAAATTGACTGTAGTGATCTTAGCACCCTAAATGAAAATAAAGATTTATATTTTTATCGGCGTATTAGTAAAACTGAAGTTAGAGAGGCTTTAAAGAAAATGAAGGGTGGAAAAGCTGTTGGACCTGATGATATTCCAGTAGAGGTGTGGAAATGCTTAGGAGATGAAGGAATTTCTTGGCTTACTAAACTTTTTAATACTGTTTTGAAGACTAAAAAGATGCCAGATGAGTGGAGAATGAGTGTGTTAATCCCTATTTTTAAGAATAAAGGTGATGCACAAGATTGTGCTAATTATAGAGGAATTAAGTTAATGTGCCATACTTTAAAACTATGGGAACGAGTTATGGAGCATAGATTGCGGCGTGATACTAATGTTTCTCAAAATCAATTTGGATTCATGCCGGGTAGGTCTACTATGGAAGCCATACATTTATTAAGAGGTTTGATGGAGAAATATAGAGAGAATAAGGAGGATTTACATATGATATTTATTGATTTAGAAAAAGCATATGATAAAGTTCCAAGAGAAGTGCTATGGAGAGTTCTTGAAAAGAAAAGAGTTAATAACGCTTATATTCAAATCATTAAAGATATGTATGCAGGAGCTATTACTTGTGTTCAAACACAAGGTGGTTTGACCAAGTATTTCCCTATTTCGGTTGGATTACATCAAGGATCAGCCTTAAGCCCATATCTTTTTGCTTTAGTCATGGATGTTCTCACTAGACATTTGCAAGAGGATGTACCTTGGTGTATGCTTTTTGCTGATGATATTCTTCTTGTTGATAAGACTAGAGAGGGAGTTGAAGGTAAACTAGAATTGTGGAGGTCAACCTTAGAGTCTAAAGGTTTTCGCTTGAGTAGATCTAAAACGGAATATATGGAGTGTAATTTTAGTAATAATAGACCTAGTGAGGGCATTGTGACTTTGGCCGATCAAGTCATTAATAAGAGTACATGTTTTAGATATCTTGGATCTATTGTTCAGAGTGATGGTGATATAGATGGGGATATTATCAGCAGAATCCAAGTTGGATGGTTGAAGTGGAGGAATGCATCAGGCTTATTGTGTGATAGAAAAGTACCCCTCAAACTTAAGGGAAAATTCTATAAGATGGTGGTGAGACCTGCAATGCTTTATGGTGCCGAATGTTGGCCATTAAAAGAGAAGCATAATTCTAAGTTAAGTGTTGCAGAGATGAGGATGCTCAGGTGGATGAGTGGCTTTACCCTTAGAGATAGGATACGAAATGAGCATATTCGTGAAAAGGTTAGAGTAGCTCCAGTGGAAGATAAGATTAGAGAGAGTCGCCTTAGATGGTTTGGTCACGTAAAACGGCGGCCTCCCGATGACCCGGTTAGGAAAGTAGAGGTCTTAGATTTGACTTATGTTAAGAAAGGTAGAGGTAGACCTAAAAAGACTTGGTCAGAAAATATTAGAAATGATCTTTCTTTATTAGATTTAAACGAGAATTTGACTTTTAACAGGACACAATGGAGAAAAAGGATTCATGTAGCCGACCCCACGTAGTGGGATAAAGGCTTGATGTTGTTGTTGTTGTTGTTGTTCACATGTTATAGGTAAAAATGACACCATACACAGACGCAGTTCTTGATTCATTACCGGAGCGATGCCATGTATCTAGGGAGTTATGCACAGCACGGTTCCCGATGATAAGCTAGAAATGTACAGAGTGGCACCTCCCTGATTGAGTTATGAGGCAGTTTGGAGGAGTACAATTCACTAATTTGGAGCCTATGGAGAGAGGGTTCAAGAGGATACATGGCCGAGGGCGAGCTGACATGGACTGGACAATTAAGTACAGGACGTACATTGAGATGTGGAATAATATATTTTTTTATTTTTTTTATTTTTTTTATTTTTATTTTAGATGTGGAATAATATATATGCATATCTTGTTCCAGTTATTCCACCAGAAGGTAGTGGCAATCAGGAGTTTGGTGCATACCTACGATGGTACTAGTCCTGGACATCCATTTACTTATTGAAGCCTCAGACTTTGCCTCCAGAAACTTTCTTCCCAAGATTGCGCGGGGAGCGATTGGTGGTACTTATCATTTCTTACCTATATATATTAATCTTACTTAATTTTCTTTTTGCATTATCACCCTCTTTCCCATGAATAAACACTACATGCTGATTACTACATACAGAGTTACGACTTACTAGAACCACTTAGTGGCAGACGCGGGGAAAATGCAAGCTCACTGCAGTTGGCTATTGATCAGGTTGTGGAGCTTACATATAGAGTACAAAGATCAATTTATGTTGATTATAGTACTTTCGACACCAGTACAGATGACCAACCCCAATTCAGGGCCCAGACAGCTCAGGCTTCCAAATGTTCTACCTCGAATGCACCATCTACATCAATAGGGGGGTATATGAGGGAATCATAATTTCAAAGGCAGAGTGTGGATCCACCTAGACATTCAATGTATGTTGGCACAAGGGATTTTCACGTGCCATCCACATATGACGTAGGACAATCGTCGATGCCTACCCAGCAGTTTAGCACTTCAGATGCACAAGTCGGTCATCCTCTAGATCTCAATTATGGCAGTCAATACCAAGAGACACCTTTATATTCATCATTTAACGTGCCTATACCTCATTGGATGGCACCAGTGGGCCTACCATCATCACCTACAGAACAAGATTTACTGTCACGACAAGGACAACACTCCCAGGAGTACCAGCAAGTGGAGGCTGTTGACCTAGTTTTTCCCCAGACCTAGAGCCTGGGTCAACCTGGGTTGACCTGATTGACCCATATATGTCTAAATCAACTCAAATCAAATCCTAGCCTATTGTGACCCACTTCCTGGCTCCACCGAAGCTTTCTTTGACCCTAATTGACTAGGTTGACCAAGTCAACCCATGACTTGGTTAACCCAAGTCTTAATGGGTCAAATTTGACCCATTAAGAGCCCCTTAACATATTAAAACCCTTCCTATTGAGTCTAGGACCAAAACCACGGCCACTTGAGTCCCTTTCCGTCCAAATAATCACTAGGATTGATCCCAACCATCCATGATAGGGTTAGAGCCTTTAAATAGAGAAAATTAGGTTTGTTTTAGGATCTTTTTTTGCTCTTGCTCTCTCCCCAGACCTCCTTAGGCTCTGCTTTTTGGTGAGTGTACTCCCACGACCTCCCTCCACTTTCCCCAACCAAAACCCAACGTTGGAACCCCGCCGGCAGCGAGATCTCTGACGAATCAAGGCAAAGAACGTCCAAGGCGATTTCCCCATCGATCGAGTGCATTTCAAAGCTCGGGTTCAACTAGGAAATTATACGAGGACAATCTACAAGCTCAACCGTGTCAAAAATTCGAAGATCCAACGGTGAAAACTCCTTAAAACTCTTAACCTAGGACATAATGCATCGAGTTAAATAGCTTTTTATATATATCATTTTATACCTCGAAAGAGAGCCCACATGAATGCTCTTCATGTATACGATCTAAGTTTAAAATTTCGTTTGAATCCATCGTGTATATTACGAGAACGAGACGATTATCGTTTTAGGGTTTCGGACTGCATGGGAATCATTCTGTGGATGAGCTGGACCGTTGATCTTGCGATCAATGGTTGGGATGAAGCCCTTCCGCGTGTTCGTTCGACCGCGGGAACTGTCAGTCGGATCGAGAGCCTGTCCAACTCGATCTCAGCCGTTGATCCATTACAGTGCGTGATCGAATGGCAGGGGCTCGCGGCTGACTCACTCAGGTGATTGCACGTGGGTCCCGCGCTTTAAATACCAATGATTATCGTTAGCACAATTATTGGTATTTAAAGCCGCTGACGACGCAATCATTTCCGTGATCCCGGGGCCCACTCAGAGCTTGCCACGTGTCCTGCAGCCGCCGCCGCCGCTGAATTCGTTTAAAATAGCTTTTTTTATTTTTATTTTAATAGTTTTTTCATAAGAATCATTTAAAGTTAATTTAGAATTAATTTTAAATATTTAAAATATATATGATAATTATAATTATTATTATTATTATAATATACACATAATATTATTATTACTATTATTGTAATATATTAATAATATTATTATTATTATATTATTATTATTATTATTATATATTAATAATAATAATAATATTATTATTATTATTTTAATAATAATATTATTAATATTATTATAATACATTAATAATAATAATGTTATTATATTATTATTATTATTATTATATATTAATAATATTATTATTATTATTATTTGTTTTATATTATTATTACTATTATTATAATACATTAATAATAATGATGTTATTATATTATTATTATTATTATTATTATTATTATTATTATTATTATTATATTAATATTATTATTATTATTATTATATTTTAATAATAATAATATATTTATTATTATTATATATTAATAATAATATTCTTATTATAATAATAATATTATTATTGTAATATATTAATAATGTTATTATTACCATTGTCTAAATTGCTATATTAATTATCATTATCATCTTAGTGTTTTATTATTATTATTATTATTATTATTATTATTATTTTGTTATTTAAAAAAAATATTTTAAATTATATTATTATTATTATTATTATTATTTTAGTATTATTATTATATTAATAATATCATTATTATTTTAATATTATTATTTTAATGTTATTATTATATTAATAATAGTGTTATTATTCTAATACTATTATTATATTAATAATATCATTATTATTTTAATAATATTATTATATTAATAATATTATTATTATTTTAATGTTATTATTATATCAATAATAGTATTATTCTTTTAATGCTATTATTATGTTAATAATATCATTATTATCTTAATATTATTATTATATTAATAATATTATTATTATTTTAATGTTATTATTATATTAATAATAGTATTGTCATTTTAATACTATTATTATATTAATAATATCATTATTATTTTAATACTATTATTGCATTAATAATATTATAATCATTTTAATGTTATTATTATGATAATAATATTAGTATTATTTTAATGTCATTATTTTACTAATATTATTACACTATTAATACTTTAAAATTTCCTTAATTATTTGTGGACCTCCGAAAGGGGCAACTCATACTGGGGAACGGTATGTCCAATGGGAGGGCAGATTCGATCACACATACGATTAACCATTGAGGATAGCGGTTCTCACCAGCACACCCTGATGGGTAATAATATGTACGATCTGATCATCACAACGGGTTTCCCCCACCCGATACATTAGCTCGAGTGGGGTTTATTTGAAAGTGGGATTCGGTTTCCCACGGGCACAAGCCCCCGTGGTTAATTACATCTCAAGCTGGGGCCTAAGAAAACTCTCGATTAAGGATTCTACATTATACTTTCCTAAATGGGATCGACATGTAGGGAGAAGACTAGAAAATCCTACTCAAAGGGAAAGGAAGGTTCAACTAGGCTTAGTCAACATACACGGCTCAGATCAGCACCCGGAGGGACTAAGGTAGTGAGAAGAAACTGCAGAAAAGAAATAAATCATGCACTCAAAGAATACAAGAGAGAAAGATGGAGGTGGCATCATCCATGTGACGCATATAGGTAGGATTTATAGCCTCTAAAGGAAATGAGACTTATCCACCGATGAGGTGTACTACGGGACACCGATAGTAGTAGCCTTGAACCCTAGACCTATTGGGCTTAATGTTCTACACAACACTAACACCCGTGTCCTAGCTAATACATCCTGGACTTATATCATGCATAAAAAGGAAAGCCAGCTAACCACCTAGTCGCATAAAATCTATGCTGTCCAAGTCTTTATGAAAGATGGGTAGGTAGTTTGGTTATTGGAAGTAGAGCTGACATCTAGAGAGTCTCCTAAATGGCCTTGGACTTATGTAGGGTGTATGCTCCTAATTAAAATTTTAATTTAGTTAGTTTCTAATGCAATGCATACTAGTTAAAGTTTTCAAATCAGGTATGCATGGAATTTTAGAAAAGGCTTATAAAAATAATTTTTTAGAAAAGACTAGACTTCCCCAGATCCAGCACCTCATCCTCATAGGTCGGATTATCTGGACTCTACCCGCAGGCGGGGAAGTGTCTTATAACAAGGAGGGAGAGAAATGCAATAATATGCATGCGACCTCGGACGGTTCTGGCTATTCCCTAGATCATTAGATTTCTATATTATTTAATTCTTAAAATTTTTAAAATTTTATTACGAGTAGAAAAGATTTGTTCCTAAAGAGCTTAGTGAAATTAGGCCACCTACATGTAAGAAAGAAACCTAGAAAAACAGGCAATTTCGACTGTGCACACAAAATAAACACATAAACATAAATCCACAGAATAGAGTAAGAAAGAGTCCACAGTCCACGACAAGTGACGTATAAGTACAACCTAGGGTCTGCAGAAAAGTAATGGTGGCCAGGCCCCACCGACAACAACCTGGATTCTAATCCTACAGAACGATGCAAGTCTTAAAATCCAAGCATTTTGTCTTTGAGTCTTCAGGTGGATTGTCTCCAAGTCTTCATATGGATCATCTCCGGGTTCCTCTATGAACTGACCTCCAGAAGGATACCCAAATGAATAAAAAATTCCCTATGAAAGGCCTTTCTTTTTCTCCTTGGGTACATAATATTTGAAATACGAGACTTTTAAAGACTTTCACAACTCAATATAAATTACATCAATTACATTATGAAAGAGAAAATCTAAACCCAGACTGAACCTGTAAGGTTATCCTAATAAAATATCCCATGCAGTTTATATGTCACATCTCAAGCAGTTATATATATGCAGAAAAGTAAACATACTTGGCCACGCTCTTATTTATTTGGGGGCTAAATATTCTGGAGCACCTGTAGCAAGCATTTATAATTTATGATTTATCATATTAGCCCTCGTTTATTTTAGCGCCGCATGAGCATGGCCACCTGCATAAGACTGAGTCAGTATAAAATGTCCCTAGCCTAGGGATAAATCTAACGCACAAGCAATCATATCACAGATAAAAGACAGTGCAGTAATAAAATAAACACTCACAGCAAATCATATCAACCAGCACACATGCCACATGCAAGAGCGTCACAGCACAGAAACAGAAAAGGTAACACACCGGCCTAACCTAGAACTAGAAGTGGTGCCCTAGCAAACAATTCTACGTGTGTGTAGTGGGCTTGTGTGGCTTTGGATGAGTCTTATATCAGGTAGCTAGTTTAAGCTATTTTGAGTTCGGATTTGTTGAAGACCAAAAGGGGAGAATTTGATTAAAGCTTAAATATTAATAAATGAGGGTTCATTTTTAATTAGTTTAGTTGGTTATTTTATTTTAATACTAAAGATAGTATTATTTGAAGTTTAAGTTGCATTAGCAGATTTTAGAAGATCCGGGGTCTACCTATCAGTTAGGTTAAGGGGGTCCAAAAAGTCATTTTTAGAAATAGGTTGATTCTAGGGAAGTTAGTATTTTTATTAAATATTAGGCCTTACTATGAGTAATTAGACTGTTAGTTTGTTGGATTTGGAGTTTTTTAGGCAAAGTTATGATTTTCGGAAGTTCGGGCCCTAGTTATTGAACTACAGTTGACCGGAGAGTTGACTTTTTTAAATTAGGTTGATTTTGGAAAGTTAAGATTTTTAATAAATAGTAGACTTTGATTAGAATTGAGTGCTTTTTTTAATTTATTTGATTTGAATTTTTCTGTAATTAGTTACGAATTTTTAAAGTTTGGGTATTATGAGTCTTTTAGGTTTGAGTTAGGTTTATTTCCCAATTTTATAACTCCTAGAATTTGAGTTTGTTTTGGTGAATTTTATTTAGTTAGCATTTGATTAAGAGGTGATTAATATTTTAATTAGATTTTTGTTCAAGTTTATATTCAAATTATACCTCCTAGTGATTTCGTATGTTGATTATAGTTTGATTAAAGATTAAGTGTTTTAATGCATTTATGATTTAGATTATAATTAGTTTTATTGTTTTATTAATGAATTGAGGGAAACTAACCCTAGGATAACATGCTACTACATTTTCTACATTTAGTGTCTCTATACTAAAGGAGCATGCATCATTAGCCTAAGTTTTCTTCGACTCAGTCCTTAATTTTTATCCTTAGGTGTCACTAGTGTTGTAGGAGATGAATAGATGTTTTATTTCTAACCCCTTAGACATTCACATATGTGTAAATGGGTTTAGGGCTCTATAATAAGATAAAAGAAAAAAATTACCTAAGAATTAAAGTTTCTACAGGGCCCTAAAGGTAGGGGAACGTACACATGGATGGACTCCCTAAAGGCTATCTAAGTTTTAAGAAAAACTCACAACACCGGGGGCTATGACCCGGTGGTATCGCCCGTAGCACCCCCACCAGAATGAATGGGGGCGACTGATGCTCGGATCCGATTGTCCAAGCTCCTTTGTCTAGTGCTCCTAAAAAGCTCCTTCTTTGCTTCCCCACATGTACCTCGCAAAAGCACAAAGAAAAGAACAAAGATTGGATGAGAGCAGGATCATGTTTAATATGCAAATAATCAAAATAAAATGCTATTAAATAAAAACATACCTTTTCTTTTGTCGGGATGTTAGCTCGGCTGTTTGATCTCCAGGACTGTCCAAATTTTAAGAACTCCTCACATTGTTAAAAAAAACGTCTTTATTTATTATTTTTATGGAATGTTAGCATCTCATTGATAGGCATGCCCTGTCAAAGTTAGGCATGCCTTTAACCCACCCTTAGTTCCAATTCAGTATTTAAGCCAAATGCAAATAAGAGGAAGGAAAATTTGGATGCTATTTACTGTTCCCACGTTTTAAGAAAGCACTCGAAAGACTTGACACAATCACCCAAATCACTTTCGTATAAAACTCAAAGCAATAGAGAATAAAACCCAATCTTGAAACCAAAATCCAAATAAAATTTTCAACTTTAAACGTGCTTTCAACCCACATGCGTAAGCTCATCTTTAGAAGAAAATGCAAGTAAGAAGAAGAAAAACTATCCATGAAAAAGAGAACTAAGAGAGCCTCTTAGTATCGGGCCTCTCAAATATAAAACAATTCATGAAGTCTCGAGAATCCAAAACAACTCATAAAATCTCTCAAACAAAACAAAACATAAAACTTCCCAAATATAAAATCCACAATAACTTATATCGATGCAAAATAAATAGTATATTTCTTTAACGTGGGGTGAACCTTAAACATAAAACAATTCATAAAGCCTCTCAAAACCCCTCAAGTGCAGCTACATAAACCAACCCTCAATGAACATAATTCATCAAACATCTAAAAGAAGGAAACCATTTTGGGTAAAATCTCTCCAAATCAACCTCATTAAAACGCCAACAATCAATTTGATATCACAAAGTATGAATTCTTTCCAATATATTTCAAAAAAAGACACACTCACAAGCTTGAAATCCTTTCTAAGCTCAAAGAAGACTTATTCAATATAAAGCATGCAACCTACTTCAAAAATCAGTTTGGAACATGAGACTAGTGGAAAATTTCATACAACACACCTCCAAAATCAGTTTAGAACATAAAAATAGTGAAAATCTGCACACAACCCCTCTCCAAATTAGCTTGGAGTATAAAAACATTACAAATCTGCATACAATCCCTCTCCAAATCAGTTTGGGACATGAAAACAATAAAAATCTGCACTCAACTTATCTCCAGAACCATTTGGAACATTTAAAAAAAAAATAGTGAAAATCTGCATATAACTCCTCTCCAAAGTAAACTAAATATTCTAACAGATGCAGATTTTCAAGAATCTATCGCACATAAATTTCTTTCCATACAAGTGTAAGACACTTTCAATAGAGAGCAGGCTTCCAATATATCCATAAACTGTTGCATTCTTTACTCCACCAAGCATATATGTTAACTCTCCAATTGGAATTCATCAATCACATGTAATCATTTGCTAAGAGAAAAGAAAGAAAACTTATGACTCGCATCACACTCCATCATTAGTGTAGCAAAGACATCAGAACTCCAACCATTAAAAAGAAGGAGGATAGCTACATTTCCTTGCACAATCAATTCCGTAAGGAAAGGGTTCTCCATGAGCATGAATATCAAACAATAAAATAAACTTCAACTCCTCCCGCAGTAAAGCCAAGCAGCAAGTTTGGACATTCAACAAAATTTCATTATTCCAAAAAAAAATTGTTTTTGTTTGACTGAATGTGTGCCATCAAAGCTTGGGATGAGAGGCTTTCATATACAATAACACAATACCACTCCATTTTTAGAAATTGCAGTCACTTAGAAACCTTAGATTCTCTCTAAATTGTTATGCCATCACCATAAGAAACAAAGCCCTACCAAGGCATTCATGTATGGTGATAGTTAACATACACCATCAATCCGGCTCTTTATGCTATATAAGACATTAACCTTGATATAGGCGTATGGGGTCTCAAAGTATATACTGCTTAATACAAAACCCCATTTTTCATTACAATAATTCACAAAGAAGACAATTGTTAGGCTTTCTTGCATCATCAAAACATGCAAAATGTATAAAACTTTCCATTTGATCAAGACCAATCAAATACACATATACACCTATTTGCTAATGGTTGATACAATCCTTAAGTATACCCATGCTAATAAGTGATATATTCAATGAGGAAACTATTGAGATGTATGACTGGTCATAAATTATTTGTTGGGATAAGCCTGTGATAAATGTAAACATGAGCTCACTATCTTGCTTTCCAATTTAAACCGTTAAAGAAAGCACAAACTTGGATTCATAGGGCTGATGTACAACATACTTTCAACAACTAACATTTCAATCATCACATTTAGGCTCTAATGGTTGATAAAGTGTAGTTGAAGCATTAGTATGCTTAAAGTTCTTTCCAAACAGTAAAAAGAGCCTCAAATACCATAGAGATTCACACTCGCAGTTTAATTGGAAGAATATAGGGGAAGGATAAGAAGAGGGGAAGAAGAAATAAGAGAGGAGAAGAAAAGAAAGCTCCAACAACACAATCACACACAACTTTTTCAAACTCAACACTTAGTCTCACAAGCATAATGTAGAAATGAAAGCTTGAAGAGCTCTTCTGAGAATTAACCATTACTTTACTCATTTCTGCCTCACAAAAGCATGAGATCAACTAATGCCGATATCTTTTGATTAACAAGACAAAAATGCATATAAAGTAAGGGAAATTAACATAAGGGTGATCACATGCTTTTTTTTTAAAAAAAATGACAAACCCAGTGAATATATCATCTAGTATTTGGGTTTTAAGAAATCTCAGTTTCATGCTCTCAGAGTAGATGAATCACTTTTGCCTTATGAGAAACTCAAGAAAATCTCAAGGGAAAAGAACCACGGTCCAACTCAAGAAAGGAGATCTTGGATTAAAACTTATAAGATCATATTGCCTGATAGTTTTCCTCTAATAGTAATGAGAGATAAGCATGTATTCCCCTTTTTTAACGGCCACATACCTTTTTTTTTAAAGCGCAATACACCTATTTCAAGCACATTCTCTTTTATTGATTCAAGCAAAACCAAAAGAAACCATCCTATCCAAAAGTTCCTGAAAGAAATCTGACTTGGGAGATTCCTACAAGAAAATCAATATCCAAACATCCTACATAACCCAAGCTTACGGGTTTCTTAAAGATGTGGAGATGATGGGCTAAAAACATCCCCTTTCAAAGAGTTGAAGCATCATTCAAAGCCTTTGGAATGAATAAATGATAGTAAAGAGGTCACAAACTTGCTACAACTAAATGTCTCTATTTCATTTCATCACAAGATATCTAGCGAAAATAGAGTATGTGAACGAGCAACCAAATAAGAACAAGCTCTTGTAGTAACAATAACATCGACAAAATTGGCAATGCAGAGATGTTCAACAACAGATCACTAGAAGGACATCACACCATCAAGATGCAATTTCACATAATAAAACTTCCATCTACTCATAATTCTAAAAGAATGCAAGCATCTCAATAACTCCAGCTATCATAGGATTTTGGAGAAATAAATCCAACAACTCTAAACAAGAAAATGCAACCAAAATATATCATTGGTATCAAATCCAGAAATTCATATTAACAAATCAGAATATAATATACTATCGTTCTGAAGTCAATACATGAATCGTCCAACTCTAGCATCCACATTCCTTTCACTTAACTAATTATAAATAGAATAAAGGGAACATAGAGTATACAATAATTATGTAGAAGCAGAATGCTACATTCTCAATCGATCTGCTTGAAACAAATTGAAAGCCCCTCAAAGCAGATCCTCTGCCAAAATTACAATGGAACTGAACTAAGATAATCAAAAACTAGAACAACAAAATAATCTCCACAGCACGGAAGAAAAAAGAAACATAAGAAATAATAGACGGAAAGGCTATGACTCAAACAGAGATAGAAAGACAATATCTCTTCAGCAAGCGCGATTATATTATAAAAGAAAAACAAAACAAAAACAGTGATAACAAATCAAATCGCACCCAATTCCAAAGAAGTCCTGGAAACAAAAATCCAATTTTCTACATAAATCTCAGGTGATTTAGCCAACTGAAACCCCTTGAGCGACCAAATTCTTCAAAACGAATCAAGGAAGAAGAAGAAAAGGGATATAGAAGATGATATGGAGGATGTACCTTCAGCAAAGAGGAGAAAGACCAGTTAGGGCAGGTCGCTGGGGCTGGCGGGTCCGTTAGGAGGTGGAGTCGCACGCGAGCCAGGCTTCGAGCTCGGCTTGGTTGTCCGAACAGGAAGAGGGGATGGGGCTTCGAGTCGTGGAGTTCGAAGAGGAGAGGGTCTTGCGAATCGAGGAGGCTGACGCTGGCTTCTTGTCCTGATCCGAATGGAAGAGAGGCAAAGGAGGAGTTTTGCCTGAAGCTGAGCACTAGAGGAGGCCGACGGGATGAGGGGAGGCTTCGGGCTCGGCTAGCTCACGCGAATGGGGAGGGAGGAGGAAGGGAACCTCCGTCTGGGGCGTGCCAACTCGAGGTCGGAGACCTAGGGGGTTTCTGCCTGGGTCTCTTTGAACGAGAGAGAGAGAGAGAGATCTCTAGTCTATTTCGTCTGGGCTTCTTTAATCCGAGAACCAGAGCAGGAAAGAAATATTCATGCTCGTTAATGCCTAATGCCGAAATTAAGGGAATCAAATCTCATGAAATTTTTTTTTGAAATTCTTCCATATACGTCCCCGCTGTTTATGGCACCACCTCGCTGAATCAGGGCTCGACTATGCTAATTTAATAAAACTAAACCCAAAGTCAACATTAATCGAAATCAAATTGGGTCCAATGGGGTCGATATATGTCGATCAAAATCAATCGAGAACAGTCGAGTCGAATTCGACTCGATCCGAGTCAATTTAAAATCGAGTTTTAATTGATATTGATTCGACTCGAACTCGACTCATCATGACTCGATTGATCCAATCAAACATCGTCGAGGGTTAACTCGAACAAAATCGAGGTCAACACTATTATTATATTATTATTAATATTTTAAAGTTATTTTAATTATTATTACTTATATTTATTTTAAAATCTAGAAATGTTAATATTTAATTTATTTTAAATTTATTAATTATTTTAAATCATTTAAAAAAATTACTTTTAAACTTATTTAACTTCAAAAATTCATAACTTTCTCATTTTAAATCAGATTTTGACGCACAATACCTTAAATTTTTCAAAAAAATATAAATTTTAATTTAAAAATACTTTCTGTATGTGATTCTATTTTTTCTAGATGTTTTCTGTATTACTTTGTTATTTAATTATTTAAATATTATTTAATTAATATAATTGGTTATTTTAAAATAAAAATTATTTTAAAACCCCTTAGTGGTTGGTAGACCTCCCATGCTTATGAACTGAATTATTTTTAATTATTCTATTTTTCAAATTTTATATTATTATATATTTATAATATTTATGTATTTTAAAATTATTTTAAAATTAGGTATTATTTAAATCTCCTAATTTTGGGAGGTCCATCTCTTGTGAAATTTTAAACCTAGGACCTATATTTGAAAAGCATTCATGTGGGAGAAGGATTAGTGAATGATTGGGTCACAATCATTCACTAATCACTTCATTAGGCTTCTTTACTTAGTATTTCGTAGTCCTTGCATGTGTAAGATGCACAAGCACTTAGCCTAGGCTCTCTTAGATCTAAGGACATGGTTTGGTGTGTTTATATTTGTTGCATTTACCATCTATGTTATGCCTAAGGGTCAATTACTTCACTTTATTCCAGTACAACGTAGTGATATCCTAAGGACAACAATTAAGGACCGTCGAGTGAACTTAGAAAAATTTCAGGAATTAGGGTAGAACCCCAAATGACTTGAAATTTAAAACACTTAAACTCAGTGACATCTTAAACCCCTCAGAATTTTTTAGGAATTTTTAGGACTCATTAAACCCCTTAATTGATCAACCCTAATTTCCTCTTTAATTACTAACGATGTCTTCTGCAGGTGGCCATGCTTATGTAGCGCTAAATAAAAAGGGGGGCAATAATCATGATTTTCAAATACTAATGATGTTTTATGCAGATGCTTCAGAGATTGCTCAACCCCTCTAAATAAATGAGGGCTAATTAAAAATTATTATAAATTACTACAGGTGCTCCAGAATTGCTTAGCCCTTAAATAATTAAGAGCATGGCCAAGTGTGACTGTGATGAGTATTTTATTTTTCCTATAATTGTTTGTGATATATTAAACTACTTGGGATGATTTTTATTAGGATAACCTTGTAGGAGAGTTTAGAATTTACTACTTTCATTTAATGTAATTGATTGTAATATTGGTTAAGAGTTGTGAAAGTTTATTTTGAGTGGGGATACTGAGATCCAAAGGTTGGATTCCAAAGAGAAAAGGACACCCAATATGAGGATAGTTCTTTTCTATTTGGAAATCCAAATTTGGATCAGTCTACTACCTGAGGAGTCCAAGGAAGAGGAGGTCCAAGGAGTCCAAGGAAGCTAAGATCCAAGGAGTCTAAGGAAGAGAAGATCAAGAAGATGAAGACCAAGTGTATCCCACTCAAAATGATTTGCATCTGTTCTAGGATTAGAAATTCGGGTTGTTGGCAGTGGTGCCCGACCACTTTATTTTCTGCAGACCTTGGGTTGTAATTAAGGGCAGTTGGCCTATGGACATTTAATTGATTTATTTAATTATTTACTATGTTTGATTTGATATTGATTGCGCATAGGTTTGATTTATTTAATTATTTGATGTGTTTGATTTGATGTTGATTGCGCATAGGTTGTATGCTTTTCTTAGTTTATTGGCGATCTGCATGCTGCTTTTGTTTTAGCCTGGACTTCGTTAGGCTCTCTAAGGACTAACACTTTTTCTACTCATAACTAATATTCAAATTTTTAAGGTTTAAATAATCTAGCAACTTAACGATCTAGGGAATCGCCGGAATCGTCCGGGGTCGCATGCATATTATTGCATTTCTCTCTTTCCTTCTATAAGACACTTCCCCCGCCTGCGGGTAGAGTCCGGATAATCTGACCTATGAGGATGAGGTGCCGGACCTGGGGAAGCCCAGTCTACTTCTAAAAATTATTTTTATAAGCCTTTTTAAAGTTCTATGCATACTTGATTTGGAAACTTCAACTAGCATGCATTGCATTAGAAACTAACTAAATTAAAAATTTAATTGTATTAGCTCTTGGGGCATTCACCCTACATAAGTTTGGGGCAAATTAGGAGAGTTTCTAGATGTTGGCCCCGCTTCCAATAAACTTAAACCTATCAACCCGTCTTTCATTAAATGACTGGACAGCATAGTTTTAAAGTGATTAGGTGGTTAGCTGGCTCCCCCTTCTAGGCCGGGGTAAGTCTAGGTTTTGCATTGCATTAGCTAGGACACGGGTGCTAGTGTTGCGTAAAACACTAAACCCATTAGATTTAAGATTCAAGGCTACTATTGTTTCGTAGTACGCCTCATCAGTAGGTAGGGCTTCTGTCTTCCAGAGACCATAAGCCATACATATCCGCGTCACACGGATGACGTCGCCTCCATCTTTCTCTCATGTATGCTCTGAGTGCATGACGTTTAGTTTCTCAAGTTTCTTCTCACTACCTTAGTCCCTCCGGATGTTGATCTGAGCCGTGCATGTTGACTAAGCCTAGTTGAACATTTCTTTCTCTTTGAGTAGGATCTCTTAGTCTTCTCCCTATGTGCCAATCCCAATTTGGGAAGAATAATGTAGAATCCTTAATCAAGAGTTTTCTCAGGCCCCCGGCTTGAGACGTAATTAACCACGGGGGCTTGCGCCCGTGGGAAATCGAATCTCACTTTCAAATAAACCTCACTCGAGCTAATGTATCAGGTGGGGGAAACCCGTTATGACGATAAGGTCACATATATTATTACCCATTGGGGTGTGCTGGTGAGAGCCACTGTCCTCAATGGTTAATCATATGTGTGATCGAATCTGCCCTCCCATTGGCCAGATACCGCCTCCCCTCCGCGGGACGGCGATGTTTTGTCCTTTCGGAGGTCCACAGAGGCGGAAGAGGATGTAGATGTTCAGGCACCCTTACAAAGGAGGGTACGACGACCTATAGCTAGATTTACCCCGGGTAGTGATGCAATTTCACGTAATAGGCGGAGGAGATGAATTTGTACTTATTTCATAAGCTTTTACGTTGTACTGTATCATGGATATATATGTCAGTTTATTTTCTAAGTACATGTTTTAGGTTGCTGTAATGTGAACTCTTATCAATGATTAATGAGATGGACTTCCATATCCATATCAAATCTTTTTCTTAAATAGAAAAGAGAAATTTAAAACGATGTGAATATGTGCATAGAATTAGCCAAAACGTTCGGGACATAATTAACAAGCCAAATCATTTGGCTAATTCTATAGAAAATGTCAAATGTTTTGACTAGTTCTAAAGAAAACGCCAAATTGTTTGGCTAGTTCTAAAAAAAATGCCAAATAATTTGACTTGTTTAGAACTAGCTAAATCATTTGACTAGTTTGCTCATTCCTAAATGTATCCAGGATTTTGCTCATTCTCCTAAAAAAAATTAATCTTATGTTCCTTCTTTAAAATTTGCCTTCTAATAATTTTTTTTTGCAATATTAGATTTTTGTTTTGCTGTAAGCCCTTATTTTGAGCTGCGCGATGCGAAAATTGAGGTGCGCAACATCCAAATTTCCAAAAATAAATTTCAAAGATCAATGTCCGTAGACGTTTCATAAAGGTTGGTTCTTTTCGACTAGGGTTTTGGGGAGCCAAGGGCATGGCCGATGAGGAAAATGAAAGAAGACCTGCAACTATGGATCTGAATCTTTATCTTGGCCTTCCACGTTCTCCTCGCCCTCGCAGTCTTGAATTGGGCTCCGATCTGTCTTTAAGCTCGTTGCCGCTGCCGGGTTTCTCTTATTCCAGCGAAAGCCGTGCTCCTGAGGCAACTTCCGTGGAGATGGAGGCGTCGGCATCTCACGCTCCTCGCTCCCCTTCTCATGCTTTCATTGCGGAAGCTGACGTTCCATCAGCTGGTCCCTGGCAACCGGCTGTTGAAGATCCCATTCCCCCCCGCTGTCTTGGTTATGAACCTTATGGACCTACCTGTGCTCAGGAGACCGAAGGACCAAGCATTCTATATTCTCCATCAAACGCTCAGGTTTTGCAGACCGATCAAGTGGCTGTTGAACCAGCGGAGAGAGATGGGGAGTACCATGCCTCAATTGACGAGATATTGGGGCTCCATTTCGTTGATGATAATTCAGCTCAGGGCAACGCTTCTCAAACGCCATACTCCCCTTCGTATAATCCAGTCTCAGCAGATTCCCACGATGAGGAAAATTTTGATACTTTCCTTTCTCTTCTATCACAAAATCGCAGTGAACTATATTCTAGAGCTGATGGGTCCTCATCACAGCAGGACCTGCTTCAGTGTCCTGAGTTTCGGATTCGAAGGTTGGTTGAATCCAATGGTTGGAGGCAAAGTTCTCTTGGGCAATCGCTTTCACGCCGCTCTGAAAGAACAGATTTTGCTCGACATTCTTTACCTAGTCCCGAACAGTTGATGCTAGAAATAATGAGTTCACAGCAGTCCTTAGCCACAACTGGGAAGCAGAAGGCTCCTGCTGAAGTTGTTACCTCAGAGAGCTCTGAGAAAGAAGCAGAGGAGAAAAATAGATGCGCAACTAACTTCGACTGTAATATCTGCTTTGATATAGCCAAGGATCCTATTGTTACGTCATGTGGCCATCTCTTTTGCTGGCCTTGCTTATATCAATGGCTTCATGTCCATTCTGACCATAAGGAATGTCCAGTTTGTAAGGGAGAGGTAAGTGAAGCTAATATAACTCCTATATATGGGAGAGGGTGCTCCAGATCTGATATTGAAAATAAAGATGAAGAAAACAGTGCATCAGGCCTCTCAATTCCTCCAAGGCCCTGTGGCAATCGGCTTGAGAGTTGGAGGCAGCATTTCTACCCAATTTCGCATAGAGTTGGAGAAGGAATTGCACACTCTTGGAGGCGTTTTCTAAATTATCAGATACCCAATAGAAGCAGATTTAGTGGGCATGCAGATGCTATTATGCAGGAACTATTGAGTGGAAGTCCTCCTGCCATTCTTACTACTTCTATGACCAGAAGAGTTCAGAGGGAACGGGGGATTACTGAAGGCGGAGCAAGCACTGCGGAAAGAAGATTTCCAAGCGATGTTGGATCTGTTCTAAGAGATGGCGGTACAGAGTCCATTCACAATGAAATTGATGCTGGGCAGGGTTTACATTGTTTCCTGCTAATGATAGTTTGAGTGACATGGATTCTGATATTGGAAGAGCAATTGGAAGATTTATAGAAAATACCAATTTCTATGGACCATCCTCATCTTTTAATGCACTAGATCCTGGTCAATTTGTTAGCATACCCATTGCTGGGGCAAGAACGGCTGCTGATCAGGCATCTGTTTCAAGTACCGTGGCAGTGATACGTAGTGAAGGCTCTGCTAGAGATGCCTCAGCAGAACCTAACAGCGCTGGATCTTCTAGACCATACAGAAGAATAGAAGGAAGCATTTCTTCTGGCTCTTCTGATGATGGAGGAAGCCTTCGTGCTTGCAAGAGGAGAAGGCTTCACTAATCATGTCTATGTGGCTGTTCTATTATTTATTTTGCAATGTTCAAAGATTTTGTTCTTAAATTGTTTATAGTGTCAGTGTTCTTCATTGAAAAATTTCTGTACTTAGTCACTCGTGACATTTTATCAATTTTAATGAGTTTTCTTGTATTACTTTTGTTGTTTATTCACATTTTATATACATATCTAGTGACAGCAGGCAGTAGGAAAAATAGATATTTTAACCAGAGCTGTTGTTTCTTGTGATTAGTTTGAGCAACTGGAATGCTTGTTCATTCATATAAGGTTGAATACGTGCAGCTTTATCCTTATGGTTGTCTTAAACATAGATCCTCTTGTTTCCTTGTGCAGTATTTGTTGGATGCAAAATTTTGATGACTTGGCATTATGCATGTTTTTTTTTAAATATTTGTCTGTATTATTTAAAATCAACAACAATATTTTTACTGTAAAGAACACATGCGTGCATGATATTCTAAATTGTCCTGTTGTTTCTATTTTCTTAGGATTTGTTGAGTATTCTGAATTTTATGGCATATCTCTTTGTAGATTTTATGATTAAAATATCGTTAATGGGTTGATATGTGGTGATGATAAGTGGCATTGTCCTTTTGTAGTAAAATGTATTAATTGATCTTGCATGGACTTTTCCTAGATGGTTTATAGGAGCAAGTGTAAGACATTTCACGGTTAAGCTTCAGGGATTTTGTTCTCTTAGGTTTTTCCTTTTAACTTATTGAATATGTTATGACAGGAATACAATCGGTGCCCTCTTCTCTCTTGGAAGGCATTTTTACTAGGCACTAGGAGAGACTGTGGATGGCTGAGCCCAACATAGGTATTAGCTGAAGCTGCTTTCATTTTATTTCGAGGTGATATTTGCGATGGAGGTCAGTGTACCATCTATTTCTAGACAATCTTAAAACTTGGTGATGTTCTTTTTTATGAAATTGGTTATCTTATCCTATTTTATATTTGATTGCTTTCTTTATATTCTTAAGATTCACATGCATAGCTATTGGCGTATTGTTCTACATTGTATGGTCAAATTGTCTCTTGTAATCAACTTATAATTTTGGCAAACTATTTTCTTTCCTTAAAAATAAAAAAATTATTTCTGATTTACTAACTCCATTTTTGTAATTGCTCTTCTAAGCAAGATCTTATGATCATATAATAAAGTTATAAAGGATAAGAAGGAAATAGAGATTTAGAAAAATTATGTTAATTTCAGAGAGTTATTTTGTTTCATGTCATAAAAGATTTATTATGGAAGTGATTTTTGCATTTACATCATTAATGAAAAATATAAAGGGGAAATGAAGAGTTTTATATTAATTTTATTAAATTTTAGAAGGAATGTGATCAATTATTATTTGCAAATTAAGGTAGATGGATTTCCGCCAAATGTATGCACAAATTAGTACATAAATGAATAATGAAGCACTAACTAACTAATAACAGCAACAACATCATCAAGCCTTTATTCCACTACATGGGGTCGGCTACATGAATCCTTTTTCTTCATTGTGTCTTGTTAAGGGTCAGATTCTCATTTAAATCTAATAGAAAAATGTCATTTCTAATATTTTCTAACCAATTCTTTTTAGGTTTATCTCTACCTTTCTTAATATCGGTCAAGTCTAATACATCTACTTTTCTAATCAGGTCATTGAAAGGCTAATGCTTTATGTGACCAAACCATCTAAGGCGACTCTTCTAATATTATCTACCACTGAAGCTAGTCCAATCTTTTCACGTATACACTCGTTTCGTATTCTGTCGTTAAGAGAGAAGCCACTCGTCCACCTGAGCATCCTCATCTCTACAACACTTAACATAATTTTATGCTTCTTTATTAATGGCCAACCTTTTGCGCCATTAAGCATTGCATGTCTCACCATCATCTTATAGAATTTTTCCTTAAAATTGAGGGGCACTTATCTATCACACAATGGGCCCGATGCATTCCTCCAATTCAACAATCCAACTTAAATTCTACTAACAATATCCTCATCTATTTTGCCTTCACTTTGAACAATAGACCCAAGATATCTAAAACATGTACTTTTATTAATAACTTGATCGTCCAAAGTCACAACATCCCCCACCCCACCCCACCCCCACGAGATCTATTACTGCTAAATTTATACTCCATGTGTTTGGTTATATATCTAGTCAATCGAAAACCTTTAGACTCTAAGGCTGACTTTTATAATTCAAGTTTTTCTTTAAATCCCTCTCTAGTCTTATCAACATGAAGAATATCATTAGCAAAAAGCATACACCAGGGTACCTCCTGTTGCAAATGTCTACTAGAATATACATGACTAAAACAAAAATATATGGGCTTAAAGTTAATTCTTGATGTAATTTAACAAAAACAAGAAAATACTTGGTCAAACAACTTTGTGTTTGAACACAAGTAACAACTCCTGCATACATATCCTTAATGACTTGAACATAAGCATTATTAACTCTTTTCTTTTCTAGAACTTTGTGGAGCACTTCTCTTGGAACTTTCTCATATGCTTTCTCTAAATCAATAAATGTCATATATAGATTCTCCTTTTTTATCTATATTTTTCCATCAAACCTCTCAATAAACGTATAGCTTTTATAGTAGACTTACCATGCTGAATCCAAATTAATTTTCAGAAACATTAGTATGATGTCGTAACTTATGTTTAATAACTCTCTCCCATAGTTTTAATGTATGACATATTAACTTAATTCCTCTATAAGTCATACACTCTTGTGCATCACCTTTATTCTTAAAATTAGAAATCAACACATTCCTTCTCCACTCATCTGACATCTTTTAGTCTACAAAATAATATTAAAAGTTTCATAAGCGAAGAAATTACTTCATCTTCGAAGCATTTTCACACCTCTATTGGAATATCATTAGGTTCGATAGTGTTTTCACACTTCATTTTCTTTAAAGCCTCACTAACTTCTGTTTACTAATATAATGATAAAAATAAAAATCTTTATGTTCATTTAGGGTGCACTAACTTCTGTTTACTAATCTAATGAAGAGTTCGAGCCTGAAGTTGACCAGATTCACCAAGTGGAAGAAGACGGTGAATTCTTTGAGGAAAATGACGACACTGCTGTCGTCCACTGTATCTAGAAGCTCGACCCATCTCCCATCTGCGTGGTGAGATGTGCGCTGTCCTAACCCGTTACCACTGATGATTGGCGTAGGACCTCTATCTTCCACACCTACACCAAACTTAAGGATAAGAACTATAAGATCATAGTGGATAGCGGCAGTTGCATCAATGTTGTCTCCTCCAGCATGGTGTCTAAGTTAAGTTTGTCGGCCGTTCCCCACCCTAACCCCTACAAGATAGCCTGGGTCAACTCCAATGCCTTGGAGGTGAAGGAACAAAGCCTTATACCCATCTCCTTTGCTGACTATAAGGAGAATATGTGGTGTGATGTTCTGGTGATGGATGTGGAACAAATTATCTTAGGGCGTCCTTGGCTCTTTGACAATGATGTCCACATCTATGGGCGTTCAAACACCTGGGTGTTTGAATATGCAGTAATAAGATCAAACTTCTGCCATCGCAACCCCGGGTCAAGGAGGACCCCAAAACCAACCCTGTTAATCCTAAGAAGGGACTGAACCTTGTAACTGCGAAGGTTCTGGATTCTGAGATCGCCCAAGGTGCACCCCTGTACTCCTTAGTTGGCCGTGAGACTCCCACTGAGTCTGATGAGCCTATTCCCCAGGAGGTCCAACCTATACTGAGGGATTTTGCTGATGTCTTCCCTGATGATCTCCCTAATCAATTACCACCCCTTAGAGACATCCAGCATGATATAGACCTCGTCCCTGGAGCCTCCCTTCCCAACCTGCCACACTATCGCATGAACCCCACTAAACATGCTGAAGTCAAGAAGCAGGTGGATGAATTACTACAGCGGGGCTTCATCAAAGAAAGCCTTAGTCCTTGCGCTGTCCCAGCCCTTCTGACTCCAAAGAAGGATGGCACGTGGAGAATGTGCGTTGATAGCGAGTTATCAACAAAATTAATGTTAAATATCATTTTCCTATCCCTAGAGTAGACGATATGTTAGACATGATGACTGGAGCCACTCTTTTCTCCAAGATTGATCTTAAGAGTGGGTACCACCAGATTCGGATCTGACCCGATGATGAGTGGAAGACTGCTTTCAAGTCCGAAGATGGTCTATATGAGTGGATGGTCATGTCTTTCGGGTTGAGTAATGCCCCGAGTACTTTCATAAGGATCATGACTCAAGTGCTGCGCCTTTTTATGAAAAAATTTGTAGTTGTCTACTTTGACGATATTCTTATTTATAGTCAGTCTGTGAGTCAGCATTTAGACCACTTAAGGCAAGTCTACGAGGTCTTAAGGAAGGAACAACTTTATGCCAATCCTAAGAAGTACACCTTCCTTTTTTGACCGTGTTATCTTTCTGGGATTTGTTGTTTCAGCCCAAGGGGTTTCTGCAGATCCCGAGAAGGTGAGAGCTATTGTAGATTGGTCTGTCCCTCAGAACATTCTGGAAGTCCGCAGCTTCCACGGATTAGCCACCTTCTATAGGAGTTTATTGGAAACTTTAGTACCATCATGTCTCCTATCACTGATTGCCTCAAAAAGGTGATTTTCACTGGACTCCGACTGCCACCAAAGCTTTCGAAGAAATAAAGAAAAGAATGGTGGAAGCCCTATAGTGATGAGACTTCATGACTTCTCCAAAGTCTTCGAAGTGACCTGCGATGCTTCGGGGGTCGGAATTGGAGTAGTCCTTTCTCAAGAAGGTCACCCTGTTGCCTATTTTAGCGAAAAGTTAAATGACATCAGACAACGATATTCCACTTACGTCAAAGAGTTTTATGTTGTGATCTAATTCCTTCGGTATTGGCGACACTACTTGCTCCCGCAAGAGTTCGTTATCTTTTCGGATCATGAGATTCTACGTTATATCAACTCCCAGAAGAAATTAAATGCATGTCAGGGTCGTTGGGTAGAATTCTTACAAGAGTACACTTATACCCTTAAGCACAATGCGGGAGTTGAGAATAAAGCTGTCGATGCTCTCAGTTGTCATATGATGACCACCACTGAAATGAGAGCCGAGGTCGTAGGATTCGAGCAAGTCAAAAGGGACTATCTAGAATGCTCTGACTTCAAGGATACTTACTCTCTTTTGTCCACAGGCAGCACGCGTCTTGTGGATGATTTTCTCCTAGAAGATGAATACCTCTTCAAAGCTCAAAAGCTTTGTATCCCAAGCACTTTTCTTCGAGAATTCCTTGTTTGGGAACTCCACGTCGGAGGTCTCGCTGGACACTTCGGTCGTGATAAAACTATAAAAATCGTAGATTACCGCTTCTTCTGGCCTAGCCTGAAGAAGGATGTTGGTAAAATGGTCAGTAGGTGTCACACTTGTCAACTGGCCAAACAACGTAAAAAAATACCGATCTTTACAGTCCCTTACCAGTTCCGAGCAGTCCTTAGCAAGACGTTAGCATGGACTTGGTTCTAGGATTACCAAAAACTCTTCGTAGGAATGATGTCATTTATGTCGTAGTCGATCGATTTTCCAAAATGGCACATTTCTTATCATGCTTAAGACTTTCGACGCATCCCATATAGCTAAGCTGTATTTTAATGAGATCGTCAGATTACATGGTTTACCCAAAACCATTGTATCTGATAGGGATGTTAAGTTCACTAGTTATTTCTGAAAAACTCTCTGGATGAAAATGGGCATTAAGCTACAATTCTCCATAGCCTTTCATCCTTAAACTGATGGCCAAACTGAAGTGGTCAATAGGAGTTTAGGTAACTTGTTAAGGTCCCTAGTAGGTGAACACATTAAAGATTGGGATTGCAAGCTCCCCACAGCCGAATTTGCCTACAATAATTCTGTTAACCGCACCATTGGCTTAAGCCCTACTGAAATTGTTTATAGGTACAAACCTAGACAGCCTTTAGTTCTCATACCCATGTGTTCTAGGTATAAGATTTTTGAGTTTGCATCCTCATTTGCATGAACTACATAAGGAAATTACACGCAGAATTGAACAGAGCAATATTAACTTTAAACTTCATGCTGATTTTAAACGAAGATTTAAAATTTTTGAGATTGGTGATTCAGTGATGGTGCGGATTCATCTGGAACGGTTCACACTGGGAACTGTTAAGAAGTTACATGCTAAAAGTGCGGGACCATTCAAAATAGTCAAGAGAATTAATGACAATGCCTATGTGGTGGATCTTCCTGCATAGTTCAATAATAATCCCTCTTTTAATATATAAGATTTAGTAGCCTATGAGGGTCCAGAGTTTAACTCACTAAATCCACTTCAAATTGAGCCTTGTGTGACCCCACCCTGTAAGAACCCAAGCCTAGCTCCACTCCCAAATATTCCCAAAATACTCATAGCGGAGAAGGTTGACATGATTCTAAGTGATGACATTATTTCCACGAAAGAGGGTGGACAAAGAAGGTATTTGATAAGGTGGAGAGGGAAGCCCAAGTCAGAGGACACTTGGTTAGAGCGCGAGGAGCTTCAGCAGATCGACCCAGAGGCACTAGAGTTCTACGAGAGCACCCGGGATGCGTACTCGACGGAGTCGAGCTCTTTTCCATCCCGGGAGAATGATGAGGACATCCGGCCTTGGAGAGTTTACCAGAGATGGGGCCGACGATCTACGGCCACGATTACCCTGATTTATTTTTGAGTTATCATATGTATTTTATTTTTTTTATGCATTTTCCGTTTCTACCCTCACTTGAGGGAATTGTTGTTTGTGACCCTTAGGGGCATATGTGTCTTTTATTTTTCATTGTAAACCCTAGTTATTTATATCCCCTCTTCCTCTTTGGAGAGGCTAATGAACAATATTATGAAAAATTTCAGCAAACATGTTTTGAGAGTCTAGAGTTCTTGTGAGAAGGAGAAGTCCCTAGGTGAAGGGCGGCGTAGTACCTACCAACCGCAAGAAGCATCCGGGTTCGTGGTCTTTATCTTCTTCTGATCTTCCTCCTCCCTCCTCCCTCCTCCCTCCTCCCTCTTAGCCGCCGGCCAAGCACCCCATATCTCCTCCATAGCCGTCAGCCAAGTAGCTCCGCCTTCCCTTTTCCTCCAACCGCCGGCCACTTGAAGCCCCAACCCCGACCTCCACCACCCATCCTAGCCGCCGGCCCAACTAGCCCTAGCCTAGGCCGCCGGCCTCTCCTCCTTCTCCAAGCTCTTGTTTCAAATTCATTCGGCCTCATAAACACCTTCCTAAAATATCTTATTATCAATTTGGAAAGTCTATGAATTTGAATTCAAATGATATTTGAAATTCAAAAACTTTCTTAATTAGTAAATCTCTTTTAGGAAAACCCCTCAAATCTCTCCCAATCTGAAATTAATTGGAATTAATTCCAATTGCCATGTTCATTGAACCTAGACGCATACATGAATGTAGACGCTTCTCTCCCCTCTCTCTTGGCCGGCCCCCCCTACCCTCTCTCCTGGCCGGGCCCCCCTACCCTCTCTCCTATCTAATTAATGCACCCAATTATGCCTCCAATCAACCCATTAATGCTCCTGTAACCAGCCGGCCCGTTCCTCCTCTCCAAATTATTTTGTGACTTATTTGGCATGCTTCCTAAGCAAGGAAATTGACTCCAGATTTTCCTCCACTACTGGTCACATAAATCCCCACAATATTCTTCTAGTTTCCTTGCATCTAGAGGGCCGAAACCCTGAAATTTCCTTGTCGAAATTGCTGTCCAGATTTCTGGGCAGATTCTGTGTGCTGTCCAGAATTTTCCATTGCCAAAACTGCTGTCCAGATTTGGCATATCTGCTGTCTCGACGCTCCTAGTTGCTGTCCCGAAGGAGATCAAGTGCTGTCCTGAATTTCCCGCATCTTCTCCTTGCTGTCCTGCTGTCCGAAGGAATCCCTATTGCTGCCTAAATGCTCCAGAAACTTAAAAACTGCTGTCCAGTAATTTCAGCCAACTTCAGTTGCTGTCCATCTGTCCAGAGAGTCCCCGATTGTTAGCCAGAAGCTCTGGTATCTTTCTAGTAACCATTCCCCACTCTGACGAAGGTAAACTTTCTTCCAAATCTTTTCCTTCCAAGTCTTATCTTAACTTGTGGTTTAATTGATTCACAAAGGTTGTTTTAACTCTTTTCGCTAAACCTAGTATTTTAGAGAATTGAGTGAGTGGATCTAATTTTCATAGTGATTAGTCTTATTGTTAACTTAGGGATTTATCGTTGAAACCCTTTCATGTATGCTTTGCTTGAGTAATTGACTATTCTATGGTTTTAACTTCTAGTTTTGTGACTTGGCCTAAACTAGTCTCATCTCTTTCTTGTTTTATTTCGTCGTTTAATCACTACAAGTATTTTAGTTAGTAAAGCTCTCTAAATTAAATTATGCAAGATTCTTTTATGCATTGTAGTCCTGCATCACCTTGCTTCGTGACTCTGAGTTGTGCTGGGTTGATATGGAGGATTCGCTGACAGGTGACATGCCCACACTGCTTCCTGTAACATCTGACGTGTCCAGTTCACAAATCTATTCTGGTGGGTGATATCAAACTGGCAGGATCTCAAGCAGTTCCTTGTTTGCTGAAGCATTTAAGTGCTTCCTTTTATTCTCATTATTTTACGATTTCATGACTATGCATTTCACATGTGTTAGTAAATACACGTTACAGTTTTAGGAATGTTCTTAACTTCTTAAATTGCTACGCACTTTTGGTTCCTGCGGAAGTCCTATATCAATATGTTGAATCATCCAAAGCTTTTATATGTTTGCCTCTATGAAGCTGGGAAGCAAGTTCCATGGAGAAAGAATCCTGGTATGGAATCATCTTAGAAGCTTCGCGCTGCTGGAGTTCGAATCCTAGAAAACAGACTTATAAAATATTAGCATGCTTTGTTTTTTTAATCTTTAATGCATAAATTTGAAGAAGCAACTAGCTAGCCAGGGCGATAAATGATTTCTGAACTATAGTGGCACTTTTCTTTCGCTTGAGTTTGATGGGGCGCCTTAAGCCCTAGAGAGCATCTATAATTAAAGTATGTATACTTTTGATTTGAGTGCTGTCTCAGATGTTGGTATTTTTCATTGCAGAATAATTTGAACAGCTTCCATGCATTTCACCTTATGTTTATCACTCATATTTCCTAATTTTTTGATACTAATTCTTTGGGTCTATTGTTTAGAGTGATGGTGAAATAGATGGGGATATTATTAGTAGAATTCAAGTTGGATGGTTGAAGTGGAGGAATGCACCAGGCTGTTGTGTGATAGAAAATTCCCCTCAAACTTAAGAGAAAACTCTATAAGATGGTGGTTAGACCCGCAATGCTTTATGGTGCGGAATGTTGGCCATTAAAAGAGAAGCATAATATTAAGTTAAGTGTTGCAGAGATGAGGATGCTTGGGTGGATGATGAGGACATCAGACCTTGGAGAGTTTACTAGAGGCGGTGCCAACGATCTACGGCCACGATCGCACCGATCTACTTTTGATTATTATTGTATTTGATGTATTATGTTATTATGTTTCATGAGTTTATTGTATTTTTTCTGTTTATGCCCTCGTTTAAGGGCCTTGTCCTGTGTATGCCTTAAGGGCAATTGCGTCTTTGTATTTTCTTTATTGCTTTGGCTATTTAAAGCCTTCCCATCTTCACCTGAGGGCTAATGAATGAATGATAATGAAAATTCCTGCAATCTTGTGTTTGTGTTAGAGTTTGAGAGCTTGGGAAAGAAATTCCTAGGAGAGGGACATGGATCACCCACCAACTTTGGAGGCGTCTGGGTTCATAGCTCTTTTCTTCCCTATATTTTTCTTTTCTATTTCCCCCTCCCTTCTCTCCTTTGTACCGCCGGTTTCTTCCTCTCTTCCTCCTCCCTAGCCACCGGTCAAGAGCTCACATCCCTCCCCCATTAGCCGTCGGTCACTCCACCACCCTCTACCCCAACCGCCGGTTCCCATAGTCCTTCCACCCCCCCCCCCCCCCCCTAGCCGCCACTCACAAACCCTAATCCTAGACCTAGCCGCTGGTTTTATTCCCTCCAAATCCCTTGCCTCCCAAATTCAAATTCCTAGTTAATACCTTCCAATTATTAACAACTTAAATAAGGAAAATTTTCGAAATTCAAATTCAAAATTATTTGAATTTGAATTCTTTCCTAAAATAAGTTGACTTATTTTTGGAAACCTTTCCAATCTCCCCCATCTAAAATTAATTAGAGATTTCCCTCTAATTCCCTTTCCATATTTAATGCTTGATGTTTGGAAAGAATTTCAAATCCCCAATCCAGTTCCCCCTTGCATGGCCGGCCCCTCTCTCTCCCTCCGATCTAATTAATTCATCCAATCAACATCCCTCTATCAAGCCTTGCTTGTTCGGCCCCCTTTCCCTCCCTTTCTAATTCAAATAAATCACATTAATGCCCCACAAATCATTCAATCAAGGCCCATTTATTTCCCTGCATCAAATCTGAAATTAATTTCAGATTTCTGGATTTGTTCCTCTCCTAACTCTCCCTTCTTTCAACCTAGCCACCGCCCCTATGGTCTACCTCAACTCCTAAACACAATTTTCTCCACCCAATAGCTCTCCTCCTAGTTCCTACACATCGCCAAGTTGCTGTCCAGATTTCTGGACCAAGAGATTACTGCCCGGATTCCCCAAAACAGCGATATTGCTGTCCAAATCGACTCCCACCTGCTGTCCAGCCATTACGCAGGTACTGTCCAGAAATTCCAGCACCCTACCTAGCTGTCCAGCTACTTGGAGAGGTCTCCATTGCTGCCCCCAAGGTTCTCGAACCTTAAAGTTGTTGTCCACTATCCAGAGATTGCTATAGTACTGTCCAAAGACAGCCGGAGAGTTCATGTCTACACCCAAAACGACCACACCGGAGCTTTGTATCTCCTTTTTCTTTGGAAAAGCTCTTCCTCCAACTCTTTTATCTTCATAGTTACTTCTCAATTGTGGTCTTATTAGATTCATGAAGATAGTGTTAATGATTCTCCGCTAAAACTTAGTAATTAGAGAGTTGAGTGAGGGATCCCGTCATAGTGACTAGTCTCGTTGTTAACGTAGGGATTCTTTGTTGAAAACCTTCGATGCATGCAACACTTGCGTAATTGATTATTATGTGGTTTCAACATCTAGATTGTAACTTGGCCTAAGCTTGTCTCACCCCACTCTTGTTTTATATTGTTGTTTGAATTGCCTTAAGTTGATATTTAATATTGTTCCTATTTAAAAGCGTGCAAAATAATATTTTCATTGCAATCACACTTTAGTCCTACATCATCTGGTATCAGAGCATGGTTTGCTCAAGTTGCATGTGCTAGGATTCATCTTAGAGTTTTAAATAGCAATCTTTAAGATTAACTAGTTGTGTAACATTGCATCCATTTGAAATTACGCATTGCTTGTTTGCTGTCCATACACTTTCTGCATCATATCGCAAGCTCTAAGTGTGTTTTCCATTAGTATAAGTGCTGTCCTCTACATCCCATCAACCCTTAGTAGCTTGTAGTGTATCCCAATGGACCCGGAACAACTTAGCAGGACCTTAGACTTGTTGGTAGGTCAAATGAATACGATTAGTCAGCAACTTAAAGAAAACTAAGCCGACCTAGCCGAACTTCGTAAAGATACAACTGAACGATTCGACTCCCTTGAACGATCTGGGGATCATCCTACCCCCTACACTCCATCTAGACCTCCCTCCATGTATGGGGACGATACCTTTCAAGATGAGAGACCGCATCGCATCCCTCATTGAGCTCCCCACTATGGACACGACCACAACCTCTACCTTGATATTCCACTAATGAAAAATATCAAGGTTGACGCTCCCACCTTTGACGGAACCTTAGATCCCCAACTCTTTCTAGATTGGATTAAAGGGATGGATAGTTTCTTTAAGTGGTACAATATCTCCGAGGCCAGAAAAGTTAGATTAGCTGAGATGAAACTCATTGGGAGGGCTAGCCAATTTTGGTCCAACTTAGAGAGCCTTAGAGAAGCCCGTAATGAGTATCCTATCACTGATTGGCCGTCAATGAAGCGTGAGCTCAAGCAGAAGTACTTGTCCCCCTCGTACTTTCACAGGCTCTTAAGATAGGTGGAATAGGTTGACTCAGGGCAACAAACCAGTCAAGGATTACATCGCATCCTTCGATAATTATCTGAATCGCTGCAAGGGGGAGACCTTTACTACCCCTGCGCAAATCCTATCCATGTTTTGTATCGGGTTATGCGAAGATTTGTGCAATGAACTGTTTGCCCGGAACGTCACCACTCTCGAGAATGCCTACAGTCTAGTCTTAGATTTAGAGGAAACCCATCCTCTACACCCTAGTAGACATCAGAACTCCAGACCCGCCTATCGATCCTCCAGTGGTCCGACCAACTCCACCCCCCGGCCGACTCCTGAAAACCCAACCTGACTACCTTCTGGTCCATCTACACCCAATCCTGATTTTAGGAGCAAGCCTCCCACCCCGAATACCTTTAGGTCTAACCCCGGGACCAAGTGCTTTAGATGCTAGGGATATGGGCATATCGCCTCTTAGTGTTCCAGTCCCTATAAAGTCACGATTATCAAAAAAATCGCTGAGGAAGAGTTCGAGCCCGAGGTTGATCAAATTCACCAAGTGGAAGACGATGGTGAATTCTTTGAGGAGGATGATGACATTGCTGTCATCCACTGTATTCAGAAGCTTGGCCCTTCTCCCATTTGTGTGGTGAGATGTGCGCTATCCCAATCTCTTACCACTGATGACTGGCGTAGGACCTCTATCTTCCACACCTATACAAAGCTTAAAGACAAGAACTGTAAAGTCATTGTGGATAGTGGCAGCTGCATCAATGCAGTCTCCTCCAGCATGGTGTCCAAGCTTAACCTGTCTGTCGTTCCCCACCCAAGCCCTTATAAGGTAGCCTGGGTCAACTCTACTGCCTTGGAGGTGAAGCAATGAAGCCTCATACCAATCTCTTTTGCCGACTATAAGGAGAACGTTTGGTGTGATGTGCTAATTATAGATGTCAGACATTATCTTAGGGCGTCCTTAACTCTTTGACAACGATGTCCACATCTATGGGCGTTCAAACACCTTCGTATTTGAATATGTAGGTAAGAAGATCAAGCTTCTGCCATTGTAGCCCCGGGTCAAGGAGGACCCCAAACCCAACCCTATCAAGCCAAAGAAGGGACTGAACCTTATAACTGTCAAGGTTCTGGGTTCTGGAATTGCCCAAGGTGCACTCTTGTACGCCTTGGTTGGCCGTGAAACTCCCACTGAGTCTGATGACTCAATTCCCCAGGAGGTCCAACCCATACTAAGGGATTTTGCTGATGCCTTCCCTAATGATCTCCCTGACCAATTACCTCCACTTAAAAGACATTTAGCATGCCATAGACCTTGTCCCTGGAGCCTCCCTACCTAATCTGCCCCACTATCGCATGAATCCCACAAAACATGTTGAGCTTAAGAAGTGGATGGTTTACTTCAGCGAGGCTTTATCAAGGAAAGCTTTAGCCCGTGTGCTGTGCTAGCCCTCCTCACTCTAAAGAAGGATGGCACGTGGAGAATATGTGTTGATAGTCGTGCTATCAATAAAATCACTGTTAAATATCATATTTCTATCTGTAGGCTAGACGATATGTTAGACATGATGACTGTAGCCACTCTTTTCTCCAAGATTGATCTTAAGAGTGGATACCACCAGATCCGGATCCGACCTGGTGACGAGTGGAAGATTGCCTTCAAGATCAAATATGGTCTTTATGAATGGATGGTCATGCCTTTGGGGTTGAGTAATGGCTCGAGTACTTTCATGAGAGTCATGACCCAAGTGTTGCGCCCTTTTATGGGAAAGTTTGTTGTTGTCTACTTCGACGACATTCTTATCTATAGTCGTTCTGTGAGTCAGCACTTAGACCACTTAAAGCAAGTTTGTGAAGTCTTAAGGAAGGAGCAGTTGTATGCTAACCCTAAAAAATGCACATTCCTAGTTGATCGAGTAGTTTTTATGGGCTTTACTGTATCTGCCCAAGGGGTCTCTGCAGATCCCAAGAAGGTGAAGGCTATTGTCGAATGGCCAATTCCACAGAACATCTGGGAAGTCCACAGCTTCCACGAACTAGCCATCTTATATAGGAGATTTATTCAAAACTTTAGCACCATCGTGTCCCATATTACCGATTGCCTCAAGAAGGGCGATTTTCACTAGACCCCAACGGATACCAAAGCTTTCGAGGAGATTAAGAAAAGAATGGTGGAAGCCCCAGTGATGAGACTTCCTGACTTCTCCAAAATCTTCGAAGTAACCTGCGATGCTTCGGGAGTAGGAATTGGAGGAGTCCTATCCTAGGAAGGTCACCTTGTTGCCTATTTTAGTGAAAAAGCTAAATGACTTTCTGCAACGTTACTCCACGCACGACAATGCTGTGATCCAATCCCTTTGGTATTGGCGATATTACTTGCTCTCGCAAGAGTTCTTTATCTTCTTGGATCACAAGGCTCTTCGGTATATTAACTCTCAAAAGAAACTGAATGCACGTCATGGTCGTTGGGTAGAATTTCTTCAGGAATACATTTATACCCTTAGACCAAGGCGGGAGTTGAAAATAAAGCTGTTGTTGCTCTCAGTCGTCACATGATGACCACCACTAAAATGAGAGCAGAAGTCGTCAGATTTGAGAAAGTTAAAGAAGACTATTTAGAATGCCCCGACTTTAAGAAAATTTACTCTATTTTGTCCACAGGCAGCACGCGCCTTGTGGATGACTTTCTCCTTCAGAATGGATATCTTTTCAAAGCTCTCAGAAGCTTTGTATCCCTAGCACGTCCCTTAGGGAATTCCTCGTTTGGGAACTCTATGCCGAAGGTTTCGCTGGACACTTCGGTCGAGATAAGACTATAGAAGCCATAGAGTACTGTTTCTTCTGGCCCAGTCTGAAGAAAGATGGTGGCAAAATAGTCAGTAGGTGCCACACTTGCCAACTGGCCAAACAACGTAAACAAAATATTGGACTATACACTCCAATGCCTGTTCCCAGTTGTCCGTGGCAAGATGTAAGCATGGATTTCGTCCTTGGGTTACCCAAGATTGCCCGTAAAAATGATTCCATATGAGTCATAGTGGACCGTTTCTCCAAAATGGCATATTTTCTTCCCTGCTCTAAAACCTCTGATGCCTCATATATTGCCAAATTATACTTTAGTGAGATCGTTAAGTTACATGGCTCACCTAAGACTATTGTAACCGATAGGGATATTAAGTTCACAAGCTATTTTTGGAAGACTCTTTGGATGAAAATGGGTACCAAACTGTACTTTTCCATAGCCTTTCATACTCAAACTGATGGCCAAACCAAAGTGGTCAATAAGAGCCTAGGTAATTTGTTAAGATCTCTGGTAGGCGAGCACATTAAGGATTGGGACTCTAAATTACCTATAGTCGAATTTGCCTACAATAATTCTGTGAATCACACCACTGGCCTGAGTCTTGCTGAAATTGTTTATGGGTTCAAACCTAGACAATCTCTAGATCTCACACTCATGTGTTCTAAGTATGGATCTCTGAGTCTGTATCCTCATTTGCATCACATTTACATGAACTGCATAAGAAAATTACACGCCAAATTGAACAAAGCAATGTTAACTATAAACTTCATGCTGATTTAAAACGACGATAAAAAACTTTTGAGGTTGGTGATTCAGGGATGGTGCGGATTCGTTCGGAACGGTTCCCACAAGGAACTATTAAGAAGTTACATGCTAAAAGTGCGGGACCTTTCAAAATAATCAAGAAAATCAATGACAATGCTTACGTGGTGGGTCTGTCTGCAGAATTCAACATTAATCCCTCCTTTAACATAGAAGATCTAGTAGCCTATGAGGGTCCAGAGTTTAACCCACCAAATCCACTTCAAATTGAGCCTTGTGCGACCTCATCCTGTGAGAACCCAAGCCTACCTTCACTCTCAAACATTCCCAAAATACCTATAGCGGAGAAGGTTGACACGATTCTGAGTGATGACATTTTTTTCACAAAAGAGGGTGGACGAAGAAGATATTTGATAAGGTGGAGAGGTAAACCAGAGTCAGAGGATACATGGTTAGAATGTGAGGAGCTTTAGCAGATCGATTCAGATGCACTAGAGTTCTATGAAAGCACCTGGGACGCGTACTCGACGGAGTCGAGCTCTTGCCCACCCCGGGAGAATGATGAGGACATCAGACATTGGAGAGTTTATCAAAGGCGGGGCCGACGATCTACGACCACGATCGCACCGATCTACTTTTGATTATTATTGTATTTGATGTATTATGTTATTATGTTTCATGAGTTTATTGTATTTTTTCCGTTTATGCCCTCGTTTAAGGGCCTTGTCCTGTGTATGCCCTAGTGACAATTGCGTCATTGTATTTTCTTTATTGCTTTGGCTATTTAAAGCCTTCCCATCTTCACATAAGGGCTAATGAATGAATGATAATGAAAATTCCTGCAATCTTACGTTTGTGTGGGAGTTTGAGAGCTTTGGAAAGAAATCCCTAGGAGAGGGACACGGATCACCCACCAACCTTGGAGACGTCCGGATTCGTGGCTCTTTTCTTCCATATCTTTTTCTTTTCTATTTCCCCTCCCCTCTCTCCTTTGAACCGCCAGTTTCTTCCTCTCTTCCTCCTCCCTAGCCACCGACCAAGAGCTCACATCCCTCCCCATTAGCCGTCGGTCACTTCACCACCCTCCACCTCTCGACCAAAACCCCCCACCACCTCCCCAATCCTAGTCGACCATCCTCCCTCCACCCCAACCGCCGGCTCCCATAGTCCTTTTCCCCCCCTAGCCGCCACTCACATACCCTGATCCTAGACCTAGCCGCCGATTTCATTCCCCCCAAATCCCTTGCCTCCCAAATTCAAATTCCTAATTAATACCTTCCAATTATTAACAACTTAAATAAGGAAAGTTTTGGAAATTCAAATTCAAAATTATTTTAATTTGAATTCTTTCCTGAAATAAGTTGACTTATTTTTGGAAACCTTCCCAATCTCCCCCATATGAAATTAATTAGAGATCTCCCTCTAATTCCCTTTCCATATTTAATGCCTGATGTTTGGAAAGAATTTCAAATCCCCAATCCACTTCCCCCTTACATGGCCCTCCAATATAATTAATTCATCCAATCAGCATCCCCCTATCAAGCCTTGCTTGGTCGGCCCCCTTTCCCTCCCTTTCTAATTCAAATAAATCACATTAATGCCCCACAAATCATTCAATTAAGGCCCATTTATTTCCCTCCATCAAATCTGAAATTAATTTCAGATTTCCGAATTTGTTCCTCTACTAACTCTCCCTTCTTTCAACCTAGCCGCCGCCCCTATGGTCTACCTCAACTCCTAAACACAATTTTCTCCTCCCAATAGCTCTCCTCCTAGTTCCTACACATCCTCAAGTTGCTGTCCAGATTTCTGGACCAAGAGATTACTGCCCGGAGTTCCCCAAAACAGCGATATTGCTATCCAAATCGACTCCCACCTGTTGTCCAGCCATTACGCAGGTGCTGTCCAAAAATTCCAGCACCCTACCTAGCTGTCCAGCTACTTGGAGAGGTCTCCGTTGCTGCCCCCACGGTTCTCGAACCTCAAAGTTGCTGTCCACCATCCAAAGATTGCTATAGTACTGTCCAAAGACAGAGATTGCTTTTGTACTGTCCAAAGACAGCCGGAGAGTTCATGTCCACACCTAAAACGACCACACCGGAGCTTCGTATCTCCTTTTTCTTTGGGTAAACTATTCTCCAACTCTTTTATCTTCATAGTTACTTCTCAATTGTGGTCTTATTAGATTCATGAAGATAATGTTAATGATTCTCTGCTAAAACTTAGTAATTAGAGAGTTGAGTGAGGGATCCCGTCATAGTGACTAGTCTCATTGTTGATGTAGAGATTCTTTGTTGAAAACATTCCATGCATGCAACGCTTGAGTAATTGATTATTATGTGGTTTCAACTTCTTGATTGTAACTTGGCCTAAGCTTGTCTCACCCCACTCTTGTTTTATATTGTTGTTTGAATTGCCTTAAGTTGATATTTAATATTGTTCCTGTTTAAAAGCGTGCAAAATAATATTTTCATTGCACTCACACTTTAGTCCTGCATCAGTGGATGAGTGTTACTCTTAGAGACATGATACGAAATGAGCATATATGTGATAAGATTAGAGAGAGTCCCCTTAGATGGATTGGTCATATAAAATTGTGGCCTTCCGATGACATGATTAGGAAAGTAGATATATTAGATTTGACTTATGTTAAGAAAGGTAGAGGTAGACCTAAAAAGACTTGATTAGAAATATTAGAAGTGACCTTTCTTTAATAGATTTAAACGAGAATTTAAGTTTTAACAAGGCACAATGGAGAATAATGATTCATGTTGCCGATCCCACATAGTGGGATAAAGGCTTGATATTGTTTTTGTTGTTGCATGTCTAATGGTGCTATATTTTTGTCTTTTATTATACATGTTCAAACTAATTAAAATGATTTTAAATTATTTTATTTTCAATAAATATCTCTCCCATGTCTAATCGTTTCTTTAATATAGTTGGTTTTTAATTTATCATTTGTTGTTTGTCATACAACCATCTATTAATGACCTTTACTTCTCAACTCTAGGGGTTTGGTTAGAGCAGCTTCTCTATTTTGTTTTTCAAATGATAACTATAATTTTATTTGACTACTACTTTCTTATTGTTTTCTCAGTGCTTTTGAGAAATTTTTATGATGGAAAGTTATTTTTTAGAACTAGTATAGTTAAGATGCTCTCCCCATAATAACTTCACAGCCAACTTTATAAAAAGTTATAGCCATCTAAAATAGACTCATAGGATTCGCCTGGGGTTGCTTATTTGTTGTTTTGTTTTATGAGAAGCAATTGGGGTATTACTTTAAAACAGAGTTTTATAAATTTTCATGTTCGACGGTTGCTTCTTGCAATCGACGAAGGCCTACTGCATTTTCTGCTTCCCACTATTTTGATACTCGAAAATGACGTAAATACCCTCCTTCCTCCTAGACCAATTCCGCGATTATCAGCTCGCTGTCCATCTACTTCCTCCTTCGGCGATATTATCAGCTGTGTTCGTCTCCTTCCTCACAGTTCCGTGATATTATCGTCACTCTCCACGTAGCATCCTGCAAAGATCCTCTCAGCTGCTTGTTAGATCGGAGGTCGCTTGTCAGAGGTAAATCTGTGATTCAGAACTGCTCCCAATTTGGAATAAGCTCCTTCCAGAACTGGTGGCAATTTCAGGGGAAAAAAAAAAGAAATCTCTTATTACTGATTTTCTGAAATTGTAGTGAGGGGTCTTTCTTATATTTTTCTGCCGCATTTCAATCTAAGTTATGCCTCATCCTGTTTCAAATTTGTATAAACCTGGAGTATGGCTTCCAGTATTTCAATCATTGTTAAGCTCGACTTCGATTTATAACTCGCTAGGTTTTATTATAATGTATAAACTGTCGGCTGCTGAATAAATTTACAACACACTTTGTTTGTTTTCTCCAATACCTATTCTTCTGCTAGTCCATTTATTATATATTTTTATAGTTTTCGTGATTGTTATTTAGTTTTAAATATCAACGAATGATATGCTCATTTCTGATTAAATTCAATCAAGAGATTGAGTTAACTAATTACATTTCAGCAATTAATGTTTATTAGTGTTTACGGATTCAAGGAGAATCTAGTTATTCAAATCTCAAAGTAATTAGTGTTTAACTTGATCTAATTATTATGAATAGATTACATTATTAATATTTAGCTTTGTTTTTCTTTTTATAGAGAAAAGAGCAAGTTCTTTGATGCTATTCACACCTAATAATTAATTTCTCCTTATTTTTTGTCTTTTTCTAGTGAAATGAGGAAGTTCATATTATTAAAACCTGTAAAAAGTTTGGCTAGTAATGTATCATTAACTACTCAATCATTATAGATGACTGACAATTCATTTTTACTTTGTTTGAATTGAAGGTCAGTGTGAAGGATGTGACATGAAATTCTAAAAATTTCTGCTTGATTATGAATGTACAACTACTGAATTGATCTTTTCAACCATTTTTTCATTTTCTTTTCTCTCAAATTCTTATCATCCAAAAACAACCTCTCTGTTACACTCTCATAATAATTTTATATTAATCTAACAAGTTTGTGTGAAATTAGACAAGTGAAAGCAACTTTACGTTCATTCTATTTGTTTTGAACTAATTTTGATGACTTTTGGTATTACTGTTGATAATTTTCTGTTTGCTCTCTGTTAAGGATTTCAGCGGCACGATAAGTTCTTGAACAAAAATGGACAAGCATGTTCTATTATTGAACAGTTTTCTTTCAAATGATTTCAGTGGAAATGATTTCAAATTCTAAGATTTCTTTCAAATTGAAACACTGGCAATTGGAGGTTTAGGGTGATCAGATCTCTGCGTTTTCAGTTAGGGGTAAGCTTGGCCGTTGTATCATGAAGCTACATGATAATTGGCCAATTGAAGGGACCTTTCACACTAAGGCTCCATTTGGGACGGCTTTCTTACTGCCTTTTAAAGCAGTTCTTTAGTACAAAATTTTTAATTTTTGTACCAAAAAATTGTTTGGAGAAGCAGTAAGAAAGCCATCCTAAACGAAGCCTAAGTCTCTCAAATGAAATGCTGGAAACAAGCTGCTGCAGGCTAAGCAGCAGGCAACCGTGATATTATTGCTGTGTTTGAATCCATTTTTTATCTCATTGCCAGATTTATAAGAATTATCATAGTGCCTAATTACATCAATACGGTACTTCAGGTCGAATACTTCAGCTAAAGTTTTTGACCAAACAAAGGCCACAGCAGATAATATGTTTGTTCCAATATACATTTTGTATCAGCATTTTTTCCCATGAGCCTCAACTGAGCTGCTCTCAAATCTGGTATTTCTGATATGATATTATCATAATTCAGGAATGAGAATACACCCATCTGTTCTCACATCAAAATATCATATAGTATATTTGTTTTCTTCCTTGCTGTACTAGTGGTGAGCCATATGTTTGCTGCACAAATGCTTATTTCCTTCCTTGCTGTAGTTTTAATGAATTAACAAATAAAAGCTGCAGTTCTCGTCCTTGCTTACTGTTATCTATATACATGAATGAAATGTAATAGGAATACAAGCAAGTCATCAGATATTGCAATAATTAGAAAAAGTATAATTGTAGTTTTATGTCTTATAAATGAGTATGACGAAACATATATTTACAAAACATTGTGTATGACTTCATCATATAGCAAAGACAAATGAATTAGAGAGCTACTATAAGGTCACTTAGAGGTTTCATATTATGTTTTGTATGTCAATCAGTTTTTGTGGATTTTCTGTATGACTTTGAAAGTGTTCATGGTCTACATGGATCGTCGAGGACAGCAGTGAGAGAAGTACTTGCGATCACCTTATATATTTTATCGCACAATGAATCAATTAGGTTGACATGCGGGTGATTTCAACATTCAACCAAGACTATCAATAAGTTTTTCTATTGGATTGAAGGCTTTAGTGAGATTATCAAGTTCTGTTATCAAGCCTAAGAACTTTTTAACTAAAAATCTGCTTAGAAGATAGTACTATCACAAATGAGCCTTATTCCTCCCCCTCCCCTCACAAAAAAGGCCTTATTCTCTTTAACTTTTAAAGGTCCAGATTTCTCATGCGTATATATTATAATTTTGATGAAAATAAATAAATAAATTAAGGTAAAAGCACTCCCTCGGGGGATAAATTCTTAAGTGCGGCTTAGGGGTACAAACAAAGTCTAGTTGAGCTCGAGTCATGTCTAACTCGAGCTTGACTCAGGAGCCAAATCTTGAGCATGGACTCAAGTCGAGCTTGGCTCGCGACAGTGGATGCCATCTCATGAGCTAGCTCGTGAGGCGTACCTTTTTTGTCTGCGGCTGGCTTCGACTTTAGCCTTCCGCATCCGAGCTTGTAGTTCCGGTTCCGCCTTTCGTGTTCGAGCCCACAGTTCCGCTTCTGCACTCGAGCCACTCGACAAGTAATCGAGCTGAGCAATATCTCGGTCGAACTCGAGCTCTATAATTCAAACAGGCTCAAAATTATGCTCAAGCTTGAAAATCGATAATTTCGACTTGCAAGCTTATTAATGAGTCAAGCTCGAGTTGGCTCGGCTCATTTGCACCTTTACTGCAGCCCATATATCATTGTTCTACGCGTTGATATTGGAATACATAATCATATATTCATTTTATATTATTCTTTTTTTAATTATAAAATTGTGTATTTAACTATTTATTGTATATTCTAAAAAATAAAATATAAAACAAATATATAATTATATACTTCTATAATTAACACAAAGATTTATACCGAATATTTTCTTTCTTGAAAGTTGTTGTGGGCTAGAATATTCGCGGCGGTAGAAAAATATATAGTTTAACGTCTTAGCGTTGTACGAAGATCCATCGCACAATCAGATGAAAGAGATAAGGTGTAGTACTCATAAGAGACACCGAAATTTTTATGTGGAAACCCCTGAAAAGGGGGAAAAACCACGAGGCTTGGCCCAGTTTGAATGAATCCACTAGTCTTTGCAGTCGATTACAAATGAGGCCTTTCCTTGGGAGAAGGCCTTGGCTTGATGTCATAAATATACATCACATAGAGTGTATTATATGGTGGGAATTACAATAATCAACATATAAATGTTTGTTTGGTCGGCAGGACCATAGTCGATAGACGACAGAGGTCGCGAAGATCGTAGTTAACAGGCGTTGGAGGTCAGAAAGACCGTAGTATGATGACTAAGGTCGGGAGGACCTTAGTTGGTCGGGCGACGGAGGTCGGAAGGACCGTAATCAGCGGGAGACAATGGTCAGAAAGATTGTTGTCTTGTGAGGGAGGTCGGAAGGACCGTAGTCAGTGATGGAGGTCGAAAGGACCATAGTTGGCAAGAGACTTGGGTCATAAAGACCGTTGCCTGGTGATGGAGGTCGGAAGGACCGTAGTTAACAATGGAGGTCGGGAGGACCGTAGTTAACAATAGTGGTCGGGAGGATTAGAGTCGACAGGAGTCCGGCGTCAGCCGGTGGTTCGGCAGGAGTCAAATGGTGGTCTGGTGGAGCTCCGGGCCTCAGCTGGTGGTCCGACAGAAGTTCGGGTCTCAGGTGGTGGTCCGACGGAACTTGGGGCATCCAGTGGTGATCTGGCAGAACTCCGAGCCTTAGGTGGTGGTCCGGCGGAACTCAGGGCGTCAGGTGGTGGTCCGGTGGAACTTCGGGCCTTAGGTGGTGGTCCGGTGGAACTTCGGGCCTTAGGTGGTGGTCCGACAGAACTCAGGGCGTCAAGCGATGGTCGGGCAGAACTCAGGGCCTCAAGTGGTGGTCCGGTGGAACTCTGGGCCTCAGGTGGATCGGCGGAACTCTGGGCGTCAGGCGGTGGTCTAGCAAAACTCAGGGCCTCAGGTGGTGGTTTGGTGGAATTTAGGGCCTCAGGTGGTGTTCTGGCAGAACTCAGGGCATTAGGCGGTGGTTCGGTGGAACTTAAGGCCTCAGGTGGTGGTCCGGTGGAACTCTGGGCCTCAGGTGGTGGTCCGGCGGAACTCAGGGCGTCAAGCGGTGGTCCGGTGGAACTCAGGGCTCCCGCGGTGGTCCGGCAGAACTCTGGGCAATGGTCAAGGAAGCAAGAGCGATCTCCGATCTCTCTCTTTTTTCCTTAGGCTTAGGGGTCCCTTTTCTTGAGAAAGGAGGGGTATATTTATAGATTTCTTGGAGTGGCATGACCCTTAAACAAGATGAAGATCAAGGGTAATTTGGGAGTGGTTTGGATGGACAACCAAGGTTGAATCCCTTGATCTTGGATAGTTTGTTGGACATTTGAATGTCTTAATGATTTCAGAATTTTGTGATCTTGGGCTCGTTGGATTTGTCTCGTCGAGCCGCTCGATTCGATTATAAGTATGCCATGTTTGGAAACTGTTTGGTAATCCAAATTGTGGTTTGAACCTTCCAACAGCGCTTCGAGTCCTTGATTTGGACCCATTTGGACTCGGATTTGTCGAATTTGGTGTTGTTGGGTTTGCATTTCCGAGATGCTCAGTTTGACTATAAGTTTGCGGAAATAGGAGTTCCAAATTTTTCAACTTGATTTTGCCTCGAGATTCGTGCCCGATCAAGATAATTTTTTGATGATGTATCAAAAGTAAATATATATTTGGTGTAAATATTTTCTTTCAGTGGAACAACGTGTGCCAGGCCAGCATCTTAAAAGAATCTATACGCATATTCTGCAGGCACGTTCAAGCATTATTAAGATGCGTGCCCTCAAGTAACGGACAGCATCACACGAATTTTGTATTGTTCTCATGCACTCTTCGTGATGCTCATCATGCAAATTGTGTGGGGTCTTTCACTAGAATTTTGGGATGCTTTAATCAATTTTTCCTATTACAGTAAGAAAATTTAAATTATGTTCATATTTTATCTTACAATTTAATTATAATGTTTACATTATGGTAAACATTATAATATTATTTTGTGAAGATTATTGCCCGCATTCAAAGCCGTCCATCTACAGTAGGTATATCCAATCAAATTATAGGAATTGCATATCTCTAAAGCCTATGACTATAGCTGCGCATTGGTTGGACTCTCCCTCACTTGCAAAATTATTATGTGCGGTCATTGGATGCCGTCCGGTGATCAATCATGAAGCGTCACGTCATCAATTTACTGTGTACCGTTATGTATCAGGTGATGTGACACATCTTGATTGACCTCCGAACGGTCCCTTACTGACTGCACGTAATAATTTCTCCCCTCACTTACAGCTACTACTACCCATGTGATTCACTCCTCGCTCCAGGCAAGCCTCGCTCCCAGGAAGTGGATGCTCATCCCTAAGAACAATTGCAAATATTGCATATTATTCAACTATCAAACAATATATCTGATTTTAAAACCTAAATTCACATGAATAATAGTAATAAATTTTCATAAATTTACCAAAAGATTCAACAATATGGCTAATGAGTCTCATTTAGTAACTTATTTAGATCAATATTTGTTCACAATTTCTTAAACAATTATAAATTAACTATATTACTCAAATTTCTAGCAGTGTGCATTCTTAATCCACAATATATTATGATTAAAGTGATTAGTTGCATGCACGAACTATAAACGCAGTTTTTTAAAAGTATATCTTTATTTTAATAAATTAAAATTTGAAGATGTGACTTAACATAATTATATTTGATCAATATTTGTTCATAAACTCTAATTTTGAACGTTCTGCTTTCGTGGGGCGTCCCTTTTGAGTTGGTAGTGGCTAAGAGTTTTCGTGTTGGTTGTGGTTGGCTTTCATTTGGTTGGATTGTGGCTCTGGGGTTGTTGCTTTCTTTTGTGGTCCAGGCAATGATGAGGCGGTTTTCTGCTCACCCCTTGGATGACTTGGCTTGTTGGCAACTACTGGTGGTGCTCCCTTTCGTTCGATTTAGTGGCTTTGTTTGGGATATGGGATGGTGCTTGTTGCCGCCTCTATATGATCTTGGTCTGCCTTTAGAGCAGTTGCAAGAAACCTTATGCCTATTCCTGAGCTCGGCTGGCTTTTCGCTTTCTTTACTTACTGGTTATTAGTAGGCTCCTTTTCCTTTTATGGTCAATATATATATATAGCGATTTAGGGATAATAAAAAAAACAAAAGCAGCACTTAAAAAAAAAAGCTTGCAAGGAAATCTTTCAGCCAATTGAAATGGATAAGGTTAAGCCAGAACAAAGTCAAAATTAGCTATCAATATCTTATCTACAGTTAAAAAAGTTGATGTTGCGTTTGAATATATATGGAGAAAGATATTATATATAATAAATAATCATATCCGATTATTATGTTTTTTCTCTCTTTTTCTATCTTTTTTAGTGCAATATATTAAATATTTTTGTCTAAGAAATTCATAAATCTTACAAAAATATAAATGCTAACTTCAAACAACCAAACGAGCCTTACAAAAAATGTAGAGCCAGTTGTCGTTTGCGTAGTTGTAGGCTAAAATTTTACAACCGATCATTTGCTATGGAGGTAAAGAGGAACACCATTCATCCCTCCACCGAATTTCCTTCTTCTTCTTCTCTAATTTAATATTAATCTTATTAATAGATAATTAAATAGTTTTTAACTATCTATCATTAAGATTAGAATTAAATGAAAAAATCAGAAGAAAATAATTGCTTGAAGGTTGAATGGTGTTCCTCTTCATCTTCATAACAAGCTCTCAGTAGTCTCTTGATATTCTTGTCTTTTATATTCTATAGTTTTTTTTGGGGACATTTAAGATAATTAAAACAAACTTATACAATACACACATCACATATATAAGATTTGAATTTGAAACCTCTTAATTGATAGACAAAGCTCTCAACCAACAGATCAAAAAGTGCTGAGTATTTTATAATGATTTGCAAAACATGCTAATTTGAATTGCTTGCAGTCATATAACGTGCATATTAAATTGTTAATGGAAGATCATAGAATTATCATATTGCGTAGGTAGTCACTACCACTTAGGCGAAATATATATATATATATATATATATATATATATATATATATATATATATATATATATATATATATATATATATATATATATATATATAATTTTTTTATAAAAGTGGGATAATTGTATAGTATTTTTTTGGTTAAAGAAATTTATTAGTTGGATGATTGGATAACTAGCCAACAATTGATAAGGCAATTATATTTGTTTGACTTCATGCATGCGCACCCTTTTTCTTCTAAAATTACATAGTAATTATTTATATCTCACTTTATGAATAAATTAATTAAATTTAGGATAGAGTTATTTAATTTTATTAGTGCACCAAGTTAAATATAATTAAATGAAATGAACTTTTTAAATAATCTTTTAATTTTTATTTTTATTTATACTTGATTTTTTTTGTGGATAAAACCCACAATAGGGCCTACGCGTTCCACAAATTAAAAAAAAAAAGTACACGTCCTTAATGAATCAAAAACTCTCTAAAAATATAGTCTTTGAAGTAAAACTTATGAGCTACTGATTCAACTAAATACAAAAAAGCGAAAAGAAAACTAAAGGGATAACACCATAAAGGAATAAAGGTATTAAACCATAATAAGAAAGCAACATCAACAACACAGCAACAAAAGGAGCCACAACAACTACTGAAAACCTGCACAAACACAAAAAAATAGCAACAAGCAAAAAGAGCAACCTAGAACCATCCATATGATTGCCCACACCATCAACCAGGATAAGCCACTGAAATAGCCCCAACACTCACACAACCCAACAAAAGCCAAAAAACAAAACATCAAAATCACAGGACAACCACCATGATGAAAACCACACCACTCACACGCCCCAGCCGCAACATCACTCACCCAACCCAGCATCTCTCACTCAAACAACACATGCCCAACCACCAACAACCAACAGAAAACATGAAAGGCAGGCTCACACCAACCACTAGGATAGGATAGCATTATTTTTTAGACTTGCTTGTGCCTTCTTGTGCCTCCAGCTGCCTATTAGGTTTTTCACGAAAGCTTTACAGGTGGGGGGATGGATAGTCGTGTGGATTTGCTCATTGGCCATTGCATTGACATTTTGAATTACCCTATCATCATTAACATTTTAAATTTTGGTCACATATTATTTTAAAAATAAAATTAAATAATATTATTAAGGAATGCTTTTAAAGTTTTAATTGTAATTAAAAGTAATATTTTCAATTACATTAGAAAGTTAATAGACATTTTAAGATCATGTTGTACCTACTTTAATGGATCATATATAATCGGTGTTGTACTCATCAATAAAGGTCAATGAAAACACTTAGACTCATATAGCACTCATATTTTCATCACAACCCTCAGACGCTCATAATGGAGGTTGCATTACACAGCTCACCTTGGCCTGTTGGTTGGGAGCTTAGGCTACCAATTAAGAGGTCTTGGGTTCGACTTTTTGTGTATGTGATGTGTATGTGAGTCTGTCTTAATTGAAATTATCAATATTTTTTAGTTGTGCAAGTTAAGAGCTCGAGGCATCAAAAAGGATTGATGGGTCTGGCTCAAGCCTAATTTGGAGTTGATCCAACCTGAATCCAATCAAACTGAACACGATGCATTTAATAAACAAGTCAAAAAGACTAATCTTAACTTGGCCCGTTAACAACCCAGATGATCCAAATCCGACCCATTAACCCATTCTAGTTAAAAAAAATTATGACTTATTAACTATAAAGTTTAGGATACTTTATAAAAAAGTAAGAAGATTATTCCCACAATTAAAGCAATTTAAAGCAAAAAAACATTGAGTGAGTTATTTTTGGGCCAAAAGCGGGTTTATAGGTCAACTCGAACCTAACCCATTTAATAAATATGTCAGAAAATCCAACTTAAACTCGATGTTTATTAAACATATCAACCCAAACTTGAATTTTTCAAATCGAGTTGATATATCAGGTCATTTATTTACACCCCTATTAAGACGCGATGAAATAAGCCTTCTTAGAGGTCTTAGGTAATTGCAAACTCAAAGTCTTACGCATTTGGCATTTCATGCCAAAGGTGAGTAAAAGACATGCCAAAGACCTCGACGTTCTCTTACCTCGTATTCAATAGAGGGTGCTTCTAGGCACTTGTGAATTGCATGATAAACTATTATTTGAACTCAAACAAATGAAATAAAGCTTTCTAGAGGAAAATGAGAAAACCACAATATCACCTCCTTAAAATTGATGAAGTAAAAAACTTTGATGTCTTTGATAGTAAGGAGGGATATTATAAACTCGAAACGAGCACTTCTCTTCACACGAGTTGAACACTTTCATCTTAAATATTTGTATGTTAAACCTAAAGCTTTGTCGGGTGATAGGGGAGATCGGAGAGCCTTCTTCTTTCGCTCTTCTTAAAATATTAAATCTAACAAATACGCATATTATTCACAGTAGTGTTAACATGATATTTAATTAATACTTCACCAAAAATCATCTTGATCAAACACGAATCTCAAGGCATATTTGAATGAAAAACTTTCAAAATTAAATTCGAGGCCATCCGAACTCCGATCTCAGCAAATTTATAGTCAAATTGATTGTCTCAGCAAGACGAACCCGACGATACTAAAATTGATCCAATCCAAGCCCAAATGAGCAGAAATCAATGGCTTAAAGCATATTTGAAAGCTTCAAGACACTAATTGAATGATCAAATGATCTCTAAATATGGCATGCTTATGGTTGAATTGAGCGGCTCAGCGAGACGAATCCAATGAGCTCAAGATTGTTTAATTCTAACATCATTAAGGAACTTGAACGCTTGATGAATGCTTCATGATTGAGAGAATCGATATGGGTCGTCCAATGGAACACTCTGAATTTGCCCTGGATCTTCTCTATATTTTTAGAGCATGTCACTCTCAAAATCTATAAACAGTTCCCCACTCTCTATATGAAGGGGACCGAAGGAAGCTTGAACCTTGGGCTAGAGATTCAAGAGAACTCTAAGGCATAAATTCAATAGCACCACCGCCAACATACCATCGCCACACACTGCCGCCACCAGATTTTCACTGGCTAATCATTGTTAGAGATCCACTGAACCTCAACCAGGCTGTCGCAACTGGACCATAGCTATCAAACTTTCGTTTGACCGCCACTGTTAGGTTTCCACTGGACCTCCGTCGCCCAACTGCAATGCCTTCGACTTTCATCATCCTACTACGGTCTCTCCGACCTTCATCGCCCGCCAACTACGGCCCTTAAACCTCCTTCACCCGACCACGGTCCCTTCGACCTCTGACTAAGGTCCTCCTCGGACCACCTTTGCCCGACAACGATCCCTCCGACCATCGTCGCTCAACTACAATGCTCGAACCACCATCACAAGCCGACTACGATCCCTTCAACCATTGTCGCCCGTCGACTACCATCCCTCTGACATCCATCGCTCGATAATGGTCCATTCGACCTTAGTTGCCCGAATATTATCTCTCCAACCTCCATCACCTGACTATGGTCCCTCCGACCACCGTCAAATGACAACAATCCCTTTTACATTCATCACCCACCGACTACAGTCCTTCTGACCTCTGTTGTCGACCGACTAAGTCCCTTTGATCTCATTTGCCTGTCAACTACTGTCATCCGACTACTGTCACCCTACTACTGTCACCCTACTACTATCCCTCTAACCTCCATCGCCTGATAATGATCCCTCAATGGGTGTCAAAATGGTTCAATAGGTCAGGTTTGGGTCCAACCAGAATTGATCCCGGGTTCAAATGGGTTGATCCTAATCCGACCTAATTTTGCAAATGGGTCAGGAATTTCAATATGGACTCGACCCACCGAGTTACCAGGTTGACCCAACCCGACCTGCCAACCTGAATTCCGGTAGCCACATCTGTCGATCTGTACTCAGGGGCTATTTGAGGTGAAAGGAACAACATCAGAGGAGGAGGTGAAGAAGCTTGGACCCATTCAGAACTCTGATCCAACATAAACAACGTCGGAGGATGAGGTGAACTAGCGAAGAAGCTTGGACTCATTCAGAACTTCGATCCGACAGAAACAACGTCGGAGGAGGAGGCTGTTGACCTCGATTTTCTTGTGAGCGCCCTCGAGCATGTTTTGATCAGCTTAATTGGACCCAGCCTAGTCTAATTCGAACTCGGGACGACTCAAATCGAGTCGAATTAGACCCAACGAAGTCTAATTAGCCTCGATCAAAGTATCCTAGACGTGTCGAGTTCGATTTGACTTGAGTCGATGATTAATTTGAATTTTAATTACGTTAATTTGACCAAATCAAATTAAACCTAAATTAAACCCAAATCGAGCCCCAATTAGACCCAAATCAACTTAATTATTTTTAAAGAGGCTCTAATTTTATTTCCAAAACATGTTTTCCCGCTCTTCATTGTCGGAGCGCATTAACGAACATTTGATTCATGCCTTTCTCGGCTCGGAGAGCCGTTTATTTTTTTCTGATCTCCTGGTTCGTGGCTAGAGAGGGGCGGATCCAAGCAGCCGAGATTAGACCCCTTGCCTTCTACCTGCTCTCGCGACCTCCCTCTCTCCCTTCTCTGTTTCGCAAGGCACCCGACGCCAGCCCCCCAATCCTCCTATTCTCTCTCTCTCTCTCTCTCGCAAACTCCAGGCGAAGCCAAGTGGAGACCGACGCCTTGCTCCCATCCAAAGCAGCCGAGATTCGTCCGCCTCCTACCAAGGCCGACGCCTCCCTGTTCTTGGTGGCTGTGGCTCGCATGATCCAGCCAAAGCGGGACCCCCTCACACTTCTTCCTGCTTGAGCGAACTCAGCCGCAGCCAGACCTGTTCGCACCCTTGCCTGGCCACCATTACGTTTCTGCAGACCCTGGGTTGTACTTATACGGTACTTGCCGTGGACTGTGGGCTCTTTCTTACTTTGCTCTGTGGATTTATATTGATCTGTTTATTTTGTGTGCGCAGTAGAAATTGCCTGTTTTTCTTAGGTTTCTTTCTTGCATGTGCTTGGCCTGATTTCGTTAGGCTCCTTAGGAACAAATCTCTTCTACTCGTAATAAAATTCTAAAATTTTAAGAATTAAATAATATAGAAACCTAACGAAATAGGGAATAGCCGGAACCGTCCGGGGTCGCATGCATAGTGATGCATTCTCTCCCTCCTTGCTATAAGACACTTCCCCGCCTGCGGGTAGAGTCCAGATAATCCGACCTATGAGGATGAGGTGCTGGATCTGGGAAAGCCTAGTCTTTTCTAAAAAACTATTTTATAAGCCTTTTTTAAAATTCTATGCATATTTGATTTGAGATCGTTAATCAGCATGCATTGCATTAGAAACTAATTAAAGTAAAACTTTAATTGCATTAGTCTTAGGAGCATACACCCTACATAAGTCCAGGGCCAGTTAGGAAACTCTCTAGACGTTGGCCATACTTCCGATAACCAAACTACCTACCCATCTTTCATGAAGACTCTGACAGCATGGATTTTATACGCTTAGGTGGTTAGCTGGCTTTCCTTTTCAGGCAGGATATAAGCCCAGAATGCATTACCTAGGACACGGGTGTTAGTGTTGCGTAGAACACTAAACCCACCATAGATTTAGGATTCAAGGCTACTATTGTTCCGTAGTACGCCTCATTAGTAGGTAGGTTTTCTGTCTTCCAGAGACCATAAGCCCTACATATCCGCGTCACACTGATGACGCCACCTCCATCCTTCTCTCCTGCATGCTCTGAGTGCGTGACTTTTAGTTTCTCCACTTTCTTCTCACTACCTTAGTCCCTCCGGATGCTGATGTGAGCCGTGCATGTTGACTAAGCCAGTTTGAGCCCTTCTTTTCCTTTGAGTAGGATTTCCTAGTCTCCGCCCTATGTGCCAATCCCAATTTGGGAAGAATAATATAGAATCCTTAATCGAGAGTATTCTCAGGCCCCGGCTTGAGATGTAATTAACCACGGGGGCTTGCGCCCGTGGGAAACTGAATCCCACTCTCAAATAAACCCCATTCGAGCTAATATATCGGGTGGGGGAAACCCGTTACGATCAGATCATATATATTATTACCCATCGGGGTGTGCTGGTGAGAGCCGCTATCCTCAATGGTTAATCATATAAGTGATCAAATCTGCCCTCCCATTGGCAACAGATACCGTCTCCCCTCGCGGGGCGATGGTGTTTGTCTTGTTCCTTTCGGAGGTCCACAGGTTTCTGGCGACCACGGTGGGACAGGTTTCTCTCTCCATCTTTGAATTTTATATTATTATTTCTCGTGTGTATTCCGGGATTAGTACTCCTTAGATTAGGTCCGTCCTACTCTTAGTTAAGATCCTTCCTTAGTTAGGATCGTTCCTCCTTCTTAGTTAGGGTTTCCCCCTAGCTAAGTTTCCTTCCTTCTAACCTTCTAGGTCATTCCGTTCCCCATCTATTATTCCTTTTCTCTTTATTTCTTACTAATCCTTTCAAATCTCTTTTATTCTTCTTAGCAGACAGTGCTATGGCTTCCTTCGTGCCTTCTGTTACCTTCCGCTTTGGTACTGACGCCCAGGTGACACTCCCTGAGTCCCTGCTGGCCAGTCCTCATGCTGAAGGAATCACTTTTGGTTCCTTCACCGACTCGGTCTTTGCCACTCTTGGCTGGCCAAACCCGGCTGAGGCTGCTGCCTTTTCTCCTCCTCAGAGGAGAGGTCGTGCAGCCATGCGCCCTGTTGCTCGGCGGACAGCCCAGGCACATGCTCGTCCTACTCCTGTTCTACCTGTTGCTCAGACTGCCCCGGCTCCTCAACGCCGGCAGGCAGTAGTTACCCCTGTTGTTGTTCCGGCAGAGGCAGCTCGTGTTCGGGTTCCCCCTCCTTCTTTCTCTAGGAAGAGGGGTGCCCAGACCGAGACTCCTTCGCCTTCCTCTCGTCGGGTTTCAGCTTTCGCTCGATTGTCTCACCCAGAGACCCTCGAGCAGACCCCGACACTTCCCGTACTTCATGTTCCCCCTGTCGCTCAGGTAGTGGGTTCAGATGTTGCTTCGTCTTCCGCCTTCGGCCTTGGGAGAAGGGCCCAGAGGAATAGAAATCGTAGACTTCGTTTGGCTGCATCTGAGGCAGATAGACAGCGGATGGCAGATTCGTTGGCTCACTAGGAGCCTGTTCAGAGGAGAGTGGTCCCCGAGCAGCGGGCACCACAACCAGTTTCAGTTATACCCATTCTGAATGTTATAGTCGCTTCTGAGATAGCAACAGTTCAGGGAGGACGCTTCTCTCCACTGACACATAGTGGTGATGAGGAGGACGTTGCTCGCATTGCGGCGGCCCCTCCTGTTACCACTACTTTACCACGCGCTAGGGTTCCTAGGGATGATGCTGCTCGAACCCTCTCTCAGAGGATTCGAAGCATTATCCGCTTAGCGCGGGGTCAAGACCCTATCAGTCGAGAGAGGTTACTCCGCCAGATTTCTCAGGCGTTCGTTCACTTGCAGAGGCAGAGGTACCAGTGGCGGAGAGGACAGCCGCCACGACAGCCAGTTAGTTTAGTTCCTTCAGTTTGACCGCAGACAGTTGCTCCCGCTGTTGGACGACCCCCACGTCGTCATGGACGAAGACAGCAGCTTGAGCTTACTAGACCTCAGTTTAGTTCAGTTATGGTAGCCACTCAGCGGTCAGTTGTTCCCACTGGGTCCCGTCGTAGCGGACGGGTATGGAGACGACGACAGGCAGACTCTCTTGTCGAGGCAGTGCAGCCAGTTCAAATAGTTGGGCAGTTAGAGACAGTTGTTCCTGCCGGATCAGAGGCAGTTCCGATGGTCTATGATACAGTGGCAGATGTTGATGTTATAGTCCCTCCTGATGGTTCACCAGCCCGGGGAGAGGTAGTTTCAGCTCCTAGCCCCCGTAGGGTTTCTTCCCCTATGGGTCCATATATGGAAGCGCTTCGTCAGACCTTCTCCGAGGAGGACATACTTGAAGAGTCAGATGAAGATATACCAGTGCACCGAGTATGTGTGATTACTAGACGAGGTCTCTCGGATGAGCAGAGAGAGGCAGATGATGATGATGATGAGCAGGGAGAGCCCGAGGTGGGTGGATCTCCCAGGTCAGTTGATACAGAAGCTACAGTTTTAAACCTTCAGACTCAGATGGCAGAGATGGCTAGAACTATGGCAGTGATGACCGCTCAGTTGACAGCCTTGGGGATCATGCCCCAAGTTGCGGGCGTAGGCGTAGGCACTCCTACTACGTCTAGGGATGAACCAGAAGTACCACCTGTAGTAGCACCAGATCCTGTGGGAGTGGACAGGGTCCAAAGAGCAGTTCCAGTGGTACCTACGGCAGTTACTTTTACTACCCCAGTTCAAAGTCAGTCAGCTCAGTTGTCAGCAGGACAGATTCAAGATTTGATTGCCCAGAAGGTCGAGCAGGCCATTTCCTCCAGAAAGTCTGGAGAGGTAGTTAGCAGGGGGAGACCTTACCCAGTTGAGTACGAGCAAGAGCCTTACCCCCCTGGTTTTATCCCTCCTAGGTTTAGAGTTTTTGATGGATTTGGAAACCCAAGGCAGCATGTAGCTCAGTACCGGGCTATATGTTGCAACATAGGAGGGAATGATGCTTTGATGTTGAGATTGTTCGTCAGTAGTTTAGTTGGGGTGGCGTTTTCCTGGTACGCCGACCTCCCCAATGACTCAGTTCGCACATTTGCAGAGTTAGAGCAGCTTTTTGTTCAGAGATTTATTAGTGCTGAGCACCGGGTAACAGTTGGAGAGTTAGTTGTGGCCAGGCAGCGGCCCCGTGAGACTCTACCAGATTATATAGTCAGATGGAGGAACCTTAGTTTGCAGTGTGAGCCCCAGTTACAGGAGCAGCATGCAGTAGAAATCTTGTTGAAGAACATAGATGGCCCTATAGCTCCTTACTTGAAGGGTTTTAACATTAAAACATTTCAAAAGTTGTTGACAAAGGTGGTTAGTTTGCAGGACAGTATACCCGATGCAGTCCCTCCTAAGATTGAGAGTCAACCCTCACGTAGACCTCAACGACAGGAGTCTTCAGGGGTACCTCCGCCTAGGAAAGGGGAGGTACACAGTACCTATAGACCATCAGATAAGGGCAAGAAGCCCTTAGTCAGTTCAGTACTATAGCAGTCGTCGTACACACCTGGGCAGTCAGCAATACAGGATAGATCCTCCCATAAGACTTCAGAGGGTCAGTTGTCCTTACGGGAGAGGCTCGACAAAGAATATCCCTTTAAGAGGGAAAGTGTGCAAAAGATATTTAAATCCCTTGTTAAAAATAATATCATAATATTTCCATTTAATAAGAAGAAAAATGAAGAAGGACTGATAGAACACCCGTTATATTGCCCCTTTCACCGGCATACAGGGCATGTCCTTGAAGATTGTTTTGTATTCAAGGATAGGGTGGAGAGCCTTATGGCTAGTGGAAAGATTCACCTGCAAGATAGTGATTTAGTGCAGCCTCAAGGCAAAGGGGCTCAGGATGTGCAAATGAATGCAAGCCCCAGTCAGTGTGATGATTGATAACAGTTAGCAGAACACCCCTTAGTTCTGGGGAGAGTGGTAGCTCGCACTCTCTCGCAAGACAAGGGATATGACCAGACATGCAGTTCAGAGTTCAAAGACAGTTGAGAGGAGGCTTTGATAGGCCAAGTCGACAGTTGTCAGTTCAGCTCTTTTACCTATTTCTTTTCCTTTATTCACTGTAGTGCCTATTGAGCACACTTCCTTTCTTTCATGTACTAAAAAAAAAGAAGAAAAAAAAAAGAAAAAAAAAGAACATAAAAAAAATATATGATGATAAAAAAAAAAAAGAAAAGCTCTTAATTGAGCAAAACCGGTTGCCCTTGTCACAGGTGGAACCCGGTAAAACTCTCTAAGAGCTCAAATTCCCCAAGCTTTCCTTTTCCTCTCCTTCGAATCGTCTAGGTGATCGTTTTAAGGATTGCCCTACACTTGCATTGTTATGATTCTATATAGATGCAGTAGTCTTCATTAGTGATGTGGTACATCTTGTTCTGGATGTTAACATCATTTCCTTTTAGGCTTTGATTTTTCTAAGGAAAGATCAGCCCCCTCTCCTACTCTTAATCAGTAACTCGCTTTCCCATTCATATATTGCTCTTAGCCGCTAGAGTGGTCTTATGGATGTAGCGATGTTTCTTTCATCTCTCACAGGGTCCCACCAGTCAGTGTGGGTGTTACTGCTGTGAATTTTTGAAGATTATTATTCTTATTCTTAGTTGTTATCCTCGGTGGCGAGTGTATCCCCTCGCTACCTCGAGTTATTTCCCCAGTTGTGATGTAGTACATCTTGTCTCAGATGTTAGCATCACTTCCTCAGGAGCTTTGATCTTCTTACAGAAGGTCAGCTCCTTGGTTTCTTTACTGACATAATTCCTCATTTATGCCCTACTCTTAAATAAAAGAGTAGTTCTATGGATGAGTTGAGATCACTCTCACTTTTCATAGGGTCCCACTAGTTTGTGTGGGTGCTACCGCTGTGATCTTCTGTTGATTGTTAATCTTATTCATATTTATTATCCTCGGTGGCAGGTGTGTCCCCTTGCTACCTTGAGTTGTTTCCCCAAATTGTGATGTAGTACACCTAGTCCCAGGTGTTAGCATCGCTTCTTTGTGAGCGTTGATTTTCTAGCAGAAGATCAATGCCCTAATTTCTTTGTCTACATACTTCCCTATCGGGACCTGACTCTTGGCTGCCAGAGAGGTTCCGTGGATCTGTTGATGTTGTTCTCACTTCTTACAGGGTCCCCATCAGTTAGTATGGGTCCACCACTGTAGTTTCTTGATGATTACTTTTCTTAATATCATTTTATTCTTTGTAGCGGGTGTGCCCCCTCGCTGATTTAATTGTTGCCCACCTGGGATGAGATTGCCCCTCTCGCCACTCTGCTGAGGGCGTATCTCTTCCTGTTGTCCCTTGAGGCATTATTCTGATGTTTCCCTCCTTTTTTATGTGATATTAGTGTTGCCTAAGAAATTTCGCCGGCATTCGGATACTCGTGGCCACGACGATTTGTCCTCTACCACGTAGTAACCAAAGCGCTAGCTCGGGGTTCCTTAGACAACTTCTCCCTCAGAGTTCTTCTACTTACCTTTCCTTTCTCCCTCACATCCCTACACAGATCTGTGTTAGGTCGGTGTTGAGGTGACTTTTTCCTCTTCACATCGCTGCAGGCAGATGCGCCGGGTGATTGTGTAGAGTGTTTCGTCTTTATCCTACTACAGGCATATGCGCCGGGTAGGGACTCTGCTGCAGGCACATACACCGGGCAGAGGTGACTTTTTCCTCTTCACATCGCTGCAGGCAGATGCGCCAGGTGATTGTGTAGAGTGTTTCGTCTTTATCCTACTGCAGGCATATGCGCCGGGTAGGGACTCTGCTGCAGGCACATACACCGGGCAGAGGTGACTCTTTCCTCTTCACATCACTGCAGGCATATGCGCCGGGTGATTGTGTAGAGTGTTCTTTCTTTATCCTACTGCAGGCATATGCGCCGGGTAGGGACTCTGCTGCAGGCACATACACCGGGCAGAGGTGACCTTCTCTTTTCTCTCCATATCACTGCAGGTATATGCGCCGGGTGATTGTTGAGTTTTCCTTTATCCTATTGCAGACATATGCGTCGGGTAGGAACCCTGCTGCAGGCACATACACCGAGCGGGGGTGGAGTTTTCCCTGATTGTCCTACTGCAGGCATATGCGCCGGGTGGACATCAGACTTTACTTGGTTGAGAGAGCCCGACAGAGTCCCTGGGAGGCATTCCTCACCACTCCTTTTTCCCTGATTGTCCTACTGCAGGCATATGCGCCGGGTAGACATCAGACTTTACTCTTTACTTGGTTGAGAGAGCCCCGACAGAGTCCCTGGGATGGCATTCATCGCCACTCCTTTTTCTCTGATTGTCCTGCTGCAGGCATATGCGCCGGGTAGACATCAGACTTTACTTTTTACTTGGTTGAGTGAGCCCGACAGAGTCCCTGGGAGGCATTCCTCACCACTCCTTTTTCCCTGATTATCTTACTGCAGGCATATGCGCCGGGTAGACATCAGACTTTAGACTTTATTTGGTTGAGAGAGCCCGACAGAGTCCCTGGGAGGCATACCTCACCACTCTTTTTCTCTGATTGTCCTACTGCAGGCATATGCGCGGGGTAGACATCAGACTTTACTCTTTACTTGGTTGAGAGAGCCCGACAGAGTCCCTTGGAGGCATTCCTCACCACTCCTTTTTCTCTGATTGTCTTACTGCAGGCATATGAGCCGGGTAGACATCAGACTTTACTCTTTACTTGGTCGAGAGAGCCCGACAGAGTCCCTGGGAGGCATACCTCACCACTCTTTTCCTCTGATTGTCCTACTGCAGGCATATGCGCCGGGTAGACATCAGACTTTACTTTTTACTTGGTTGAGAGAGCCCCGATAGAGTCCCTGGGAGGGCATTCCTCACCACTCCTTTTTTTCCTGATTGTCCTACTGCAGGCATATGCGCCGGGTAGACATTAGACTTTACTCTTTACTTGGTTGAGTGAGCCCGACAGAGTCCCTGGGAGGCATATCTCACCACACATTTTCCTTGATTGTCCTACTGCAGGCATATGCGCCGGGTAGACATCAGACTTTACTTTTTACTTGGTTGAGAGAGCCCCGACAGAGTCCCTGGGAGGGCATTCCTCACCACTCCTTTTTTCCTGATTGTCCTACTGCAGGCATATGCGCTGGGTAGACATCAGACTTTACTCTTTACTTGGTTGAGTGAGCCCGACAGAGTCCCTGGGAGGGCATTCCTCACCACTCCTTTTTCCCTGATTGTCCTACTGCAGGCATATGCGCCGGGTAGACATCAGACTTTACTCTTTACTTGGTTGAGTGAGCCCGACAGAGTCCCTGTGAGACATATCTCACCACATATTTTCCTTGATTGTCCTACTGCAGGCATATGCACCGAGTAGACATCAGACTTTACTCTTTACTTGGTTGAGAGAGCCCTGACAGAGTCCCTGGGAGGGCATTCCTCACCACTCTTTTCCCCTGATTGTCCTACTGCAGGCATATGCGCCAGGTAGACATCAGACTTTACTCTTTACTTGATTGAGTGAGCCCGACAGAGTCCCTGGGAGGCATATCTCACCACCCCTTTGTACATTCTGTTCTGCTGTTTCGATATGGTTAGGCAGATAGTTGGTATACTTTACTTTTTGCTCTTTATTTCACTGTTTTGATATAATCATGTAAACACCGAGTTGTCCACATTCACTATTCTGATATGATCGAGTGGACGTGAGACCCCTTTACCTTTACTTTCTTCTCTATTCTGCCCTTACTATAGGGTAAGGCAGATAGATGATTTACCCTCCTTTGGTGACCCTCCTTGCTTTCCTTGGATTGTCATCCTTTACTATTTTGATTTGATTGAGTGATTGTTGGATCTCCTTTCTCTTCACATCACCTTAGACATGCATACTAGATGATGGCTGAATTTCCCGTGATTCTTTATGATTTTATCTCAATTCTGCTCCTGCGAGCATGAGGTCCCTTTCTCTTCCTCCAACTCTGCTGCTTCAATGTCGTCAGGCAGATGGTTGATTTTCCTTCCTTGGCTCTCCCTCACTATTTCAAGCTGGTTTAGTGAGCGTTGAGACTCCTTCATTCGCTATTTCGAGTCAATCAGGCGAATTCCTTATTTCTCTCTTCCTTTCATCCCACCATGCTTGCATGATTCTGTGACCATTATATGATTGCATAATTGTTGTATGATTGTATGCTTCCCGAGTCTCTTTAGTAGGTTGTTGGGTTGAACCTTCCTAGATGTAGGGAGGTCAACGCCAACACGTACGGTTCACTGGTTGTTCGCCGCACCTGTTGGGGGTCCGTTTGTTGACCTCGATTTTCTTGTGAGCGCCCTCGAGCATGTTTTGATCAGCTTAATTGGACCCAGCCTAGTCTAATTCGAACTCGGGACGACTCAAATCGAGTCGAATTAGACCCAACGAAGTCTAATTAGCCTCGATCAAAGTATCCTAGACGTGTCGAGTTCGATTTGACTTGAGTCGATGATTAATTTGAATTTTAATTACGTTAATTTGACCAAATCAAATTAAACCTAAATTAAACCCAAATCGAGCCCCAATTAGACCCAAATCAACTTAATTATTTTTAAAGAGGCTCTAATTTTATTTCCAAAACATGTTTTCCCGCTCTTCATTGTCGGAGCGCATTAACGAACATTTGATTCATGCCTTTCTCGGCTCGGAGAGCCGTTTATTTTTTTCTGATCTCCTGGTTCGTGGCTAGAGAGGGGCGGATCCAAGCAGCCGAGATTAGACCCCTTGCCTTCTACCTGCTCTCGCGACCTCCCTCTCTCCCTTCTCTGTTTCGCAAGGCACCCGACGCCAGCCCCCCAATCCTCATATTCTCTCTCTCTCTCTCTCTCGCAAACTCCAGGCGAAGCCAAGTGGAGACCGACGCCTTGCTCCCATCCAAAGCAGCCGAGATTCGTCCGCCTCCTACCAAGGCCGACGCCTCCCTGTTCTTGGTGGCTGTGGCTCGCATGATCCAGCCAAAGCGGGACCCCCTCACACTTCTTCCTGCTTGAGCGAACTCAGCCGCAGCCGGACCTGTTCGCACCCTTGCCTGGCCACCATTACGTTTCTGCAGACCCTGGGTTGTACTTATACGGCACTTGCCGTGGACTGTGGGCTCTTTCTTACTTTGCTCTGTGGATTTATATTGATCTGTTTATTTTGTGTGCGTAGAAGAAATTGTCTGCTTTTCTTAGGTTTCTTTCTTGTATGTGCTTGGCCTGATTTCGTTAGGCTCCTTAGGAACAAATCTCTTCTACTCGTAATAAAATTCTAAAATTTTAAGAATTAAATAATATAGAAACCTAACGAAATAGGGAATAGCCGGAACCGTCCGGGGTCGCATGCATAGTGATGCATTCTCTCCCTCCTTGCTATAAGACACTTCCCCGCCTGCGGGTAGAGTCCAGATAATCCGACCTATGAGGATGAGGTGCTGGATCTGGGGAAGCCTAGTCTTTTCTAAAAAACTATTTTATAAGCCTTTTTTAAAATTCTATGCATATTTGATTTGAGATCGTTAATCAGCATGCATTGCATTAGAAACTAATTAAAGTAAAACTTTAATTGCATTAGTCTTAGGAGCATACACCCTACATAAGTCCAGGGCCAGTTAGGAAACTCTCTAGACGTTGGCCATACTTCCGATAACCAAACTACCTACCCATCTTTCATGAAGACTCTGACAGCATGGATTTTATACGCTTAGGTGGTTAGCTGGCTTTCCTTTTCAGGCAGGATATAAGCCCAGAATGCATTACCTAGGACACGGGTGTTAGTGTTGCGTAGAACACTAAACCCACCATAGATTTAGGATTCAAGGCTACTATTATTCCGTAGTACGCCTCATTAGTAGGTAGGTTTTCTGTCTTCCAGAGACCATAAGCCCTACATATCCGCGTCACACTGATGACGCCACCTCCATCCTTCTCTCCTGCATGCTCTGAGTGCGTGACTTTTAGTTTCTCCACTTTCTTCTCACTACCTTAGTCCCTCCGGATGCTGATGTGAGCCGTGCATGTTGACTAAGCCAGTTTGAGCCCTTCTTTTCCTTTGAGTAGGATTTCCTAGTCTCCGCCCTATGTGCCAATCCCAATTTGGGAAGAATAATATAGAATCTTAATCGAGAGTATTCTCAGGCCCCGGCTTGAGATGTAATTAACCACGGGGGCTTGCGCCCGTGGGAAACTGAATCCCACTCTCAAATAAATCCCATTCGAGCTAATATATCGGGTGGGGGAAACCCGTTACGATCAGATCATATATATTATTACCCATCGGGGTGTGCTGGTGAGAGCCGCTATCCTCAATGGTTAATCGTATGTGTGATCGAATCTGCCCTCCCATTGGCAACAGATACCGTCTCCCCTCGCGGGGCGATGGTGTTTGTCTTGTTCCTTTCGGAGGTCCACAGAGGCGAAGAAGCCAGGACCCGTACAGAACTCTACTTCACGAGAAGCTAAACAACAACTAATAAATGCATAAGAGGAAAAGCAAACCCTAGGGAATGAAGCTTGGACCCGTGCATTGCTTCTGCCTCCTGGATTGATTTCAGGTCACCCATGTTGGATTCGAGTTTCCGGGTCAACCTGAACCTGACCTGATTTTATAAACAGGTCAGAAAACGAAACTCGAACCTAACCTGTTAGACAAACGGGTTGACCTGAACCCAAAATTTTTTGGGTCGAGTCAAATATTGACACCACTAGATCCCTTTAATCTCTGTCGCCCAATAACAGTTCCTTTGATCTCAGTTTCTCAACTACAGTCCTTCTAACCTCTGTTGTCCGTTGATTACGATCCTCCAACCTCTGTTGTCCGACTACAGTCCTATCGATCTCTGTCGCCCAACAATCGTCCCTCAGTCGCCCAACTATGATCCTCTCTATCTCTATCGTTCGTTGACTATGGTCCTTCCGATCTCCATCATCTGACTACATTCCTTCTAACCTTCATCTTTCTCCAATTACGGTCCTTTGACCTCTGTCGCCCTCTGACTACGATCCCTTCGACCACTATTGTCCAACTATAATTCCTTCGTCCACCATCGTCGAACTATGGTCCTACAGACCAAACGAATAAGCCAACATTCTCTTGAGAGCACCTCACGTCATTGAATTCTTTCAACCGTAACTATATAATATGATATATACACTATATATTTAATATATTATGCTAATATCTTCCCCGTAGAAGGGCATTCTTTATAAACAATGACAAAAACAAATGAAATTATTTTAGTTGGGTCAAAGCTCATGATTTTCTCTTTTTCAGAGTTCTTCATGTACCAATTCTAATATCTCTTATGATATTTACACCCTTCTCTTGTTCATGCGTGTTGAATCTTCCTACGAAATTAACACGTTAAAATCTATATATCTCATAAAAACATTCACCAAGTCATACATGCAAGATACCCAACTCCGGACATACAAGACATAATATATTAACAGAACTATATCAATTACATTACACAGCAAGCAGTTGACGGGGTAATCAAGGGCACACATAGCCCAACACAACCTTATAGAGTACCCGTTACACATATCACTGTACTCCCTGGCTTATTTATTTATCTAGTACTGATTGCATAAAGATATTATAATTGGGAGTGGCACAGCGAGGTCCCACGAGGGTTTAAACGTTTTGAGACTTGTCGAGGTCCTCAAGATCGAGGGGGCGGAACCGGACGGTCTGGTCCAGCGCCGACGAGCCACCATTCCCGGCCGCCGGCGGGTGGCGGAGACCAACGGCGCCGTTCAGATCGGCAGGGCCGAAGACACCGGTGGTTGGGTGTGGGCCCCAGTACTTGTCTGAACTGGCGTTAATTACATGGTCCGGCACCACAGCCGGCCTCACGTGCTCCTCAACCTCCTTGTCGTAGTGCGAAGATAAGTGCGACGCCCTCCTGAAGCATAAAAAATGGTTAAAATTTTAAAGAAAGCATCGAATATCGCAAGACGCTAGGCCTTTTTTTTCTTTTTCTTTTGCTGTTTTCCAGATTCAGAGTAGACAGGGCTTTGGAAATCATCGACTGCTAATTAGTAAAGCTGAAGCTGCATCCAGATAAACCCTAAAAAGAATTATAGTACAACAGGTTAAACAAATTAAAGAGAGATGGGGCATAAAAAATCTATAAGAAAGCTACTCGCTGGTGGAAACTGAATTTGATCGATCCTTTTTGGATGAAGTTAGTTCAATTCGAAAACGACGGTCAAATTCATCTATTGGATTACTCGATAAACTTCATAGAATTTCAAAAAGGAATTAGAAAAATGCTACTCGGACCTACAGATCCAACCAAAATCTACACAAAAATAATTAGATCCGAAAGCAAAGAGCACTGGGCAGATTGAACTAGCTATTGATGTGGTAATAAAAACCTGGCGATGGAGAACGGAGCTGGATCACGAAGCTTTCCGGCCCAGATCTGATTCGCTAGTCGCTTCCCAAAGCTTCCAGCGATCGCTCGCCCCTTGGAACTGGTCGCTGCCATGCAATATAGCAAAGCTCGGTAGATCGATCCCAGAGAAAGAGATGGTATATATTCTTCAAAGAGAAAAAGTGAAACTAAGGGGAGGCTGTGGATGAAAGCCTCTCTATCCGCCCCACCCTTTATAGTACCGTCCACCTAACCCACTCGGCAATCTCTTTATACGAGTCGTACGATACAGTCCTCTCTTTCGTCCATATGACGGCGTTATCAGTGGGTGTTGTCGAGGTGTGAACAAGGTTAAATTTTAAGAAGGATCATACTTAACTAAGTAAAAATAACACGTTAAAACTTTAATTTAAAAAGAAACTAAACCGCAAAAAATTACTTTGAATTTAATTAACATTATTAAAATATCATTAGAATGAAATTATTATAATCAAGCATAGGATAATTAATTAAATTATTTCTGAATGAAAAATATAAATATGAATCATACTTGCTAACTAAAGATTATTTAAGTGTTTATTTGAGTACCTAAATATTTAATTATCAATAAAATTAATTATTAAGCATGAAATAATCAATCAACACATAAATGATCGGAATAATTAATTAATTATCCAATGTCTACTTACCATAACTCAAATATCCTAATGAAAATCATATTTAATCCCTAATTGACCTATTTATGTGTTCATATAAATTAAGTTTATGATTAAATAAGTTTGATACTAAATAACTATGTTTGATACTAAATAATTAAGTTTGATATAAATTAAATTTAATACTGAATAATTAAGTATTAAATTAATGGGGAAAATATTTAATTATAAAATATTATATTACAATTAATGAAAAAATATTAGATTTCAATTATAAAAAATATTAAATATTATATTTATCAATATATATCATATTATATTTCAATTATAAAAATTATTAAATAATACATTTATAAATATATATAATACTATATAAACAAAGTAAATAATTATTAAATACTATAATTTAGAAAAACGCAAAATACTGCTGCGTTTTTAATTACAACTCAACAATGATTTGCCAGTAGCATTTTGGGCAGTTTGATTTCATGATTAAATTCATTATATTAAAATATCTTAAATATTATAAATAAATGTTATTAAACATTAAATTCCTCAATTGTCAAACCTTAGATATTGGCCTAAATAAATTAAAAAAAAGATATGATTATCATTTTTAAATTTTTATTTAAACATATCAATAACAATTTGTTGACATCTACAGATTATTTGTCTAATAAATTATTTAAAATGTGAGGCTATAATTGGGGTTATCAAAATGGGTTAATAGTTAGATTTAGGTTAAATTTAAAATTCGCTTGACTGAATCAAATCAACCCCTGGCAACCTGAATCACCTAAACCCATCGCAATAATCCATTTTAGTTAAAAAATTTATATCTTTTTTGTGGGCAAGAATATACGCGATAGTAGAGTGAGAAGATTTTTCGTCTTAGTGTTGTATATATATATCTAACACACAAATAAAGAACTCAAAAACATGAGGATTTTTACGGGGAAAATGAAAAATTACAGAGCCACACCCAGTTGAAATGATTCCACTCGTATTTAAATGAGTTACGAAGATTGACTCATCTCGAAACTTGAGGATGGTGAAATTACAATAGTTTTGATAGTTGGGCAGAGATTCAGCATCAATTAGCTACTAGGCAAAGTCTGGTGACAGTCTACAGCCGGGAGAAAGTCCAGCGTCGGTTGGTGCCCGGGCGAAAGTCTGACGTCATTCGGCAGCAGGGTGAATGTCTCGCATCGGTCGGCGGCTGGGTGAAAGTCTGGAGTCGGTCGGTGACCAGGTAGAAGTCCGAGGACAGTCGATTGCCAAACAGAAGTCGGACGACGGCTGGTGGTCGGGCAGAGGTATGGCAACCGTTGGTGGCCTGACAGAAGTTCGACGACGGCTGGTGATCTCATATTTCTCTTTCTCCTTCCTCTTCTTTTTTCTTCCTCCCCCTGTAAAGAATGGGGGGTCTATTTATAATTTTTTTAGAGTGACATTGCTAGTAAATAGTGAGAAGATCAAGGGTGTATTGGGAGTGTTTTAGATGGATGGTCGATATCGATTCCCTTGATTATAGACAGTTTATTGGGCATTTGATTGCCTTAGTAATGTTAGAATTCGATGATATTTGGCTCGTTGGATCCTTCTCGTTGAGTCGCTCGATTCAACTATAAACATACAGTATTTGGATATCATTTGATCATCCAATTTATGCTTCGAAGTTTTTGAATGTGCTTCAGACCCTCGATTTTGACCTATTTGGGCTCAAATTGGATCGAATTTGGTGTCGTTGAGTTTGTCTTTTCATGATGTTCAGTTAGACCATAAGTTTGCAGAAATCGGTGTTTGGATGGTCTTGGAATTAATTTTGGAAGTTTTCGATTCAACTTTGCCTCGAGATTCGTGCCCGATCAAGATAAATTTTTGATGATATATCAATCTTATAAATATCTAATTTAGGCTAATTGATAAAAAAGACCATATAATCATTAAAAAGTATTTAAGAAAAAAATTAAATCGGCCATTTCAGATCAAAAGCTTGTTTGCAGGGTAACTTAGATCTCACTCATTTAACAAATTTGTCAGAATTCCAAATCTGAAGCATGCCAACTTATTACATAGGTCATTCTGAGCCTTAATTTTTCGAATCTAGTCATACCAGATTATTTATTGACATCCTGACTATATAATAGGAAGAATATTTGGGTCAACTTCTTAACCTAAATTTTATTAAAATCAAAAAATAATTATTAATTTATTTAAAGATAAATATAATATATAACTCGTGAAAAAAAAAAGGATTAGGATGCTGATTTTTCAGCCGATTTACTCATATTTTTATCTAGACTTTTTTTTTTACTTTAAAATTTTGTCAAAATACTTTTTTTTTTGTATATTTTTTGTCTTTTAGAGGTGCTATAATTTCTTACATAAGTTTGATCGTCCATTTTCAGCTCATTTTGGGCTCTTCCGTATTCTCTCTTATTTATTTTTATTAAATTGACCATTTCGCTCTTAATCTTCCCGAATAAATTCAGAAGATATTATTATAAAATGTGCGGCTGATCTGCAAAATCTGCATTTGGCAATAAAATTAAAGAATATTCCTTTTTGCGGGACTAACGAAAGGAATATTCCGAAAAGAACGCTCGTAAGTCGTAAGTATCATCTCATTCTGATTAGTTACTTTACTTGGGAAGGAGCCGCGAAGCTTCCTTCGCCAAACATATTTCCCAAAATGCCCCTTCACCTTTGAATTTGAGTTTAGATAAAAAAAAAATCATTTGAAAATCAGATCGTCGTATAAATCGTTGATTGTTTGACTTCAGAATATAAGAGGAACAATAATAAAGATAGGGTGAGATATAGTTCGTTACGCTTCATGAATTGTTATTTAATCATATATTTTCTATTTTTTATTTTTATTTTATCTTTAAATTAAAATCATATAAGTCTGCATCATTTAAATATATGAAAAATTTTCATTTAGCAAAATTTTAAACTTCGAATTCTTATCCTTAATACATCACAAAAAAATCATTTTGATCATGCACAAATCTCAAGGCATATTCAAGTTGAAAATTTTCAAAATTAAATCTGAAACCAACTGAACTCCAATTTAAGCAAACTTATAGTCAAATTAAATGTCTCGAAGAGACGAACCAAACGACAAAAAATCGGTCCAATCCGAACCCAAATGGGTCCAAATCGGGGGCCCAATGTTTTTTAGAAGGTTCAAAGCCTAAATTAGATGATCAAATGACATCCAAATATAATGCTTATCGTCGAATTGAGACCTCGACAAGGCAAATCCAACTAGCCCAATACAGAAATGCTTGACATCGTCGGACCACCGCTCGGCCGCAAACCGTTGCCGGACTACCACCACATCTTAGACCTCCGCAGGACTTCCACCCGACCGTCACCGGACCACTGCCTGGCCACCGACCATCGCGCGGATTACCTCCTGTCCCACGACCACCTCTGGACTTCCACCTGGCTGTCGACCACCAGCTAGACTTTTGCTCGACCATCTTCGAACTACCGCCCGACCGCCGACCTCCACCACCCGCCGACTACAATCTTTCCGACCATCTTCTCCTGCCGATTACGATCCGTTCGACCATAGTCATCCTCAGACTATGGTCCCTTCGAACTCCGATGCCCGCCGACTATGGTTCATTCTACCACCGTAGCCCCTCGACTACAGTTCCTCTGACCACCGTTGTCTGTCGATTACGATCGCTCCGATCACCGTCGCTCGCAGACTACGGTCCCTCCAATTGTCATCTCCCACTGACTACGATCTCTTTGACATTCGTCAGCTTCTTTTTCCCTCCAATTGGCATCTCCCACCAAGCAGATAGGATTCTAGAGATGGCCCCTACAAGTTCAAGTAGTGGCTCCCGTCATGCAACACTTTGTCCCATACATGGTTTAAGAGGTGGCTCTCATGTTGTAACACTTTGTCTTATTTGATACTTAGTTCCCATCTTTCGGCTGGTGTATTGTTCTAACACTATTTTTTATAACAGACAAAACTTTTAACTATCGAGGTATTGTCTGCTTTGGCATAAGAGTATTACGGTTTTGTCATATTAGTGTAACTTCCTAGTTGGTCACCAATTCTAGAATTGCTCTAGGATGAGCATGCTTAACTACGAAGTTTCTTAAAAGAAATTCCAACCATTACACCAAAGGATGCCTCAATGTTTAAGAGTTTAGCTTTTTTTTTTTACGTAAGAGGTTTCACACTTCTGACCTCTGCCGCCCATCGACTAAGGTCCTTTCGAGCTCCGTCGACCGCCGACTACGGTCCCTCCGACCTCCGTCGTCCACTGAAAAATCTACTTAATATTATTATAATTGTTGGTTAGAGATTTGTTGGGTGCTAAAATATAAAAGATAAGTTTAGAATGTCGAAAAATAGTCCCTAAGAGTTTAAAAATGCCCAAAAATATCAGTTCCAATCTAAACAAGCTTAGAAAAGCTCGATAGGTTCGCCATATTTACACTTGAGGACGTCATTGGTTAACTTCAATAATTTTTTTCAGGTCGAAGTATTATTAATTTTCGGGGTAAAAAAATTCAATGAAAATGACTTTGTTGAATTGTTCCATTTGTTTATTATGGATTTTGAAATTTTCTTTGACTTTTACCATGATCTATGGCTGAAAGTATTTTGGATACTTCCTTTGATGTTTAGATCATTTACCAAAAATAATTGAATTTTTTACATCATACATTAAGATATCAATTGTATTCAAGATGGCAAATAGAAACACAAACAGATGTTTGCTAAAGTTAAAAAGTAATAACATAATTGTAAGCCAGAAAATCTAAAACTAATACTACAAATTTTAGAAACAAAAAAAAATTTATAAAAAAGAAGAGAATTTACCTTAAAAGGACAGGCCCATTGAAATAAAAGGACAATGATCACAATAAAGTTGAAAGCTTTGTGGAGGGATATTGATCATTGATTTGTTAAAATCACATACAAGAAGAATAAAATAGAGTAAGACTCTTAAAGAGCTTTAGGTTTTTTTGGGATAAATTTTTAATTATTTTTTAAAGTAAATTTTTAATATAAAATTTTTTAGTTTAAAAAATTTTTGTACAACAAAATTATTTTAGAAAGTAATAAAAAAGCTATCCCAAATGACATCTTAATCTTAACAAAATTTAAGGGGATGTCGAAACACTGAAAGATATTTAGAGTTCCAAAAAAAATCAAAATCAAGAGGAATAAGAAAAAAAAAAAACTGTTGGGCTAGGGAATTTATAAAAACTATTGGCAGATAACTGATTGATTTTTATTTGTTGCACTAAAAATTTTTAGTGGGTTTTTCTGAAAATTAAGAGGAAATAACCAACAATTTCTCTCTGTTAACAACAACTATGTAAAATTTAACCAATTAGAGTGTTAGATTAATAATATGTAATATTTAGAATGATATATCAGTAAAATATCCGGCAGTTTTGTGAGATAAAATATGTTTAATTTTAATATAAATACTTATGCTTTGTTTGAAATAACTGTAGTTTTTTATAAAGATGATTATAAAGTGATTATAGAAAAATCACCTTTTTTTTAAGTTGTTGAATAAGCAACTTCATCACATATAAACTTTTTATAAACAAAAGAATAGTAAAGATAAAATTATAACAAAGGTCTAAAAAATAAAACAATAAAGTTATCCTTAATACCAAAACAATTTATACTCATCGAACTGTTTACATAAACAACAGAAATTAGCAGCGAAATCATAGAGCTATGAACGATTAATTTATCGTTTTCCTTAGTCAAGATTGTTATCTATAAATCTTAGGCATAGGAAAGCGGTGGAAAGTGCTTCGAGAGAATAGAAGAACTATCGTTTGTCAAGATCTGATAACAGTCAGAAGGATGACGAAGCCCAAGGAAGTTCAGGGTTAAGGGACGTTGACAAATGAGTTACGGTTTGCCTGAGGTGTTTCGAGTCCGAATAGGGATTCCTCTCTTACATGTTGAAAATTAGGGGGCAATAATAACTGAATTATTTATTATAGTTCTACCATACTTGCGGCCTTTTTTAACCTTCAGATTGCTAACAAAATTTTCTTAGACTACGAAGCCAAACCATCCACTAACAAGTAAAAATAGAATTAATTCAACCCTTATTTATTCTATATGTTTAAAGACCTGCTTGCAAACAAAAAAGCAAGACATTTCCCACATTGTTTTGCAAATTAATCTTTGGGCAAAAACGAAAATTGCAATGATAACTATATAGTTTATTATATGAGTCATTGACCCATTGATTTCAAACAAAATAGACACAGAGACACATTGAACCTCCCAAGGAACTTAACCCTTCAAGTTAAACATAAAAATGAAAAGAAAACTAACAAGTCAAATTCGGAGAGTCGCAACGCTCGACTCTTTGTCTCCAGCTTGATTGGCAGCGCTCCGCTCTCCGTCTCTAAATCAGATGTGTGTACAATGCTGCGGTGCTTGAGTGTACAACGTCGTAGCACTTGAGTGTACAGTGCCAAGGCATTGTATGATTGTACTGGAAAAAAAATGATGACAAGACTCTCAAACCCAAATAAGAGGAGGACCCCACAAATTTAACCAACTAAATTGAGTTATGGATCAATAGTGCAACCGAGTTGATCGACACAATTAGATTTCACATAGAACTACAGATGAGATCAGTCCCGTAGAATTATTCTTAGCCAAGATTTTTATATTTTCAAAGTATTTGAAGAGTCAAATTTGGTGGACATCAAAAGCCAATTTTATTTCTGATGGTAAATAAATATAGAAGTTCCGACTGATCTCGACTAAGTATCCTGTTGCATATTCTAGGATTCTCAAGGCTTTAACCAATCCAAAGGTAGCCGATCAGCCAATATAACTTGCATAATTGTTTGCTTTTCCAGCAACATTATTCATCCAAACGTCACGTAGAAAGGCTGAAGCTCATTGATTTTCTATTATTTGTTGTCATTTCATGACGATATCCAAACTTTTTTTTTATTGTCATTTTCTTAGGTGCTCTTTAAGTTGAGAAAAATGAGCGAAATATATTTTAAATGCAGAATTAATTTTAAAAAAAAGGATATTTGATTCCATGAAAAAGGAATGCAACATCAAATTTTGGTGAATTCTAAATTTATTCCTTAGTATATTTTTTATGTATTCAAAACTCACATGTTTCTAGATGAATTTCAAAAGTATATCATAAGTTGACTTCATTAATGTTGCAAGTTGTCCGATGCCACTAGCTGCCCGCCGTTGTAGCCCACCCTTGACTGCCTCCATCTACCGTCACCTCCCATCGATCATCATCGTCATTGAGTTTTACAGTGCATTCATTCTACTTCAAATCAAATAAAAAATATTCATCTATATTTATTTTACATCATTCAAATAACTATAGAATTTTTTAATATATAACATAAATTTTATAATGTATTTTACTTTGATTTATGTTCTTTTTTCAACAAAATTGTTGTGATTGGTCTAGATTTATGTGCACTTTCTTTGTTTAGGTTCTTTTTGTGTAGCTTTTTTATGTTGTTGTTTATAGCTTATAAATAGGCACTAATTTGTATTAGGATATGGTGAAAAAGTATTCAAGCCAACCAATAAAGAATTAAGTTCTATTAATTCTTTTCTTCTCTCTCCTCCCCTTCTCTTTCTCTCTTCCAATAAGATCAAGCCTCTTCATCTTCCTCCAAGAATATCCAACAAGTGGTATTAGAGCTAGGCGGAGATGGAGGAGTTTGTCCAAAGAAAGAAAGAGAGGAGGTGCTGAGGTCGCACATCGGCCACAGTGAGAACACGAGTAGGAGTGCGAAGGCCTGGGTTATTCACACGGGTTGGTCGCATGTATGAGATCACAAGCGGGGCTTTGGCTGACTGAAGCAGATGGAGCACATGGGAGGAGAGATTGCTAGCTGTGCAGGAGATAAGTCGCACAAATAATGTCATGCAGGATTGCTAGCTGTGCGGGAGATAAGTCGCACAAATAATGTCATGCAGGCGGAGGCTTCGATCGCGGTAGTGTGTTTGGAGGTAGGCATTTGGTTGGAGGTGTGCGGAAGCAAATCCACATAGGTTATGTGAGCGGTCGGGAGCAAGAATTCAGATGGGCGTGCGACATGCGGAGGCTAGGCTAGGGCTCGGGTTTAACATTCAATCAAGGCTTGTTCGAGGGAGACAGGGCTGGTGCGGGGCAGAGCCTCACGGGGCGAGAGTTCTAGGTACAGGAGCGGGCTGCATAAGCGCAAGAACTGGGCCGAGCCGCAGGAGCCGAGTCTAGGCGGCAGGATTCGTATGTGTGCAGGCTTGGTGAATGCACGGGTGTGCGTAGGCACGAAAGGAGCGGCAATGAGGCACCCGGGCGCGTAGTGCAGAGGCTAGCCGCGTAAGACGCAGTGGGGCAAGGGAAGCCGCAGACTGGTCGCAAGAGGAGCGCGAGGTACGCGAGCATGTGAGTGAAGGCCTGAAGGGCAAAGGCAGACAGAAGGCAAAGGTGAATGTTGCGTTGTGCGGAAAACTTCCAGGTAGTTGTTGGTGTTGTTCTTACAAATTCTTAATGAAAGATTGCAGATTTTTTTTGAGGTGGAGCTTTAGTAGCCAATAATCTTGATCATGTCGATACATAAATTTGAAATCGACAAATTTATCAGTGAAAATGACATCGAATTATGGAGAATCAAGATGAAGACTCTCATTGTTCATAAAGGAACCTCTGAGGTGATCTCTAGGGAAGATCTGGTTGTTGTGACTAACAGGGCAAGGGTTAGACAAACCCAATTGAAGGCTCATATTACGATTCTTTTATCACTCAGTGATGAAGTATTGAGGGAAGTAGTTGAAGAGGGCTCTACTATAGAAGTCTAGGAGAAATTGGAATCGTTGTACTTAAAAAGATCGAGAAAACTCTATATACGTATCATATGGATGAAGGAAAAGATTTGAAAACATATATCGATGAATTTAACAAAATTATCATTGATATTAAGAATGTAGATGTAAGAGTTGAGGAAGAAGATCAATGTATTATCCTCCTAAGTTCTTTGCCAAAGTAATATGAAAATATAGTGGATACATTACTATATGTAAAGTAGACGTTGACCATGACTGAGGTAAAGTCGGTGTTGGTGTCCAAACAACTAGTGTAGGAATGAGGATAAAGATAATAGTGTTGGTAACATTCTGATAGCAAGAGGAAGACATGAGGTCAATAAGAAATGTTTCTATTGCCACAAAGAAGGACATTTCAAGAGAAAATGTCCAAATTTGTTGAAGCGGCAAGGAACTAGGCCCAAAAACGACGCCGACTTAGCTGAGATAGGAGATTTAGGAGACAGTTGGATTTGCTCGAATGTCTTGAAAATCTAGATCAATGTGAAGTTTGTTGTGATTGGTCTAGATTTAGGTGTACTTTCTTTTTTAGGTTCTTTTTGTGTAGCTTTTTATGTTGCTATTTGTAGCCTATAAATATGCACTAGTTTGTATTAGGATATGGTGAAAAAATATTCAAACCAATCAATAAAGAATTAAGTTCTGCTAATTCTCTTCTTCCCTCTGTTGGAGTTTTCAAACCAAGCGACGTTTCAATTTTAGTTATTATTATTATTTTTATTATATAGTTTTTAAAAACTACTTTGTGGCTCTTAGTTTAAAAGTTATCCCGTGAAAAGAGAGTACATTAGCTGCTCTCAGTTTTTTTATTTTTTTGTATGAAAGACTGAAGTTGTTTTTGCTCTCTGGTTTTTACCCGTGAATAGTGAAACAGATACTTTGTGTGGGTGCTCCTCTTCCTGGTTTTGTTTATCTGTTTTTTTTTTAATTTGCTTCTATCAGTGGTATCAGAGCCCGGTTAAAGAATGGCGGCGAGTTCAAGCAGCAATAATTTGCAACCTCAATTGCCCAAGTTCACGAGGAAGAACTACAATCAATGGAGTATTCAAATGCGGGTGTTGTATCAATCTCAAGAGTTGTGGGAGATTGTAGAGAGCGGTTTTCAGGAGCCCAAAGTTGAGAGAGATTTGAATCAAAGGCTTCTTCAAGAATTGAAAGAAAATCGGAAGAAGGATCAGAAGGCCCTTTTCTTCATCTATCAAGCGGTAGATGAAATTATTTTTGAGCGGATCTCAACGGTGAAGACTACGAAGGAGGCTTGGGATACACTACATGCTTCTTACAAAGGAGATGAGAAAGTGAAGATGGTACGTTTGCAAACTCTACGAAGCCAATTTGATATGTTGAAGATGAAGGAGTCGGAAAGTATGGAAGAATACTTCAATCGGGTAATTGCCATTGTTAACCAATTGAAGTTGAATGGAGAACTTGTAGAAGATAAAAGGGTTATTGAGAAGATCCTATGAAGCTTGACCAGAAAATTTGAAGCCACAGTGGTAGCCATAGAAGAGGCAAAGAACATAGAGAAAATGTTCATTGAAGAGTTGCTTGGATCTCTTCAATCTCATGAATTAAGGTTGAAGCAATATGATTCGACACCACTTGAGGAAGCCTTCCAAACTCAAGTGGCATTGCGTGGGAATTTTAGAGGTGGCTGTGGAAGAGGTTTTGGTAGAGGAAGAGGCTCTTTTGGTGCTAGAGGAAGAGATCGTGTTGGTAAAGGAGAACCTACACAAAGTGATGCAAGCGAAGTTCAAGGTGGAACTCATGGTGATGGAGAATGTGCACGTGGTCGCAGACATGGTTTCAAAGGTAGAGGAAGAAGCAACCTTGCCAATATCAAATGTCATTTTTACAAGAGGTACGGACACACTTATCGATTTTGTTGGAAGAGACAGGAGAATGAAGAGGCAAATGTAGATATGGTGCAAGAAAAGGAAGTGGAGAAAGGTGAAGACATAATGTTTCTAACACATATTAAGGAGTTTGGTGATTCAGGAGATATATGATTTATTGATAGTGGTTGTAGTAATCACATGACTGGCAATAGAAGCTTGTTTGTTACTTTGGATAACTCAATCCAAAGTGAAATACACACAGGAGATGATAATAGATTATTTGTGGAAGGAAAAGGTGATATTTTGGTACAAACAAGGAAAGGAGAAAAGAAGATATCAGATGTCTTCTATGTTCCAAATCTTAAGCACAATCTGCTTAGTGTTGGGCAACTAAATCAAAAGGGATATGTATTGATGTTTTCTCATGACACTTGTACCATTAAAGACAAGCATGAATTTTTGATAGCTAAGGTGAAGGTGACTCCAAATAAAATGTATCCCATAAAGATGGTTTGCAGTCTGAATGGTTGTTTGAAAACTTCCATAGAGAATCATTCAAGATTATGGCATTGCAGATTTGGTCACTTGAGTTTCAAGATACTTTCTTACATGAGCCAGAAGAATATAGTTGATGGACTTCCATATATTGAAGTTCAAGACAAGATCTGTGAAGCATATGTTGCAAGAAAGCAGAGCAGAGCACCATTTCCAGTTGAAAAATTATGGAGAGCCTTAAATCCATTGGAGCTTATTCATTCAGATTTATGTGGACTGATGCACACTACTTCCATTGGAGGTAATTCTTATTTTCTCACATTTGTTGATGGTTATAGCAGAAAAGTTTGGGTGTATTTTTTAAAAGAGAAGTCACAAGTATTTGAATACTTAAAAATATTCAAAGCACTTGTGGAGAAGGAGAGTGACCATTTCATTAAGGTGTTGAGGAGTGATAGAGGTGGAGAATATGTTAGTCATGAGATGCAAACTTATTTGAAGGAGAATGAGATACGCTATCAATTAACAACTAGATAGACACCACAACAAAATGGGATAGCTGAGAGGTTGAATAGAACCATTATGGGATTGGCTAGGAGTATGTTGAAGGAGAGGCAAGTGCCCAATCTGCTATGGGCTGAAGCTGTGTCGTGTGCTGTGTATTTGTTGAATAGAGTGACATCAAAAAGCAGTCCATCTCAAACCCCTTTTGAAATTTGGAGTGGTCATAAGCCTACTGTTGATCACTTGAGAGTTTTTTGGAGCATTTCTTATGTTCATGTACCTGATCAAAAGAGAAAGAAGTTGGATAAAAATTTTGAGAAGTGTGTGTTTGTAGGATACAGTGAAAGGTCCAAAGCCTATAAACTGTATAATCCTACAATAAGGAAAGTGGTAGTGAGTAGGGATGTGAGATTTGAGGAGAACTTAGTTTGGGATTGGCTTGAAAAAGGCAACAAGGAGGATGTCACAGTTGTGAAAAATTCAGAAAAAATTATTGATGATGTAGAGCAACAAACACCACCACACACTACAGTGAGATTGAGAGAATCATCTAATAATAGTTTGGAAAAGGTGAAGATAAGAAGCTTGTAGGAGATATATGACACCACAAATTATAATGAGGAGTTGTCTTAATTTGCTTTATATGTAGATGATGAGCCCTTAACTTTCAGTGAGGCAGTTTCAGATAAGAGATGGATGGATGCCATGAAACAGGAGATTGATGTTATTGAGAGAAATGACACATGGAATTTGGCCTCCCTTCCTAAAGGTCAAAAATCCATTGGTGTGAGGTGGGTGTACAAAGTGAAGAAGAATATTGATGGAGGTGTAAACAAATTTAAGGCAAGACTTATAGTTAAAGGGTACAAGCAGAAGCATGGGATAAATTATGAAGAGGTATTTGCTCCGGTTGCTAGATTTGATACAGTCAGATTAATTTTCTCTATTGCAGCTATGAATAAATGGCAAATTCATCAATTAGATGTGAAGTCAGCTTTCTTGAATGATATTTTGGAGGAAGAAATATATGTAGGTCAACCTGAAGGTTTTATTGTGAAGGGAAAAGAGCATATGGTGTATCGTTTAAAAAAGCTTTGTATGGCTTGAAGCAAGCCCCGAGGGCTTGGAATTTATATATTGATAGGCATTTTGGAGAAGAAGGGTTCACTAAATGCCCTTATGAACATGGTGTGTACATGAAGATTGACTCAAATGGCAACATATTAATTATATGCTTATATGTGGATGATTTGCTTATAACAGGTGATGATGAGCGGATGATTGCAGACTTTAAATCAGCTATGTTCAAAAGATTTGATATGACAGATGCTGGCATCATGTCATTATTTTTGGGTATAGAAGTGCATCAGAAAGATGATGGCATTTGGATATGTCAAAAGAGGTATGCCAAAGAGTTGCTCAAGAAGTTCAGGATGAATCATTGCAATAGTGTGTCAACACCAGTGCAAACTAGAGTTCATTTCACAAAAGATGGAGAAGGAAAATTTATTGATCCAACATTATACAAAAGCTTGATTCGGAGCCTTAGATACTTGACAGTGACGAGACCTGACATTGTGTATAGTGTGGGCATCTTGAGCAGATTCATGGAGAATTCGAGGGAGTCTCATTGGCTTGCAGCGAAGAGGATTCTTAGATATATCAGTGGGACAGTTGAGTTTGTCCTTCATTATCAGTGCAGTGGAGACATAAGGTTATTTGGATATTGTGACAGTGATTGGGCAAATGATCATGAGGAAAGAAAAAGCACAAGTGGATATGTGTTTTATGTTGGTGATATAGCTTTTACTTGGAGCACACAGAAGCAGAAAGTTGTAGCATTATCTACATGTGAGGCAGAGTATATAGCAGCGTTGGCAGCGGCTTGTGAAGCAATGTGGTTGAAGAATTTGTTGAAGGAGTTTTATGGAGAGATTGATGAAACTACAACAATTTATGTGGACAACAAGTCGGCGATTGCATTGGCCAAAAATCCAGTTCAGCATGGCAGAAGTAAGCATATTGATGTGCATTACCACTTTATTAGAGATGCAGTAAAGATGGGTCACATTAGCATGGAGCACTGCAGTACAGAAGATTAGGTAGCTGATTTGTTTACCAAAGCATTGCCGACACCGAGGTTCGTAAAGCTACTGAAGATGCTTGGGATGAAGAAAGTCTTGGTTTGAGGGGGATATTGTTGGAGTTTTCAAACCAAGCGACGTTTCAATTTTAGTTATTATTATTATTTTTTATTAGACAGTTTTTAAAAACTGCTTTGTGGCTCTTAGTTTAAAAGTTATCCTGTGAAAAGAGAGTACATTGGCTGCTCTTAGTTTTTTATTTTTTCTGTGAAAGACTGAAGTTGTTTTTGCTCTCTGTTTTTTACCCATGAATAGTAAAACAGAAACTTTGTGTGGGTGCTCCTCTTCCCGGTTTTGTTTCTCTGTTTTTTTTAATTAGCTTCTATCACCCTCTCCTCCCATTCTCCCCCTCTCATCCAAGAAGAAGAACAAGCATCTTCATCTTCCTGCAAGAAGTTCCAACAAAAAGAAATAGCTTCTTTGGTTTTGTTTGAAATGGCTTTTTTAATTCTTTTTTACAGCAATTTTTTAGTATACAAATTTTAATTTTTATATTAAAAAATTGCTTTAAAAAAGCAATAAGAAAGCCATCCCAAACGAAGCCTTAGTCGTTATGGATAATGCTTAGCTGTTTGGAGCTTGGAAACATTTTTTTTTTTTTCAGAATGCGAGAGCACGCCTGGTAAGGGTATTAACTGGAAATTAAAAAAAGAAAACAACAAGAAAGTAATAATTTGCTAGCTTAGCAATAAAATGACAAAATGTTTCTTCATTCTTAAATGAGGATAGATTCTTCCATAATCCGACGCTCTACTTCATTTTTTATTTATATAAAGTAGCTAATAAATTCATATATTATAACGTGGCCTAACTGTTAATTTATATTACTACTAAAAGGTTATTGATAATTCAATACAAAAAATCTAAACCGTTGATTTGAAGGGCATAACACGGACGGCTGGGATAATTTTATATTTCGCAAAAAAAAAAACCCATTTATATCTGCCTATAATTTGTTTTCTTAGCCAAAAAGAGTTTATTATAATTTATTAAATTAAGTCCAGCAGACAGCAGAATAGGCCCAGCTTCAATAAAAAATAATAATAATAGACTCAACGTAGAACCACCCAAAATTACTAAGATCCTGTTTGAGACGGCTGTAATTTTTTAGAAAAATGATTATAAAGATACGGTGAAGAAAATAGCTTTTTTAAACTATTGTAAAAACCAACTTCATAGCAAAATATATATTAAAAACAATAAAAAATTAGTGGCCTATTAAAAATTATGACTACAATTTGAAAAATAAAGCAATAAAAAAGTTGTTTCATATGAAGTCTAAGGTTTCGTTTGGAACGGCTTTCTTATTGTTTCTTAAAGGAGTAAAAAAACGGTCCCAAAAGAAGCCTTGGGATAACTTTAGATCACTATTATTTTTCTATTTTAAAGAGATTTTTATACTTAAAAACAGCTTTATAAAGCAGTAAGAAAGCCAACCCAAACGAAACCTAAAACTCATCTGAAAAATCTCATCACCTTCTTAATTATGAATAATCATTCTAAAGAACATTTTAATAATTCTCTTCATATATCATTACATATAAACAACTCCTTAGTCGAAAGCTTAACGAATCTGAAGTCATAATTAAATTCACTATATTTTTAACAACACTAAAATCACATCTGGAATATATTCATTCCTCATAATAAAGAATTATTTACTACTAAATCTCTTATTTATTCATAACAGTATGAGTATGATAACTTATTTTATTCTAGAACGAAGCGACTTCTTTTGCCCCAATAGCGAGTCTCCTTTCAGCAGATTAGGTGATTTACTTCTTTATGATTTTGTTCCAGTAACGAAGGGATGAAATGACACTTAGTTCTTTATCTTTTGGTTTTTGGTTGGTGTATTGTTTTGATATCACTTATAACAACTAAATTTTTTAATTATAGAGATATTGTCCATTTTGGCCTAAGGGCCTCACGGTTTTGTCATTTTGGTGTAACTTTTCAAGAGGTCACCCATCCTAAGATTTATCCATAATGAGCACGCTTAAATGTGAAGTTTCTTAATGAAATTTTAACCATTCCACTAAAATGCGCCTAAATATTTAAGAGTTTAGCTTCTTTTTTACTTAAGTGATTTCATACCATCGACTTAAAATTTCTAGCACGTTACCCCGCAATACAAGCGAGTAGGCCATTGGCGTTGCTATCCGCGACAGGCTGTCAGCCAACTTGTAGGCCCAATTTAGGCTCAGACAGGTCTATTCTAATGATTCTAAGGCCCCAAAGATAATTTTTTTATATTCTGGATTCAATGTTGACACTTCTAGAGTCCAACGGAGCATCTATAATCAATTTTAAGTAAATTTAAAAGTTTTGGAGTGAAATTGTCAAATATTTTTTGCTCAGATTGATGCCCTGCCTCTAGAAAATACTAAAATCATGATTAAAGACATTTTACTTAGGACCCTAGGGAGGTCCACATAGGCGCCTAGGAAGCGATCACGCCTCATAAGTTGTTTGAAATTGTAATTTTTTGTCACACATTTTTTGAAAGATTCGGATATATATGTTTGGACTCCAGTAATTCACCAAAAATCGCCTTGATCGGATACGAATCTTGAGGAAAAATCTAGATTGGTAACATCCAAAATTAAATTTAAGATCATCCAAACTCTAATTTCATTAAACTTATAGTCAAATCTAACGTTTTGATGAGACGAATCCAACGACACTAAAATCAGTCAAATTTGAGTCCAAACAGGCCCAAATCAAGGGACTGAATCATATTTCAAAGCATTAATTGGATAACCAAATAATCTTCAAATATGACATGTTTATAATCAAATCAAAAGGCTCAATGAAACAAATCTAACGAGCCCAAGATCATTTAATTCTGACGTCATTAATGTACTTAATTGCTTAACGAAAGCTCTATAATTGAAGGAATCAATATGAACCATCTCATGAAGCACTCTGAATTTGCTCTAGATTTTTTGAATATTTACAGATCATACCACTCCCAAAAACTTTTATGTAGGCTCTCATCTTCGAAAAATTATTCTGTGCGGACACCGAATGTGTCCAGAGACTAATAAAAATGAGCCATGTCACCTCAAAAATGTACCGTGCTCGGTACCGCTCGGTACCTGAGCGGTACCGGACGGGAAGAACTGTCCGGTGTCCGCACAGAATAATTTTTCTTCATCTTCACATGAAGGTGGGAAGAAGAGAGAGAGAGAACTAAAGAGGGTTCTCTTGCATTTTTCAACCATCGTCGTCGACGACCACCACCAGCTATTGCCGCTGACAACCACCATCACTACAAATGATCAACATCAGAAATCTCTACCATCTCCAAAATACTAAGAAAATTTAACCCTGCTTGTGGCATAAAGCTGTTCACATGTGAACACCTATCTTTCATAATCTCTAATAGAGAAATCAAACCTGGTTGTGGGGTATAGATTGTTCATCTACAAATACTTGATTTATGTAATCTCCATAAGAAAAATGAAACATCTATCTAATTCCACTCTTCTTCAGCAATGAAGAAAGATGATTCTTGTATAACTTATTAAATGATGGATTTTTCAACTTAGTTAGGTCCTATAGTATTTTCCTTTTCTGAGTTTGCCACATTAAAATTTTTGATGTTATTACCTTTCTTGTACGTGCTAAATTTTGTACAATATTGAGATATAAAATATACACTCTATCAACTTAAATTTTTTAGCGCATAAACAAATTGTGGATTATTGAATTTTTTTCTGATAAATTAGAAATTTATTTATTTTTAACGGGAAGAGCGTTTAGGTTGTGCGGCGTTAGATTGGGCACTATGGGAGAGATAAATTTCCTTTCATTTTGTATTTCGAAATCATAGTCTCTAAACTCTTTTGATATAAAAAACTATTTCTTTGATAATTAGGGAGAGCCAAAAACGATACCATTACGAGTTTACAACACATAGGGCTGCAAACGAACCGAGCCGAGCCGAGTATGTGAGTGTTCATGTTTGAGTTCGTTTATCATTAGCCTGTTCAAGTTTGGTTCATGTTTGATTCGAGCTTTATTGTTTGTGTTCATGTTTGGTTCATTTAATTTAAGGGTGTTCATGTTTGGTTCATGTTCGGTTTGTTTAGTGCTTATCGAGCTTTAAACAAACAAGCCTTAACGGGCTATGTTCATGAACATATTTAGCAAACAATCTATTGAACAAACAATAATATGAAGTTAGCCTTCCACCATTCTAAGCAATCAAAATGAACTACTGAATTTTCTTCCTTAATGAATTACTGAATGTCATAGTCAGCCTCACGAATCGAGCTTTTATCGAGCTCAATGTCGAGCTTGTTCACGAACTTCAAATGATTTTGTTCGTGAACATAAATGAACCGAACACATTAGTGTTCAAGCTTGTTTATTTAAGGATCGAGTATTTAAAATATTGTTCAAGTTTGTTTGTTTAGTTAGTAAACGATCACAAACGAGCTTTAATCGAACCGAGCATCGAGTAGCTCGTCGAACGTTTGGTTCACTTGCAGCCCTAACAACACACACCTTTTAAAGAGAAATAATCATTTAAAATTATGGCATACAAAAACTATTCGATTTATTATTTAAAAAAATAAAAGTTTTTTATCGAGCAAATTTTTTATTAATAAAAGTACTTAATAATCAAAACACCATGACTCTTGCCTTCTATCATGATGTAAAGCCAATGAAATATAGGTAGGGCTGCAAACGAACCGAGCCGAGTCGAGTATGTGAGTGTTCATGTTTGAGTTCATTTATTATCAGCTTGTTCAAGCTTGGTTCATATTTGATTCGAGCTTTATTATTTGTGTCTATGTTTGGTTCGTTTAAATTAATCAGTGTTCATGTTTGGTTCATCTTTAGTTCATGTTTGATTCATTTAGTGCTTATTGAGCTTTAAACAAACAAGCTTTAACGAGCTATAAACGAGCTCTACTTCTAGATGTTCATTAATTTAACAAATGAACTTTATCAAGCCTCCTAACAAACAATTACATCGAGCATATTCGTGAATATATTTAGATAATTTTTTTAGTTAGCATATATTATAATATTTAATTACTTTAAATTTTATTATTTAAAAATAAATATATAATTATGTTATAATAAATATAAATATTTATATTATGTATATTTTTTTAATTTTATAATCAAATATTAATTGAGTTTTTATCGAACTTATTCAAGAGTTATGAATCGAACACGAATTGAGCTTTTATCGAGCTTCTTATCGAGTTTAATGTCGAACTTGTTCATGAGCTTTAAATGATGTTGTTCATGAACATAGATGAATGAACATAGATGAGTCGAACACATTAGTGTTCAAGCTTGTTTATTTAAAGATAGAACATTTAAAGTATTATTCAAGTTTTTTTGATTAGTTAATTAAACGATCACAAACAAACTTTAATCGAACCGAGCAACGAATAGCTCGTTCGCTTGCAACCCTAAATATAGGGCCTGTTTAGAATAATTTTAACATTTTATAAAATTAATTCTAAAATTATCGTGGATAAAATAATTTATCTATTTTAATTAAGAAAAATAATTTTTCATCACTAAAAATTTAAAAAAATAACGAGAATGTAATAGCAAAAAAAAATAATTATTGTCTAAAAAAAACTAAAAAATTGTCTCAAACAAATCTATAATTTTTATTAACAAACAACATATAAAGTCAAGATTAAAAAATTATATATATATATCGTAAAAATCATAGTTTATCTTTATATTTCAGTTTTAACTGTATTACTCCTTCTTTCTTATAAAATTTTGTCCATGCTACGTACATTAATTATAATCTTAAATCCAAATAATTGGTCAACCAACTCAGCATTTATGTAGCAGCAATATGATTGTCCCTTCTTTTTTTATTATTTTTAAAAATATAATGAAATTTGGTATAAATTTCAAAGTTATATGTTTTTTTCACGCGAATCATAATTTATCTTGGATATATCCCCAAAAAATTATGTTCATCAGGCACGAATCTTGAGGCAAAATCAAGTTGAAAATTTCAAAAATAAATTGGAGACCACCTGAACTTCGATTTCAGCAAACTTACAGTCAAACTGAACATCTCGGAAATACAAACCCAACAACACCAAATTCGACTCAATCTGAGCCCAAATGAGACCAAATCAAAGACCTAAATCACATTTGGAAGGTTCAAACCATAATTTGGATTACCAAACGATTTCCAAACATGACATGCTTATAGTCAAATCGAGCGGCTCGACGAGACGAATCCAACGAGCCCAAGATCGTCAAATTTTAATATTATTAAGACATTCAAATTCTCAGTAAACAGTCCATAATCAAGGGGATCAACGTTGGCCGTCCATTCAAACCACTCCCAATTTACCCTTGATCTTCCTCTTATTTACTAGTCATGCTACTCTCAGAAAACTAAAAATAAACCCCTCATTTCTCATGATAGACCCCAAAAAGGGAGGAAGGGACCCAAGCAAGAGGAGAAGGAAGAGAATGAAGAGAGCTCTCATGCCACTAAACTCCTCCTCGACCACTGTCAGACTTCAGCCCGATCACTGACTGTCGTTGGACTTCCGCTCGGCTGTCGACTAACGCCGGACTTCTGTTTGACGCAGAACTTCCGCCAGTTGTTGTACTTTTGCCCGTCGCCGGACTTTCGTCTGGTTTCTACTCGACGCCGAACTTCTGCTCGTCACTGGTCTTCTTTCCATCGCCGGACTTCTACCCAACGTCGGACTTCGGCCTGTCGCCGGACTTCTGCCCGTCGATGGACTTTCGTTGAATTTCTACCCGACGCTAAACTTTCACCTATCATCAGACTTCTATCCATCGTCGGACTTCTACCTGACGCAGAACTTCTGCCTGTCGCCGAACTTTCATCGGATTTCTACCCGACGCCAAACTTCCAACCATCTCCAAACTTTCGTCGGACTTCTACCTGACGCCGGACTTTCGCCTGTCGTCAGATTTCTACCCGACGTTAGACTTCTGCCGGTCGTCAGACTTCTACTGTGGCCGGACTTTCGTCAAACTTCTATCAGATGTTGAACTTCCTCCCGTCACCGGACTTTCGTCGGTCTTCTATCTGATGCCAAACTTCCATCCATCTCTGAACTTCCGCCCAGCGCCGGACTTCCGCCCATCGCTGGATTTCGTCAGATTTCCACCCAACGCCGAACTTCCGCCCATCGCAGAACTTATGCCCGTCGCCAGACTTTTATTGGATTTATACCCGACATTAAACTTCCGTCCATCTCCAGGCTTTCGCCCATCGTAGGACTTTCGTCGGACTTCTACCTGAGGCCGGACTTCCACCTGTCGTTGGATTTCTACCCAACATTGGACTTCCTCCCCTCGTCGGACTTTTGCCCGTCGCCATATTTTCGTTGGACTTCTACCCGATGTTAAACTTATGCCCATCGTCAGACTTTCGTCAGACTTCTACCTGACGCCGAACTTCCGTCCATTTCTGGACTTCCGTCCATCTCTGGACTTCTACCCGACATCAGACTTCTGCCCGTCGTCGGACTTCTGCCTGTCGCAGGACTTTCGTCGGACTTCCACTTGACGCCAAACTTCCGCCCGTCGCTGGACTTATGCCCATTGCCAGACTTTTGTCGGACTTCTACCCGACGTCAAACCTCCTTCTATCTCCGGACTTCCGCCCGTCGTCGAACTTTTACCCGTCACCGGACTTTCGTTGGACTTCTACCCGACACCGGACTTCCGTCCATCATCGGACTTCCACCCGGTAACCAATTGACGTCGGACTTCTGCTCAGGATGTTGGACTTCTGCCCGGCCACCGACTGACACTGGACTTCCACTCGGCCCCCGACTACGGTCCTTCTGACCTCCGTCGCCCGCCAACTATGGTCCTTCCGACCTCCGTCGCATACCGACTACAGTCCTTCCTACCTCCGTCGCCCATCGACTATGGTCCTTCTGACTAAACGTACACGTCAATAGTGATTATTCTTATTCCCACTATGTAATACACTCCAAATGTTGTATATTTGTTAGATCAAGCCAAGGCCTTCCCCCCAATGAAGGGCCTCATTTGTAATCAACTACAAATACTAGTGGATTCATTCAAACTGGGCAATGCCATGTGATTTTTTCCCCCTTTTTAGGATTTTCCACGTAAAAATATTAGTGTGTTTTAAAAATATCGCACCATATCTTTTTATCTGATTGTGTGTTGGATCTTCGTACAACGCTAAGATGTCAAACTTTATACTTCTCTACCGCCGCAAATTTTCCTGGATGCAACAATCTTTATATATTTATTTTAATTATATTAATTTTCTTCCTTTGAATAAGCATAAACCGAACTATGTATTAAATCTAACCTTATATCATAAAAATTTGCTAAGTCAACTTATCAACGACTGTGACTTCTTATAAATTTTAAACCTTTCTTTGAGATAGCTTTTTTATTATTATTTTTTCAGTCACGATTATAAATTTTTTTACCATTATTTTCCTGTTACTTTTAGAAAATTTTTATGCTAGGTCTGTAGGTCACAACATTTTTGTGATCACATTTATAAAAAATAATAGTCATCCCAAAAGGATCTTAAATTTTATACAAATATTTTATAAAAACTATTAAATTAAAAGTATTCAAAGATCATTTATTTGTTTTACAAATGTGACAATTTAATATGAATTATAATTTATATAGCATGTTTTTTGATATATCTAATCATAACATTTTAGTCCATAATTACAATTTTATTGCGCTATTTATATGAAAAATTTTCGGAAATAAATTCAGAAATTTCCAAACTTCAACTTTAGCAAACTTACAATAAAACCGAGCATCTTAACAAGACAAGAAGAATGACACAAAGTGATCTAATTTGACTTCAAATAAAACAAATTAATAATTTGAGTTTTGAAACTTACAACATTGATTGAAGGATTAGACGATCTCCAAAATTTGCACATTTATTGTCAAATCAAGCGGTTGAAGAAGAAAAATCTAACAAATTTAAGATCACTCAATTCTAATCATTAAGACACTTTAATGCTAAATATCTCGTTTAAGATTAAAGAATCAAATATAAGTCATTTGATGGAGTGTTATAAAGATTTGGCTAAATTTAGGGCCTTTAAAGCCTTAATTAACATTTGATGTTGACAATCCCTACTAGTCATAACCGTTGTATGGTTGTCGTTGTCTAATCACCATCACTCAATTGCCACCATCCAAGTGCTATCAACAGACCATCATAATCTATTCATCATCATCCAACCCCCATATCTGTCTGACATCATCATCGCCCCCATACTAACGCCATTCAACTATTGCATATCCCCATCACATTCATAGAAATACAAATTTGTATTACATACTTTGTAATCTAATCATATCCAATTAAAAATGAACCAGTGTACTCTTGTTCTCTTTCTAAATATTTGATCATTTCATCGAGGTCAAATCTTTATTTTTTTTAGTAAAAATTATGATGTTTGCTGCTTTCTTTAATATTATCGATGTAATTTAAACTTTCATGAAAAACTCTATTCATATACTCATAAATTTTTTAGCATGCAATAATTTTAATTTTATCAAAACAAATTAATAAAATATAAATATAATGTGGAAAGCATGACACTACTAATAGAATAATGTTATGTTTTTTATAGCCCCGTCTAGGGGTGTAAACGAGTCGAGCCGAGTCGAGTAATGACACTATCGAGCTCGGCTCATTTGTTAGAAAGCCGGCTCGAACTCGAGCTCATCTCATTATAAACGAGCTCGGGCCGCTCGAGAGCCTCGGTGGTCTCGTTGTCTTCAGCGCCCATGAACTCCACGGTCGTTTTGTTTGTCCGACTCGAATTGTGAAATAGCAGGTGGGAGCGGGACTTGAGAAACAGCGGGCGGGATTTGCGAAATAGTGGGTGAGATTTGTGAAAAAGAGCTGCTGGTAAACCTTAATAAATAAAATATAAATTATTTAAAAATATAAATAGTGATTTGAGCCGGCTCGTGAGCTCGCGAGCCGAGCCTCATCAAGCTCGAACTCGAGCCGTTTAATAAACAAGCTTGAGTTTCAGCTCGAGCTCAAGCTCGAGGTCTAGCTCGTGCCTCGATAAGCTCGACTTACGAGCTCGTTAACGAGCCGAGCTCGAGCCGGCTCGGCTCACTTACACCCCTAGCCCTGTCATCTCTTTGGTGCAATGCCATATTATTCAATTTATGGCAAGAAAAATATTTAAATAAGCTCTGCTTCATTTGACGGTCACATTTAATAGCCATAATTTTACTAATGTGCTTATATTAACATAAAATTTATTGTTATTAGTAAGATAAAAAATCATTTTTATTAAAACATTGATAATTTTATTAATCTATTGTCAAACAAATTTTAAATGGAGGAACTCAATTTCAAATATCACTAATAATTATTAAAAATAAAAAAAATTGTATTATGATATTTTGATTGATTTTCTTATAAAAAAATTCAATTTATTTTTAAATAAGTATAATATAAATTTTAATTAATTTTTTATATATTACAATCATTTTACAATAAATCTAGGGGGATTTACATACATAAAACATGAAAGTTACATATTTACGTCTATATCTAACACCTAAAACTCTTAAAATACACATACAACATCTATTTATTTCTTATTTACTGTGGGCTCCGAAAATTACCCTTACCCCTTTTGTGTTCCTATGTGTATACAAATTAAGGTGCACGTGCGGGAATATTTTAGACATTTGACACTGCTGAGTTATGTAGGAAGACCCTCGTTTGAATGCAACATTCAATTTGGAAGCTCGTAGACGCCTTCTGTCTGCTTGTACGAGTGTTGCAGATCCGATGGCGTGGCGTTGTAGCTTGTGGACGCCTTCTGTCTGCTTGTACGAAGGTTGCAGATCCGGTGGCATGGCGTTGTAGCTTGTGGATTGAGCTATTCGCTGCTTTATACAGGTAGACTGTCATGCACTACTTACTTTCTGCAAGTGGATCATAGTGCACCAACGAATCTCCTGCTTGAATCCGTATTCATTGTATATTCACTATCGTCACTTGCACAGGTTTAATATATTTGTAGGCAGCAAGGTGATATTGAATTAATGCACCACTCCCCTCGTTAATTACTATTGACAGTAATCTGATTCTATCTCATGATGATTTCTCCCTTTTGTTTATGGGTATGATGTTCCCTTTATGACTTTGCTGGTTGTAGACTTTTTGTTACCACCTCAAATGATCCCTTTCGATTACATGCTTTCCATAAGTTAAATATGACACTCGTCAAAGGATTCGAGTGGTGACTTGTAGGTGGGTTGCCATATCCTTCATCATCTTCTTGCTGCTCTTGCCAATCTTTTGTCCTCATAGGCGACTTGGAACAAGTGTGATAAGCTTGTGTTATTAGTCTTCATTTGCAATCATAGCTTGTGAGCGAATGATGCTAAAGATCACAAGCCCTTTATCGTATTCGGCGATAATTTGTAGCTTGCAAAGAATTTATTCATGGATGATAATTCCACAACATATTTTGTGTCAGTTATTCGACACTGTGTTCAACACAAGTTTCCATTCACCATGTGTTTCTCACATCTCATTTATGAATGTGATACCCATCCAATTATCTTCAACCACTTAAAAGCATGATTGAGGCATATTACTTGTACTCATGACATACCCCATTTTTAGTTGATCGTTACTTAGGGATGAGTTACACTTAATGTTATAAGTCAATCATCATGATCCAAAAGCCTCATGGCTTTGTGGTTGAGCCACCTCTCCCATATTTTGTCTCTTGCAAACAAGGTATATTTGCAAATCCTTTGTCTTGAAAGATGATTCAATGCGTATGATAAGTTTGATTTCTTCATGCATTCGCATCCCAATTGAGATGATCGTTACAAGTTAAGTATTGTTGTCCCAACAATTCTATACAAAAGTTTGTCACCAACTCATACATGAGTTCCTTTCTTATTTACTTGTCATTGATTGAGTCATTCTTATGATTCTTGATTTTCACATTAAGAAATGTGCTTAGGTTCAAGTTAAACTTAATGACATTTATTTAGTGTCTATTTGAGTTCAAGTCAAGCTTGAGTCCAAGTTCTATGTTGTCCAAAATCAAGTCCCCTACTGTCCAAATATTGTTCAAGTCCTTGTCTTTTTTAGACAAAATTTCGGCAGCCTCCCGGTGTCTCCCCCGTTTAGGGGAAATTACGGGAAACTGGGCATTTCCCACCACGCTACGAAAAGCGTGTATGGTAGGTGTCTTTGGACACCGCGGCCATATTTTCTTCATCCCCCACCAAGCTACGAAAAGCGTGTATGGGTCTTTGGCAGTACCTGTTTAAAAATACAGTTATTTCCCTGCGAGCGGGTACTTATGAATATCCCTTTCTCGTCATAGGCGCCGCACCGGGTTCCCTTTCTACCACGCTACGAAAAGCGTGTATATGCGGTTTGCCGGTGCTTCGCGAATGCCGAAAAAGAGATTTTAAGTGATCACCCACTTCGTCGTAGGCACCGCACCGGGTTCCCTTCCCACCACGCTACGAAAAGCGTGTATAGGCGGTTTGCCGGTGCGTCGCGAACGACGGAATGAGCTCTCGAAGTGATTACCCGATTCGTTGAGAGCACCGCGACAAACTTCCTCCCACCACGCTATGAAAAGCGTGTATAGGTGGTTGTTTTGTCGCGCTGCGAACAACGGAATGAGCTCTCAAAGTTTTATGGATCGAGGGGGTTATACCTTTGCATTCCGCCGGCGACGGGGTAAGATACAAAAAGAACTCTTTCTCTTTTTATCTCTTTTTCTTCTTTGCCATTTTCTCATATTCCTCAATGGATTCCTCGTCAATTAAGCAATGAAGACCTTTCTGAATGTAGAAATTGGTGCAAGTAGAACACCTGTAAAGAAAATCTCTCAATTTCTTTGGCAGAAACATAGGTTTCTTTTCCATGTTAAATTTTGCATGAGATAAATCCAATCCAATAATGCATTTAACATTTGAAGTTGAACTATTGCAGAATTCTTTTATCTCCTCCAACCCATAATCTTCCAATGAGGTTTCTCCCAGTGAATTCCTTCTTTATAAGTTGAACATCATAAGATCATCCATATTTATTCCTGATAAGCCTTGCAAGATCTACTCCACCAAATGCAGATTCATCTTGCCCAACAGTCCTTTCCAAATGTACAGGAGAATGAATTACCCTTATTGATAAAAGAAAGGGGATTTGCTTCTCAAGAAGCAAAGATGATCACCACTCTTCCATGATGCTCAAATCATTAAGGAAATAACTCCATGCACAGCATGACAAAAAACATGCGTATTTGCATTGGACGGCAGAGGTGGAGCTTCAAAGTTGGACAGGATAACAGGACATGAACCTTCATCCACCGGCTTGCAGTCTACCTCTTGTTGCTCCAATTTTTCAAAAGTAATAGCATCAACATATTCAATCTCAATAGTCAGCACTCTATATTTCTTTGAAAACTCACGAACCGCATCACTGTCATTAAATCTTCCTACAAAATGTTGATGGGACAGAGAGCTTGCAGAAGAACATTCCAAAGGATCCAAAGTCTTAACCTTAATGGCCATGAGACTTGCTGCTTGACACAATGTCCTACCTAACTGACCTTCACCCAGCACACCAACAATAGTTTCAAAAACTCCATGGATAGTAGAATCCTTATTTCTATGAGATGATGAATCATGGTTATCGCTTTGGAGAGTGGCTTCCAATTTAAATGATCGAATCCTCGACGGCGATGGATGACATTCTGTACTCGTGTCGCTGGACCAGCCCAAGTGTGCTGTTTTCATCTCTGAAGTAGAATCTCTCCATCTTCTTGTAAAAAAAAAAAATCCTCAAATCCTCACTTTGCTCAAGCTCGGTATGTGATGCTATGCTGTCGATAAACACATCTAGAGCTTGGTGTTTCATCTCAATGAACTTAGCATTGAAGCGGAATTTCTCTACAGCACTCTTCTTAGGCAAAGGTGGAATAAAAATTCCTTTGAACTTGTCCGCAAGCCTATCACGCGACCAAACAAAGTCGTTGCAATGCGGAATGACAATCTTCTCTTGCCTTGATATTCAGGCATGTTAGTCTCGGACATGACTCTATATGAGATATATGCTTGCACTCCATTCCCCAATTTCACTGAGTCAGTGGCAGAGACGGAGAGAAAAGGTTGCCCCAACGGAGATCTAGGATTCTGCGAAGAGAACTCCGAAATGTCCTCTAAATGAAAACCATCACCTCTTGTTCTTCTTCTTTCAAGCAGCGGCAGAGGCTACGACGAGGCCCGCTCGTCAACTATGCAGGTCCTCGACTACTGGTTTGTACGTGAGCTGGATGTGAAGCTCATGAAATCGAGCGGGTGAGGATGTGGGAAGCAAGAGAGCAGGCCGTGGAATGGAGTAGAGGGATTCGGCTTCTGGACGTTGAAGGCGGCTGCTGTAAGGCGCGGGAGCTCTTGAAAAATTGAAGAAGACCAAAAAAAAGGTTTTCTTTTGTTTCAATTTAAAGACGGGCTATTCATTCGCTCAAGGATCTATGAGCTCCGGCGGGATTTAAGGGATTTAGTCGTAAATTACGCAACGCAAAATTCGGAAATCAGAGTTGATAGGAGGTATGAATAAATGTGATTTAAGTTTTATTTTGACCTCATATATATATATAATATTTAATAATAAAATATCATTATTAATATTACCACCGAATGAGAATAACAATAATGTCATGATTTTTTTTAGTGTCTGGATTTGCATGTATTTAGCCTCATTTTACGTGTTGATCTCCCCGAATAATCATAGTTGAACAAATTAATAGTGGATTTGGAGTATTGCCGATGTTCCGGTCACAACGACGCAGTCCGTTTCATGATCGGATGTCATTTGGGTGACGACGAGTGTTAAATTCCTCGAAATATGCGATATTGTATTAGAACCCTCATCGGTCACGGTACAACTTTAATTTGAACAAATTGACAGTTAATTTAGAGTATTTGGGATGTTCTGGACGCGGTGGAGAAGTCTGTTCGTCGATCGGAGATCATTAGGTCGACGACGAGGCCTATTTTCTTGAACTGCGCACTGCCGCATTTAAATCACTCTGGTCGCGCCGCCAATTTGAATGCTTCGAATTGAGTAAACAAAAATGTATTTTTTAAAGGTTGAAAGCATTCCGGACACGGTGGCAAAGTCTGTTCGTCAATCCGAGATCGTTTGGTCGACGCCGAGGGCTAAATTGCTTAGCATGCGCGCCCTTGTATTTGGATTGCATTAAGACTATTTTTTTTGCATGCCACCACCACGGATGATCCCAATTGAAATTATAAAATATATTTTTTGAATATTGATGATGTTTCGGACGCTGTGGCACAATCCGTTTTGAGATCGGACATCATGCCGTCTCCGAAGAGACAAATTTCCCCGATATATGAGTCCTTACATTTGAATTACCTCGGGATTCGTGCCACCAATCCAATGCTTCAAATTCAATAAAAAAAATGTAGTTTTTAGAGGTTGATAGCGTTCCGGACACGGTGGCGAAGTCCGTTTCACAATCGGACGTCATTTGGGTAACGACGAGGCCACTTTTCTTGAAATGCGCGTTATTGTATTTGAATCACCTCGGTCGCGCCGCCAATCTGAATGTTTCAAATTAAATAAAAAATGCAGTTTTTAAAGGTTGAGAGCATTCCGGATGCGATGGCTAAGTCCGTTTGTCGATCGGAGATCGTTTGGTCGACGACGAGGCCAATTTTCCTTGAAATGCACGTTATCGTATCACATTAGGATTGCTTTGATTTGCGTGTCATCACCCTGGTTGATCCAAATTAATTAAATAAAATATAGATCTTTGATGTTGACGATGTTCCGGACATAGCGACGAAGTTCGTTTGTCAATCCGACGGCGTTTGATTAGCGCCGCACTTTAGTTTTGAGTGTCGGTCATCTCTTTTGACCGATCTCATCTGATTGAACTGCGAGCGGCCTCGACCTAGTAGAATTCGACGTCCTGATCGTAATGGAGTCGTCCGTTTGACAATTGGAGGTCGTTTGATCCTTTGAGTGAAACGTCGCGCCAATGCTCGTGTTGCTTATTTCGCCATCTTTTGCCTCCTTTCGCATGATTTTAAATATAGGGGTCAACATTCACTTAATTCGACCACTCTGTTCTGTCTCCGTGAAGCCCGCGTGGGAACACTCGAAAGAGTTGCGTTCTAATCTGTGCGTGAGAGCTCCCCTTCTCATGAAAGTTGCAAGCAGGTCACTCCACTCTGGCCCGATTCCTCATGCCCTAAATTTTTTTCTGCTGCTTGTCATTCTTCTTCTGGTTAGAACTTCACTCACGTTATTCTGGTCAGAACTCCTCTTGCCTTAGTGACGAACTCTACTTCCATAGTCCAGTGAGAACTCCTCATGCCCCAAATATTTTTATGTTGTTTCTTGTGTCGGGACTGTGTCTCATGCAAATCTTATGTCAAGAGTAAACGATCTAAATATTTTTTTTGTTCCCGACCTCGTCGATCAAGCTGAAATAAGTTTTTTTTCTATATGATATGAATGCCACGCAAGCTCTCTTTTGTGCTAAGTAGAAAATCAGTGAAGATTTTTTTTGTGAATTTATCACATTGCTTGAAATCAATGGATGAGATTTTGTTGTGAAAATCTGTTCTATATGATATGAATGACCATGTTCTATGTAGTCACATTACTGGATAAATGAATGGATGAGATTTTTTTATGAATCTATCACATTGCTGGATTATTCAAGGGATGAGTTTTTTCTGTGTTGGTGCTACTCATTTTTTTCTCTACTTATTGGTTATTCTGCTGGGCATTCCAGACAATTAGAAATACAGGGCTAGTCTCCGGTGCTTGATTTATGTTGGATGCCCTGGTGCTTGATTTATGTTGGATTCCCGCCCCCCCCCCCCCCCCCCCCCCCCCCCGGGATGATTTCCGTTGCAACCATGACCCGCCTCACATACTCTCTCAACCTATGCTAAAGATAAACAATAACGTGGGATCCCTGGACGGCAATGAGATCAACTGTAGGAGGCTTCCTTCTGTCGCTGCTTCTCTAGTCTCCCTTCATTTCTGTAGATGAATTTTTTATTTAGAGTTAAGTTTTTTTCTTTATAGCTTTTGTGTTCCATACTTTCTTCTGTTTTTGCTCCTCCACTCTAGTATTGAGTTGTGTTGTATTTTAAGTGGGAGCAAGGCATGCATATTCTCTTTTGGAAAAGAATTAGGCTTCTTTTGATGCATTCATGTAAATCGTTATCAAGGATTTTGAAGAACCAATGGTCGAGGAAGTTATTAGAATATTAAGAGAACTTGGCATTGAATACGCATGTTGCCTATGGATGTGAGTATCAGAAACTTAGAAGAAGAAAATGAGGAAGGGCTTATATATATATATATATATATATATATATATATATAGCTGTGGCATCTTTTTTTATTTTTTTATTTTATTTTTTTAAGCTGTGACATCTAAAACCTTACCAAATTGTTCTTTTTGGTTCAACTGGAGAGGGGTGGTTAGAGTACTCATACTGGAGAAGATGATGGAGAAGCGATGGTGTAAGGTAGCAGAGGGAGGAGCTGAAGTGACAGCTTCATTTCTGATTCCACATGTGTTGATGAACACTAGTTGCAGCCTAAAGATGCTCTAATCTTATACCACCGAAGACTTCTTTATATTTTTCCATCTAATATGCAATTAAGGATTCATCTTGCTGTTTGAGCATCTCCCCATCACTCTTCTTGCTCTACTTCGCTTTTCCTTTTTCCTTATCTACATATTTGAAAAATATATCGTACTTTTTGTTGACTCTGGCTCATGTGCCTCGATAAAAATCAAAAGGTAAATTTGTTTTTTAAAAGTTTCTAATTATATATAAACTCAATTCATCATGTCAGGTTGGAAGTAGTTTCATCATGAATTTCAAACTACCATTTTGTTTAAGTTAATTTTAGCATTCTTGATTATAATTTTATTTTCACCAATTTTGTGTGGAAATGAAGTTGGTATATTTGATATATTTATGAAGTTATAAATTCTTTTTTATTTTTAATTACATCTAACAAAATTGTGGAGCCAGTAAATTTTATTATAGTGATACAACAGTCTGGTATCAGTGATGCCTAAGATTTTAGTTTACCACTCTGCAATTGAAGGGATACAAAAAGAAAAATACTAAACGATTGGCTGTTCTTCACTTTAGATATGCATGGATTATCTTATAGAATTTTTACTTGATAGTAGAGAAGAAATTTTTTTTTGGGAATGGGGGTATCTACCCGCTGCCATCCTCTTAGAAGGTGGCGGAGTAACTAATCTCTCTGTGAAACCTAGTGGAGCCAACCAACAGGCGCCGGGCTCACACTTTGCTACTCCCCTCAAAGGAGGCGAGCTGCTTGAGAGGGTATTTGAATATGAGTTGAGGGGTTTCCAACTATGCTCGCTCACCAACCAAGCAAAACCCGGTGGGTGCAGAGAAGAATTTTTACTTGCTTTGTTGCCTTGTTCTATCGTACTCGATGGCAGAGAAGTTCAAGTAAAGCTATACTCCCCAAATGATTCTGCATTTATAAACATTGGTTGTCTGAGTTTCTCAAATTATTTGTTACCTTTGCCTAGAGTGGGGACTAGGATATTGGTATGACGTATGTAGAGTATGATGGAAGCGATGTTGTTTGGAGAAAATGAGGGAAAGCCTAACTAAGAAGAAAGCTCTTGAGAAGCAGCAGCTGGATCTTTGTTTCCTTGCGTGAGGAAGAAAACTAACCCCAAACGAATCATGCTCTGAGCTCAAACTGATACTTATGTCATCTTTATAGTTTTCAATGTGATATGGAATCTTGTATTATTCCTATTGCTCGGGAATTGGACTAACAGCTATATTTCCTGAATAATTTATGTTTAATATTGGTCTATTTTCTTCCCAAATTATCCTTAATTGTTCAGTTAGAAGGGGTCAAAGGGGGAAGTCATATGGAGAGGATGGCGGAAGTGAGGTTATATGAAGTGAGGAAATTGAAGAAGAAGAAAAAGCTCTTGAAGTGGCCTTAAGCTATTGTAGTTCAGTGTGATTTTTTAGAATATGGAAAAGAAAATGAGCTTATTGATTAGCAATTCAAGATTCTCAAAAGATCTAGTTTTGAAAATATTTTAAATCATCTTCCAAATTTCATTTTAAATAAATAACACATTACAGAGCTACTAAAAATATTCAGAATACTGTAAATAAACTCATCTATAAGATTGATTTCATTTCATAAAAATATATCTATACTATAATATGTGGCTACAAATAGAAGCTACATAACTGAATAATAAACTAGCAATGATTGTCTAAAAATCAAAATAGAGAAATACTTATAAATTCATATCAAATCCTGAAACTGTTAATCAACCAGCTCCTTCTATTTCTCACATCCTAAAACATAAAAGCAAAACCATAGTGAACTAACAACTCAGTAGGCCACACAAATCGATCTAAAATTTTAAATTCTTTTAGATGCTGAACAGATAAATGAAAAAGGTAATAAGAGCATAGCAGTTATCCAATTTTTTTTTATGCCACCATTATGATTGTTCTAGTAGTTATTCAATTATTCAAATATTTAAATAATAATATTGAACAGATAAATAAACTGAAATTCATATTATATAGCAATTCATATCACAAAGCATTTTATATTATATTTTATTTCTCGGATTCAGACAAAATCTCAAATGATTCTGGCCTCTTATAACTCCCTTTTGTGCTTATAGCACCAGAACATATCCGTAGGCACCAGAACATGACTTATAGCAACCAGTACATGACTTATATATACAAGAATATTTCCTAATATAGATAAAATTTTAAAGAATTCTGACTCTTTATATCTCATAGCAAATATTTTTCAATCATATAAGCATATATTTCATCATATTATAACATTTAAAGCATAATTGATCATATGTCAGAATTACATAATGTTCTATAACGGTAGGCAACAGAAATTTCTAATGAGCAAAATTTCTCAATTTCAGAACATACCTAAATTATCAAGAATTGTGTAAAACATCATTTTAAAGTTTTAATTGTGCTGCGACATTATTTTTCAATGTCCAGATTATTTTATATTCAATTAAATTGCATAAATTCCAAAATACGATGTATAAAATTTTTAAAAAATATTCAAAATCTTAATCTCCATAGCATATTAAAAGTTACTTAGTGAAAGTTTTACTGGTCAAAGATATCTATGTTTTTTGCTAACAAAAATATAAATTTAATAAAAAAATTTAGAAATTTTTTATATTTTTTAAAACTAAGATAGGTATTATGTGACCAACCTCGATTCAGACAACTTATCCAACTGGCCTGACGGCTAAAAATGAACAAAAGTGGCTAAAATACACTTTTTCCTCTCGAAATCTCTCTTTCTCTCTCCTGTTCAGTTGGCTCGCTCGATCAAATGCAATGAAATAGTGGATTTATTTTAATTTAAAGTGATGTTAATGGCCAAGCGCTACGGCGCCAGTTCAAAACTCAAATCATAGAGCCTGGAGCGCTGCAATGTCATTATTTGACGACTGGTATTGTAGCAGCGCAGAGGCGTTCAGACGCCTAGCGTTGAGACGCTCAAGTAGTAATACTTTTCATATTTTGCCGAAATTCACTCCAAATACTTTGGACTCATTCTAAAATACACACAACCATTTTCATGCACCAAAACACTCCTAAAGACATGCAAATGAGTTTAAAATTCCAAGTAAAATAACCTCAAGGAATGCAACCCTTCAGAGAAACGAGAAAGAAAATGGTTCATTCCATCTTGCAGCGCTATAGTGCCAGTTTGGGGCGCTGCGATGCTCAAACCTCTGTCTTGCACCGTTGTAGTACCATATTTATTCTGCTGCGGCTCTCTGCTCTCTGTCGTTCATCATTAGGGCACTTGAAAACACAACGCCATAGCTCTAGGGTATGCAGCGCCAGGGTGTTGTATGATTTTTTTTTTAAACCCAAGCAGGGGGTAAACCCCCACATCCCCTAAGGAACATGACAAATTTTGAGGTCCTAGATAACATAATAACCAGATTGATCAACACAATCAGATTCCACACATAACACCATCTTTCAACCATGTTTCTCCATTATCTTTTCTTGATTGTCGTAACCTGTTTGTCATTAGCACCCTTAACTACTTCATCAATAATCTCCACTACGGCTACATAAGAACATGTAATTGTTCATAACTTAAAGACTGAACTTTTGTAATCTTTGCTTGCATAATTTATCACTTAATTTGGGATAGGGCTCATGATTTTTTTCCCTTGAATTTTCGGCATAAGAATTTTGATGTCATTTGCAATATTTTTTAATCTTTGTTGGATTCTCATTCCAGGCAAGATGTTAAACCTTCTCTATTTTAATGAATTTCCTAGCCTGTAACAATCATTAAGTAACTAATTAAGTTATGTACATAATATATTTCAAAATAAAGGAAAAGAGATGACTTAGGCTTCGTTTAGGACGGCTTTTTTATTGCTTCCTAAAATTGAGTTTTATCACAAAAATTTTATTTTTTTAACTAAAACTCTATTTTTAGAAGCAATAAAAAAGCCGTCCCAAACAAAATCTTAATTTAATTTACTTATATAATATATTTTTAAAATTAAAATTTAGTATTTGTGATATGTGTGCCAAATACATTTGCCTACTAATTTTTTAATTTTTTTAATTAGATACATAAATAATATGTCCATCACATATGAGGTTGAGTGTTCAACAAAAAATAAGCTTTTTAAATACACACTCTATTATTTTAAAGTATTTTTAATGACATTTTAATTAAATTTAGGATCTATTTGAAGTGGCTATAATTTTTAATAAAAATAATTGTGGAGTTATTGTAAAATAATTAATTTCTTAAAAAGATATTATAGGTCATATAAATATATATTTTTAAAAGGTTCGATAATAATTTTTTTATAGCTGTGATATTTTTGTGGTTTTAATTGTAAAAAATAAAAATAGCTTTTCACCTAAAATATATATAAAAAAACATAAAAAATTTGTAATCAGACCCAATACTATTACGCTTTCAAAAGCAAACGGTGAGATAGGCAGAAAGCTATCCAAACTCAGCAACCAGTCCCGGTTATGATGATACGCTGTCCCGCGGAGTAGAAAAAAAGGAGTGGAGCCAAATGGAGTGGGGAGCCCACAAGCCCGTCACTATTCGCATATATTCCCATCATAGCCAGCTTTATTTATTTATTTTTTTGAGTATTCCAACTGTTCACACTAACTTTCACAACTTGTGCACTTCCTCCCCCGACTGCCCCTTCTCCGTTCTCCCCGTCTCTCTTCCCTACTGTTTAATTTCTCCTTCCTATGTGTCTGTATCTCTAATATGGCTTCTCTGGAGGACATAGCCGTTTCTGCCTTCATCAACATTTTAAGCACCATCGGCTTCCTCCTCGCTTTCGCTGTGCTGAGAGTTCAGCCCATCAACTCTAGAGTTTATTACCCCAAGTTGTACATCAATGGCTTGAGGAATTCGCCTCGAGGGTCCATGAATGGGGTCCTCCGCTTTGTCAATTTCAACATCTGGAGCTACATCGTCAGCTTCTTGAGCTGGATGCCGGAAGCGCTTAAGATGAGCCAGACGGAGATCATTCAGCACGCCGGCCTCGATTCGGCTATCTATCTCCGGATTTACATTCTTGGGTTTGTTTTCAAATATTTACTATTATGGTTTCCGATTGATTATTTTTTTTTGGTTTATTTGCCTATTCGATAATGGATGCATAAATCTGCGGAGGGTTTGCTTTACTATGGCTACTTCGGTTTTTAATTTTTTATGGATTTGTGAGAATTTTATTAACTTTCTGAATTTTGTCTTTGGTCCATTTGGCTATGTTCTATTATTGGTAAATAAGTTGACGCCGTTTTTGAGTATGGACTGAATGCTGCTCTGAAACGCTTTGGTCCACATCACTGTTCACAGAGAAGGCTAATATTTTACATTTCAGTCAATTTCGTCCGAATCATGTAAACTCATCAAAATATATTACATTTATGAATTTATTTTCCAAAAGAAAAACATTTATGAATTTAAAATTTATGAAAAATAGATTTTGAAAAAGTTTTTAATATTATAATATTTAAAACTTTATGAAAGGAAAAATGATCCAAGCTATATCATTGAAACAGATGAAACTGTGCAGACCAACGAACAAAGCTTATGGGAGCGAACCGAAACCAGAACGAGTTTCAAAGCCTTGTTAACTTTTAATATTTCTCTTTCTCATAAAAATATCATGAAACCATGAATTATTTATCTTACGGAGGCCTCTGACATTTATGAAAACGGTGAACTTTTAGGAGGTGAAATAATCTTTGATCGGCATTTCATTTTAACTTCTGTTTTATTTTTACATTCTTTTATTATTTTGGGCTGAGGTTTTTCAAGTTTCATTGGCTGATGTTGTGATCATATCAATAATCGTACTTTAGATCCATTTGGAACTGTAAGAGTTGTAATTCTTGTAGAAAGACACAAACTTTGTATTTTCTATTTATTAATAGAAATAATTATCAGTTATATTGTATGACCCTTAGGAATGTAATAAGAAGATATGGATTTTCTGTTGGGGAAGTAAACCACGTAGCGAACAAAAATAAGAAGAGGAAATTATGAAAAAGAAAAAAAAAATCAGGAAATCGGAAAAAAATCACGGAGCCACATCACACCAAGAAATTCACTATGAAAATTTGGGAGAAATATTACAAATCTCTCTTCTCTATCACTTTCTCCTCGCCTCTCTTCACTCTTGCACTATTCTCATACTAGAACTAGCAAAGAGAAAACACATTAAAATCACCAAGGGACTCAACCCTTCATGAAAAACGAGAAAGAAAACTGCTCAACCCGCCTTGCAGCGCCTGGTTTTGAGCGTCGTGGCTCTCCACTCTCTAGCTCAAGTCTATTTGTCTCCTGCTTGAGTCGCAGCGCCGAGGTTTGGAGCACCGCAGTGCTTTGCTCTTTGTCTGCCTCCAACCAAACAATACAGCGCCGCAGCATTGTACGATTGTAAGAAAAAGAAATTTGGGGTGCAAAGCACACGAACCCAAGTAGGTGGAGGACCCTCTGCAACCCTTTGACGAGCTCGATTGATGGAATTGAGGTTCGAGGCAACAATACAACTCGAGTGATCAACACATTCAGATTCCACACAAAACTAACATTTTCTGAATGGATTAGTTGATTTCAGTTAGTGAATGCCATCATTTACGGCATTTAAGTTAGGGGAAAATATTTTTACACGCAGATGAGTTGTAAATATGCAATTTCTGATTATATATTTTATCTTGCACTTGCTTCTTAAACAGTTAGATGTTTTAGTATCCACTTTGTCATTATGATCTAAAATTAGAGTAATAGTAGATACTTGCTGAAGCATGGAGTGGCAGTGTGAACTTCACTTTCCACATCGCCAAGTAAATCATAATTGAACTTGATATCTCATCCATATGCTTCACTACTTATATAAATATATCATTGCCTTGTTTTATGAGATGTTTATTTTAATAGATAAGAAGTTACTGATGCTCTTATAACAATTTTTGTAGAATTACCCAACCTTGACTCTTGCTTCTTGTTCCTTTTGTACAGCTTAAAGATATTTGTGCCATTGACAATCTCGGCGCTATTGGTTATAATACCTGTCAATGTATCTAGTGGAACATTAGTAGATCTCAAGAAAGATATCGTTTTCAGTGACATTGATAAGCTCTCCATCTCAAATGTCAAACCAGGATCTGAAAGGTGAATATTGATTCTCTTGTAGGCTTTAGAATTTTCTTCAGGGCAAGTGCTGCATAATATCATACTTGCTTCTTATCTAGTTGTTTAGGTTGTTTTAGGGTTTTAATTGATAAGTGTGAGAAGTTAGCACCTTTGGTGATAATGCAGAATTTAAACATACACCTTGTTTTCATACAAGGGAAAAATATTGTGTTTCTCAGCTGTATAATTGTATTGTCGTGCTTTAGGTTTTGGGTTCACCTCTGCATGGCGTACATATTCACCTTATGGACTTCCTATATGCTGTACATGGAATATGATAATGTAGCTTTTATGCGGTTGCATTTCTTGGCATCACAACACCGTCGTGTGGAGCAATTCACAGTAAGTATCAGCTGACAGCTTAAATTGGGCACAAAATGGAGTTTCACTTGTTTTTAATTAACTCATTACTCATTTATTATCAAATACTTCAGGGAATCAAAGCGGACATTGGGGTCATATCATTTAGTTTTTTTTTATATAGTAATGGTGGAAAACAGGCACTCAATTCATGAAAACTTTTGAAGTTTTACTTCAAAGTCTTGAAAAATCTGTGCATTAAAACAGGGAAAAAAAAACTATTACAAGCTAGAAAGAAAGAAAAGCTAATAAGCATCCTTGTCCTAACAATGGGAAAGGAAACATTATTGAAAACCAAATAAAGCAAACTAACGTTGTAATTGCAATAATGAGATTATCATAATAGAAATGAGATCCTCTACTCCTCACTTTGAACCAATTGGGGTGTTGGGGACACCAAATATTAAACAACCAAAAAAATTGGTTAGTATCCCAGAGTTCCCAATTAGGTAAAAAATGAAAACTAGAAAGAATCCCAAATTCCATTATTCTAATTTCATAATACAAATAACAAACAATGCTAATAATCTCAAAACCAAGCGGCCATAAAGCCACCTCTTCCCTACTAGGACTAGACCTTTTGAGCCTCATCATCGAAGTAAAAAAATTGGCAGACAGAAAATTTCCCCATGTCATCAATTTACTGCTCGTCCAAGATAACTCTTCAATAGGCACTATGAGCTTGAACTCCATGCTTGGTAAACAAGACTTTCACTTAGCTGATAAAACCATGCTTACAGAAAAACAAAAACTCTCCATAGGAAATTCCAAACTAACTTCCTTGGACGAACCAATCAACAGCAGGAAAAAGACTGCAGTACCGAAGGCATGCGGAACCGAATTCACTTGAAACGTTAATTCAGTTTTCTTAATACTAGATAAAGGTTTGATCCCTCCATCAACAAATAAAATCTTCCTTATCTTCATAAAAGAAGACAACAATGCTTGTTTCAGGATGCTGTTTTTGGCATGAACATTTGTATTAGTTTTCTTTTCCTTAAAGCAAGGATCTGGCCATTGTTTCAGGATGCCGTTTTTACCTTTTTCCATGTTTTTGGTTGTTGGTACGATCTTCAGGTAGTTGTCAGAAATGTTCCTCAAATCTCAGGTCATTCCATTGCAGAGACTGTGGATCATTTCTTTCAGAAGAATCATCCTGACCACTATCTTAGTCACCAGGTAGTCAAAACTCCCCATAAGGATTTTCATTTTTACAGCCTGAGCCACCTAATTGATGTAACGCTGACGCCATGCTAGTATGCCACTTATAAGCAGTTTTGTTGTGATGATGTTTTCTCTACTTTATTTCTCTTCAATTCATTTTTTGTGGAATCCAGACTTATTTGTAAGTTTTTTTATTATCATCAGGCTGTTTACAATGCAAACAGATTTGCTAAACTTGTCAGGCAAAAGGAAAGGCTGCAAAACTGGTTAGACTATAACCAGATCAAATTTGAACGAAATCCAGATAAGCGGCCGACCAGTAAGGCATGCTTTACTTATGGAAGCTTGTAATTCTAAATGTATCAAACTCAAATAGCTTTTGAATTAATCCTAGTTGCTTTTTAAATTAGATTTAAAAGTGCACGTCTTCAGTATTTGATATATCCTTTTACATCTAATTTCAGATTGGCTTCCTTGGCCTTTGTGGTCGAAGAGTAGATTCAATTGAATATTATAGGCAAAGGATTAACGTGCTTGATAAAAGAGTAAGATTATATAGTTTGTGCTTCTACATTGCACTTATTTATTATCTTCTTCTGCTCTAGTAACTGCTGCAATACCTGATTGGAAATCTTTTCTTATTGAATTCAGCATTGATTAGGAAGGATTTTATGGGCTGATTATTGCATACATTAGGAGATTTGATTAATGCTTTGATTAGGAAAGAATTAATTAGGTGATCCAATTATATCTCTTTATTATAATTATTATTATTATTATTATTTAGATCTCTTTATTATTATTTTTTTCAAATTTATAAATAGGGCTTGAGGGCTATTGTGTGAGGAGTGAGAGTCAATTGTAATCATATTTTTTCCAATATAGTGAAATTATTCTCTCCCCGTGGATGTAGGTATCTTCATCGAATTATATAAATCGCTTTGTGTTTGATTGTGATTTTCTGGTTATTTCTACTGATTTTGCATAATAATTGGTATTAGAGCTGGATTTTGGTGGGATTTTCGGCACGGCTTGAAGAGCAGAAGAACTTCTTGTTCTTGTGATTTGTCGAAGCGAAGGAGGGAAGGCGGTACTGAGGGATGCAAATCGCGGCAGGTCGCGCTGCTCTTTGGTCAGGTTCCGCAGACGCGCGATTTTTTTCGCTCAAGAAGGGAGCGTTCGGCCGGAGCGGAACCAACGCATGCAGGATCTGTTTCAGCATAAAGACGCGCGAAGTGCGCCGGCCGGGTCAGACGCGTAAGTGCGTGTGAAGCAACGATCCGTGGTCGCTCGCGAGAAATAAAGGACCAGGTGTTGTCGCTCACGGGCGTGGCTTGCATGTGGAGGCATCTAGGTCTCAATTTCTGTGAACATTATGTGTTTGGCAAGAAGACACAGGTATCCTTCGGTACTGTTATCCACAATACAGATGATGTTCTTGAGTATGTTCACACAAATGTTTGGGGCCCAAAGAAGACAACATCATTCGGCAGGCGGAGATATTTTATCTATTTCATTGATGATTACTCCAAATAAATTTGGGTGTACACCATGAAGCGTAAAAGCGAGGTACTGAAGATTTTTAGAATTTGGAAAAGTAGATTGAGGCTCAGATTGGTTAAAGAATCTGGTGTATTAAATCAGATAATGGGAGTAAATACACTTCGGATGCATTCTTGCAAGAGTGCCAGAGATTTGGGATAGAGCATCACTTCACTGTTTGAGAGACACCACAGTAGAACATGGTGATGAAGAAGATGAACCGGACTTAGGGGGAGAAAGTTCGGTGTATATTATCCAATGTTTGGTTGGATAGAGTTTAATGGGCCGAGTCTATAGACTATGCTTGTCACTTGGTAAACTGTTTGCCTTCTGCAGCTATTGGGAAGAAGACCCTAAAGGAGATATGGTCTAGGCATTTTGCTAGAAATTATGAACACTTAAAATGTTCCGGTGTCCAATTTATTATCATGTTCAGAAGAATGATAAACTGGAACCATGAGCAAAAAAAGCAATTTTTATTGGCTTCATGCATGGTGTAAAGGGCTTCAAACTCTATGATCAGGGAGAGAAGAAGATTGTCATTAGCAGGGATATTACATTCGACAAGGCGAGCATATTGAAGTCTTGGGACTCGAAGCAGGTGGAGAGTTTTATTGGGACCACATATGCACTGCATAAGTTGGAGTTTGATGCAACTTCATTTGTTTCGCAGAGTATGATAACTTCTATCCAGGTACTTGATTTAGCTGCAGATTAGGATGAAAAAGATAATGTTAAGGATAAGATTCCGACTCAAGAATCTATTGCTAGGAGCAGGACCGGGTGTCAAAATGTCTTAAAACTAGCCTTGTTGAGGGACCACATTGCATTTGCACTTGCACTTTTATCCATTGAGGCTAAAATTTCTGGTGAAATGTTCCAAAATAAGGAAGCAGTGGACAACCATGATGTTGATCTTTGGAAAATGCTATGGATGAAGAGATGTAGTCTCTTTAGAAAAAATGCTACTTGGAGGTTGGTGAAGTTTCCTTTAGAAAGGAAAGCCATTGGGTGTAAATGGGTGTATGCAAAGAATGAGGATCTCATGGAGTTGAAGTGCAGTACAAGGCTAAGTTGGTGGCAAAATATTATGTGAAATGGGAAGGGATTGATTATGATGTGGTGTTTTTCCCAGTAGTTAATCATCCATCGATTCATGTTCTCTTAGCACTTGCAGCACACTATGTTTTGATTCTGGAGCATCTTGATGTAAAAACCGCTTTTTTACACAATAAATTGCAAGAAGAGATTTATATGTTACAGTCTCCTGGATATGGATCCTCAAAAGGTTTGGTTTGCAGATTTGACAAGTCTTTATATGGGTTGAAGCAGTCACCATGGCAATTGTATAAGAAGTTTGACAAGTCATGATGGGAGAGGAGCACACAAGGAGTTGCTACGATCGTTGTGCATATTTTAAGAACTTGGCCAATGATGAGTTCATCTACCTTCTTCTGTATGTTGATGACATATTGATTGCATTTGCCAATCAATCTGAGATTAATAGGATGAAGAAGCAACTGTCAAAATATTTTAAGATAAAGGAGTTGGGTGAAGCTCGCAAAATTCTTAGCATGGAGATTATTAGGGACAAGACAACTGGGAAAGTTTGGCTCTCACATGGAACTTATGTTTGGAATGTGTTGAAAAAGTTTAGGGTTGATGACTCAAGTAAGGTTGTGAGTCTGCCTATTACATCTCATTTTCAGTTGAGTTCAGATCAGTGTCCTAAAGATGATAAGGAGAGGAAAGATATGCGATCGATTCCTTATGCTAGTGCAATTGGCAGTCTGATGTATATCATGATTTATATTAGACCAGATATTACACAAGCAGTTGGTGTTGTGAGCAAGTTTATGCATAATCCGGGAAAGAGTCATTGGCAAACTGTGAAGAGTATCCTGAGGTATCTACAAGGTATAGTGTATGTAGGTTTGGTGTTTGAGAGGCAGTCATTTGTTGCTGATTTGTGTGTAGGCCACACTGACTCAGATTATAGCGGTGATATTGATAGGCATAGCAACTAGTTATTTATTCATATTGGCAGGAGGTTCAATCAGTTGGAGATTAGTTCTTTATTCTAATGTTGTTTTGTCTACTATTGAGGCTGAATACATAACAGCCACAGAGGCGATGAAGGAAGCAATATGGATGCAAGGCCTACTAGATGATTTGGGAGTTGATCAAAAGTCTATGACAGTATTTTGTGACAGTCAGCATGCGATATTCTTGGCCACAAATCCAGTTCATCATGCTCATACTAAGCACATTGATATAAGGTACCATTTTATTCAAGACTTGATTATTGAAGGCAATGTCCAGTTGAAGAAAATATATACTAAGGAGAATCCAGCATTCATGCTAACAAAAGTATTACCACTTCAAAAGTTCACCTATTATAGAAATTTGGTGAACATTCGAGCTTATGATTGATTGTTCATGCATTTTGAAGAACTATATTTGGCTTGATTCCTCGAGGGGGGGGGGGGGGGGAGGTATGTAGGCAACCATCTTGGTGCAATCATTCTGATATTTGAGTTTGTTTTATCATCTTCCACTCTCTGAAGTGAAAGATAAAGTGGAGATTTTTATGAAAATCTTTCCTTATTGAATTCAACATTGATTAGGAAGGATTTTATGGGCTGGTTATTACATAAATTAGGAGATTTGATTAATGCTTTGATTAGGAAAGCATTAATTAGGAGATTCAATTATTAATTTGATCTCTTTATTTGTTGTTTTTGTTTCAAATCTATAAGTAGGGCTTGAGGGCTACTGTATGAGGAGTGAGATCCAATTGTAATCCTACTTTCTCCGATATAGTGAAATCATCCCCTCCCTGTAAACGTACGCATCTTCGCTGAACTACATAAATTGCTTTGTGTTTGATTGTGATTTTTTGTTTGTTTCTGCTGATTTTGTACAACGATTTCCGGCACCCACTGGCCCTTAAAATCTTACACTTTGTCTGCCATACATATGAACTATTCAATAAAAAAAATCTACCGGACATATATTAAATTTTATTACATGTGAATTATGGCTTGAAATAGGCTTATACTTAGTATAACTATAAATATTCATAAATTTGGATTATGATTCTTTCTATCTTATTAGAACAAATCTAATTGAGCCAATCACTCTATCACTATCTTATATCTTATCTATTCTTTCATGTACAACGAGTAGAACCCTCAAGAGAAGGGCGAATAATTTGTGAACAACTTTCTTTTTCATGGTATCAAAGTCAATTATGTAAGTTGGCTCTCATCTTTCGAAGCAAAGGTTTCCTAATGATTCCTCTGAGGCTCCTATGAGAAGATTTGTGAGGATCCTATTGTTTGCAAGCCCTCAATTTTATAAAGATCCCTTGGTATCCTTATGAAGATCTATAAGAATCTTTGTGGGCTCCAAAAATTCGTGAGCCCTAGCCTCTCCGTGCTAGCTCCTTTTCTTGTTGTTTGTGACGGCGGAGAGTTTTAATGAGTTTAGGTTCTAGGTGAATTTTCAGAAGGCAGATTGGGTTTTGAATTAAACATACCCAAAGATTTTGCCCTCATTTTATGAGGACTTTATGATCTGAGTTCAGGTTTCCTATAGGCGCAAGCCCTATAATTAATTGTCCCTCCCGATAATGAGAGAGAATTTTCGATTAAGGTTAGTTGTTAAAGAGATCACATAGGTTGTGAATCTAGTGTATAATAGTAACAGTTGTAGGGTTTGGATTTGTATGAATTTTGAAGTTTATAACTTAAGAAATTTTCACCATAAACTTAAAACTGATGATGGGGGAATGAAAACAAGCCTGATCAAGATCCCATGATTTTGTTGTCCCGGGTTGTCATGATTTCTGGTCTACTTAGTCAGAGGAGGTAGTCGACCCAACCTGATAGAAGGCCCATGGTTGCTTCATCCAAAAATATCTTGTAGACCTGGGGTGGTGTTTGTTTAAGGGGATAGATCTGAATCCACTTTAGCTAATAGAGTACTTTATACCTATCAGATATACCCTATGATTCATTACTCAAAAGTTTGGTGTTGTTAGGTAACATACGGGATTTGACCGTGATCGTAATATAATATTGCCATTTTGCGACAAAATCACCCGATAAGAGAGTATTGTAGATCTCCAAAAGGACACCGTCGTGTGGGGGAACAGAGATGTAGAGGGTACGACTGCACTATCCCGGAGGACAAGAAGATTGCAAGCCTTTGCACTCTTCGCAAGCGGGCCAATGGGAGGGTAGATTAGATCATACATACGATTAACCACTGAGGATAGTGTCTCTCGCCTGCGCACCTCGATGGGTAATAATATGCATAATCTTATCAGAGTCATGGAGTTTCCCCTACCCGATACATTAGCTCGAGTGAGGTTTATTTGATGTGGAATATGATTTCCCACGGGCGCAAGCCCCCGTGGTTCATTACATCTTAAGCCGGCGCCTAAGAAGACTCTCGATTAAGGATCCTACATTATTCTTTCAGATGTGATTGGCACATAAGGAGGGGACTAAGAAGTTCCTACTCAAAGGAAAGGAAATGTTCAACTTAGCTTAGTCAACATACATGGCTCACATCGGCATCCGGAGGGACTAAGGTAATGAGAAGAAACCAGAGAAAAAAATAAACAATACACTCAGAGTATACAAGAGAGAAGGATGGAGGTGGCGTCATCCATGTGACGCGGATATGTGAGATTTATAGCCTTTGAAGGATAAAGAACCTACCCACCGATGAGGCGACGAGTCACTGATAGTAGTAGCCTTGAACTCTAAATCTAGTGGGTTTAGTTTTCTACACACAACACTAACACCCGTGTTCTAGCTAATACATCATGGACTTATATCCTGCTTAAAAGGAAAGCCATCTAACCACCTAGTCGTATAAAATCCATGCTATTCAGTCTTTACGAAAGATGTGTGGGTGGCTGAGTTTTTTTGGAAATTAAGACCGACATCTAAAGAGGCTCTTAAGTGGCCTTGTATTTATGTAGGGCAGAATGCTTCTAGAACTAATGCAATTAAATTTTGATTTAATTAGTTTCTAATGCAATGCATGCTGGTTAAAGTCTCTAAGTCAAGTATGTATGAAATTTAAAAAAGGTTTATAAAAATAATTTTTAAGAAAGACTAGACTTCCCCAGATCCAGCACCTCATCTTCAAAGGTTGGATTATATGGACTCTATCCGCAGGCGGGGAAGTGTCTTAATAAGGAGAAAGAGAGATCCATTAATATGCATACGACCCCGTCTAGTCATTCCCTAGATTGTTAAGTTTCTATGTTATTTAATTGTTAAAATATTAAATTTTAATAGAGGGTAGAAAAAGTTTTAGTACTTAAAGAGCCTAGCGAAATCAGGCGCACACACATGTAAGAAAGAAACCTAAAAAAAACAGGCAATTTTTACTGCGCAAATAGAGTAAACACATCAATATAAATAAAACCGCCAAAGTTAAAGAAAGTTCAAAGTCCATGGCAAGTGTCATATAAGTACAACCCATGCTCTGCAGAAAAGTAATGGTGGCCAGGCCCCACCGACAACAACCTGGATTCTAATATTACCGAATGACGTAAGTCTTAAAAATAAGGCATTTCTCCTTTATCTTTGTCTTCGAATCCTTCTCCGGATCGTCTTCCTCGGTATTCATATGGTTCGTTCTTCAGGAGAGTATCCAAATGAAAATAAATTTCCCACAAGGGGTTTTCTTTTCCCTTTGGATATCTTATGTTTGAAATGCCTTATTTTTGGAGATTTTCACAACTCAATACATCAAATTACAAATTATATTATAAAAAAAAAGAAAAATCTAGAATCTCCTGCATGGTTATCCTAAGCAATTAATATAAAACAACCCAAGCAGTTATATATGAAATTAAAGTATTTATTGTCAGCCACACTTGGCCATGTTCTTATTTATTTTTTGGGGGCTAAGCATCTGGAGCACCTGTAGCAAACAATGCTTGATATACATATTTTTTATGATTTCATTTTAGCCCCCTTTATTTTAGCACAGCATGAGCATGACCACCTGTAGAAAACTACGTCAATATCAAGATCGCTCCTAACATATGGGTAATATATCGTACAAATCACATTATAAATAAAGTGCAGTAATAAAAGAAACATTACAATAATCATCACAATAAGTACAACCAGCACACGTGCCACATGCAAGAGAGTCACGTCATAGAAACAGAAGAGTAAAGCACCGACCTAACCTAAAGCTAGAAGTGGTGCCCAAGCAAATAATTCTATGTGTGTGTAAAAGGCTGTGTGGCTTTGGATATGTCCTATATAAGGTAATTTGGTTAAAGTTGCTTGTGATCCAGTTAGTTGAGGGTCAAAAAGGGAGATTTTGGTTTAAGTTTAAGTATTGATGTTTTAAGGTTGATTTTGAGAGTTTTATTTTTAGTGTTTAGTTGATTACCACCTTTGTTGCTCACCGAGGTCGTGAGGTTTATTTCACCCTCTGTGGGGCTAACTTAATAGCCTCGTAGGCCTGAGTTACCTAGTAGTAATCAATTTTGTTAGATTAATTTAGTTGGTTGGTTAATTATAATACTTAGGGTAATGTTCTTTGAAGTTTAAGTTGCATTAACGGGTTTTAGAAGATCTGGGGTCATCCTACCAGCTAGGTTAAGGGGGTCCAAAAGGTTACTTTTAGAAATAGGCTAGGTTTTGAGGTTCTAGCATTTTTTTTATTAAATATTAGACCTTATAAGAAGTAATTAGACTTTGAGTTTGCTGGATTTGGAGTTTTCTAGGCAAAGTTATGAATTTTGGAAGTTTCGGGCCCTAGTTATTAGACTACGGTTGACCGAGGAGTTGACTTTTTAAAGTTGGTTGATTTTTAAAAAGTTGATATTTTTAGTAAATACTAGATCTTAATTAGAGTTGAATGCTTTTTAGTCTACTCAGTTTGAATTTTTCTGGAATTAGTTATGAATTTTCAAAGTTTGGGTATTAGAAGGTCTTTTTACTTGACATATTTTAATTTAGGTTTGTTTTTCAATTTTATAACTCCTTGAATTTAAGCTTGTTTCAATGAATTTTATTTAGTTAATATTTAATTAAGGGGTGATAAATAAATTAGTTAAATTTAATTCAAGTTTATGTTCCAAATTTTACTTCCTAGCGATTATATATGTTGGTTATAGTTTGATTGAGAGTTGATTGTTTGAATGCATTTGATTTAGATTGTTATCGATTTTATTGATTAATGGTTAATAAATTGTAGCATACTAGCCCTAGGATAACGTGTTACTAAGTTTTATATGTTTTATGTTTCTATTATAAAGGGAGCATGTATCTTAAGGCTAAGTTCTCTAAGATTCAGTCCTTAATTTTTGTCATTAGGTGTCATTAAAGTTATAGAATGAAAATGAATTTATTTTTAACCCTTTGGACACTCGCACATGTGTAACTGGGTTCAAGGATCTATAATAAAATAAGGTAAGAAAATAATCTAATAATTGAAGTTTCTACAAGGTCCTAAATGGTGGTTCCGCCCGTAGCGCCCCCACCAGAATAATGGGGGCGACTGATGCTTGGATCCGATTGTCCAAGCTCCTTCGTCTGTGCTCCAGTTGCTCCTTGCTTTTGCTCTCCCAAGAGTACCTCGCAAATAATAGCAAGAGAGCAAATATGGAATGAGAGTAGGCACTATTCAAAGAGAAATACAACTGAGCAATAATTAATCTAAAATAATTAAGATTTACAACTTTAGAATTTATCTTAATTGTATGAAAAGAAAGTATTAGAAGAGCATGTATAAGGGAGAGATACAAATGAGTGATAATCACATACAAGGTTATATGTGCGCTTAGGTCAATGTATGAAAACTTACATGCATAAAGAAGATTACAAGAAGACGAATTACACATAAAGTATATGAAAATTCATTTTCATAGAACATAGAAGAAGACTATACATGAATCAAGCAAGAATTTGCTAACATAAACATCAATCCTCACACTACATAGCTTCAAACATGCATGGAAAATCTTCCAATATCCAACATACTAAAGCAGAAATGAGGGAGGATTCACAAGATTGTTGGAATTTATTACATATATATAAAAAAAGTTGGAATCACCATACTAATTTTAGTTTATTGTGAATTGATTTATACATATAGATTAATAAATAGAATTCATGTGTCATTTGAAAATAATTCAAAGATTAACTTTCTCTTCATTTCATCTGAAAGTAATTCAAATTTCATTTAATATATATATATATATATATATATATATATATATATATATATATATGCATGAATATTAAAAATAATAATTGTTATCAAATATTATAAATAAATAACACGCTTGAAGATTTGAATCGAGAGTTTAAGGTTCATTATACAACCTCTGAATCATTCAAGATGAAATATGACGGGGCATCTTCATTTCTCATTTTATTTTGGAATTGAAAGGAAAAGACTGATTGATTTTGAATAAAATAGTTCAAAATTTATTAACAAAAATTCTCGAAATATAAATAATAGAGAGGAATATACTTGCAGCTATGCAATCTATAAGATAAAAGCAAGCTTTAATCGGAAGACATTTTTATCTTATTGAGTCGACTAACTATAAAGAGAATATATACATAACTCAATGTTTAAAATTGCGTAATCGGGTATTGAGGCGTTTTTCGTTCGTGAGGCGAGGCGTAAGCCTCAAAATCAAAAAATTACGTAAACATAAAATGATAAATTTTTTATATACTAATGAATAAATAATATAAAATATAATGAGTAAATAATATAAAACATAAAAAGGCACAAGATATGAAGTGAAATCAAAATATCCCAATAATAAGACAACATGAAATATACTCAAAACAAACCCCTAAACATAATGCTTCACTTATTGTAAGAGTAATTTTGAAGTTCGGCTTATTTTTAAAGTTCGTAAGTGATTTGCATTGTAAAATTTTCAGTGATATATATTACAGAAACTATGTGAGAAATGATTTTTTTTTTAATTTTAAGAGGCGGACGGCTCTAAAACATGAGGCTAGGCGCACCTCAAGGTGTGCCTTATTAAACTTGAGGCGTACACCTCAATACCAGCTCTCATTGCGTAGGCTTTGAGGCTTAAAAGTTTAAAATTGCGTTGAGGTGTGCCTCTTATTGCGCAATTTTAAACCATGGGTCGAGGCAGTCGAGAGGAAGTTGTTGTGGCTCGGGGTTGCATTAAGGCGTGATTTGTTTGGGACTTTAGTTTAGGATTTAGGTAAGTTTTAACACAAAAAAAAAGTAGGGTGAGGCGTACCGCCTCACGCCAGCGAGGCGAGGCGCTTCTCAAGGCGGGGCTCAACCAGGTTGAGGCACAAGCCTCATAAAAAGGTTCAAGGCGTACGCCTTAAGGCATTTTTCAGTGGAATTGCGCAAAGGCTGGCCTCAAGGCGAGCCTCATATTGCGCAATTTTAAACAATGACATAACTTGAAGGTTTTAAATCATCGCTCCATTGATTAAAATATAATTATTGTGTATATAAAACATAGAAAATATAAGAAGGTTTTAACTCTCTATTAGTATGTTCATTCCAAAAAATAAATAAATGGGTAGATAAACTCACTGATTTTTTTTAGTTATTAATGGAAATGAATATAATCAAATTATAATTTTTAGAACATAATTGTTGCTGATGATATTCTTCTTGTTGATAAGACTAGAGAGAGAGTTGAAGGTAAACTAGAATTGTGGAGGTCAACTTTAGAGTTCAAAGGTTTTCGCTTGAGTAGATCTAAAACGGAATATATAGAGTGTAATTTTAGTAATAATAGACCTAGTGAGGGGATTGTGACTTTGGGCGATCAAGTAATTAATAAGAGTACACATTTTAGATATCTTGGATCTATTGTTCAGATGACGGTGAAATAGATGAGGATATTATCAGCAGAATCCAAGTTGGATAGTTGAAGTGGAGGAATGCATCGGGCTTATTGTGTGATAGAAAAGTACCCCTCAACCTTAAGGAAAAATTTTATAAGATGGTGGTGAGACTTGCAATGATTTATGGTGCCGAATGTTGGCCATTAAAAGAGAAGCATAATTCTAAGTTAAGTGTTGCAGAGATGAGGATGCTCAGGTGGATGAGTGGCTTTACCCTTAGAGATAGGATACGAAATGAGCATATTCGTGAAAAGGTTGGAGTAGCTCCAGTGGAAGATAAGATTAGAGAGAGTCGCTTTAGATAGTTTGGTCACATAAAACGGCGGCCTCCCGATGACCCAGTTAGGAAAGTATATGTCTTAGATTTGACTTATGTTTAGAAAGGTAGAGGTAGACCTAAAAAGACTTGGTTAGAAAATATTAGAAATGATCTTTCTTTATTAAATTTAAACGAGAATTTGACTTTTAACATGACACAATGGAGAAAAAGGATTCATGTAGCTGACCTCACGTAGTAGGATAAAGGCTTGGTGTTGTTGTTGTTGTTGTTGTTGAATAGATTCGAGCTCCATTACTTCCCCCTTTTTTTAAGCCAATCAGAAACAAGTGAAAGTAAACTATACGTGTAAAAAAAAATATGTATATATATATATGTATATATATGTATATATATATTATAGATTTTTTTTTAAAAAAATTTGATTATCGACTGAGCAAATGAAGATAAAAAAAATAATGCTTCTTCCTCTTTGCTTGGATGGAAGAGGAGAAACAGACAAAGTTAATGAAATTTTGAATTAAAATATATATATATTTACACTTTAAGAAATTTGAATTAAACGAGATTTCAATGATGAAATTAGCAACCTACTAATTCAATAAAACATATCTATTTCACTCTTTTTTTATAACATTCAAAATACTTTTCTATTTTTATAAAGAAGGAAAATTTTAACAAACTGATTAAGATCAATTAGCCTCAGGATAGACAATAGTTGTGTTATGCTAAAAATTCAAACTAAGCCATATGCTTTGATAGAAATAAATCCCTTGAAATAAATCAAAATATAGCCATGACATATCATCCAAACATAAATTTATCATGTAGCATGACTCAACTTCAATCATTTAAAACATAAAACATATTATACACTCAAAAATAACTGACAGAAGAATCTATTAAGCCATATATGATTTCATAGGCACATGTTAATGAGGAACTTGTTAAAGTGCTAGCCGTTTTTTCAAGAATGAATCCACTGACCTGCTACAGAAGATTTTTCTATAAGTGGGAAGCCTCAAGTCATCATTTGTTCTACCATTTTCTGTTTTAGAGGTCGAGACTTCAATAACCTTCTAGGTTCTGCACTTGATGACGATGTACACATTCTTCCAAATGGTGCTGGTTTGCTTTGGGTACGTCTTGGGGAACCCGCATTGGCCTTGGAATTGAAGTGGAGCTCCTCAGTCGACATTTTTTTTTAAACTCTCTAACGGGTCAGAAGAAAATGGAGGAAGTCGAGCAGGAGTAGTCGAACGTAAAGCTCAGATCTACAAGATTAAGAGCGAGCCGGCGGTTGGGTCGATTGGAGGAGAATGGTCGGCCGGAGTTAGAGTCGTGGTCGGTGTTTGATTGAAAAATATTATTTTGAAAATGTTTAATTTTCTTTGGGAAATGTTTAATTTCTGGAATTTTAATTTCATAATCGAACGCTTATTATGAATGATATATTACCTCGAAAGGTGATCATATCGTTCCTTAATAGGTTCCGATTACAAATCTTTGAATTTATTCTGATTATCGTAGCCAAATTCAAGGAGAAACAATATATGATCCCGAAGGATTAAAATGACGTTTAATCCATTGTTCAACTACAATAATTCAGATAAGAGATCATTAATTTCATAATTAAAGTTACGATTGTAATTGATATATCTATCCGGAGAAAGAAGATATCAATCACTATCGATAGTTTAAATATGACGATAATGATCGTCAGGTTTGAATTTCCCAAAGATAATTAATTAAGGGTTTTGAAAAGTTTGATTTTGAAAATCTGGTCTGAATTTCTAAATCTGCTACGAGCGCAAGCCCTCGTAGTTAATTACATTGTAGGAAATCATAAATTTTCCTACGAATACTCTCGATTAAAATAGCGATACGAATTTTATTAAAGATTTCAAAGCTTAATATCAAAGGAGGTTAATGACTGGGATTTCAAGTGGGAATGGTTCAAGGTTGAGCACTTATTTCTGGAGTCAAAGGAAGAAAAGTAGGAGGTGTCTTGAGATTCTGAATTACTTCAGAAACACCTCAAACTATCTTAAGTGTTGGGCTTGAATTTGACTGAAAGATATTTAATGTTTGAGTGATCAATTTTATTAGAAAGTGAGAATTATGTTCCCGGAAGATTGAGGTCTTAGGATTGAACATCTGCCTCAGAACCTAAGTCTAAAATTGGGTACTGAAAATCAGTGACCCGAATCCTAGCTAATGCAATGCAATCCTGGATTTACCCCGGCCTGGATTAGGGAGCCAGTTAAACCACCTAAATGCTTTAAAACCATGAGTCAAGTCTTTTAAATGTAGAGTGGTTAGGGACGTTATTTAAGATTGAGTTTGAGGAGTTGGGGTCGACATCTAGAGCAGATTCCTAATTGACCCCTTAACTTATGTTGGGTGAAATGCTTAAGCTAAAAATGCAATTAAAGATTTAGACTCAAATTTAATTTGTATCTAATGCAATGCATGCTAGTTGACTCGATGAAATGCTTAAATCAATATGTAGCAGTTTTAAAATCAGGCTTAAAAAATAGGTTTTATCCTAGAGATTGTACAACATCCCCTTGGACAGAACTGCATCCTAATAGGTTAGGTGGTCTGCCAAAACCCGCAGGTGGGGAGGTGCCTAACACGGTAGAGAAGATTCAATATGAATGCATGAAAAACCCCCGGCGAGCCCGGGCTTACTTCTTAAAATCGTTAGAGTTTCTATCTGAGCCTAAAGTTTTTAAATTTTAGTTAAAATAGAAATAGTTCATGACCGTACCCTCACGAGCCTCCGATCGAATTCCAGGCTAAATTAAATACGACATGCAAGATCGCCAAAGAAACTATTAAAAACATGCGGGTCCTTAATCGCAATCAACACATCAATCAAACCAATTAAATAATTAAATCAATTAAATAAATATTCAAAATAAAAGTCCATAGGCAAGTGCCTTTTAATTATACAGCCTAGGGTCTGCAGAAAAAGTAAAGTGGCCGGGTACCACTAACTACAACCCGGATTCTACTCCTAAGACTCAAGTGACTTTGAGAATGGGTCTTCTCGTTCTTCACTTCTTCATCTTCTTATAACTCCTTGGATCGTCGGGTCTAGATATCCAAATGAAAAGAAACTTCCCTTGGATAGGGTGTTATCTTTCCTCTTTGGATATTTGAAAGTATCCTAAACTATATTTTCAAGTGAAAAGATACTCTCCCTTAAGGGATGTTACTTTTCTCCTTAGAATCCAGTTTGGATCATTATTACCCCATCTCAAATCACTTAACATTACAACTCAAGTTACATTCAAATTACATCAATAAAAATTAAAAATCTAGACTCAACAACCTGCAGGGTTATCCTAATAATCAACAGTTATAGAAACATCCCAAGCACTTAATATATTTAAAATTTAAAATACTCAAACCAGCCACACTTGGCCATGCTTTTTTAATTATTAAAGGGGGACTTAAGCAAATTTCTGGAGCACCTGTGTAATTTTAATATTAATGATTCTTGCCCCCTTTAATTTATGCCCTGTATGAGCATGGCCACCTGCATAAGATTGAATTAGTATAAATCGTTTCTAACCTAAGGGTAGGTCTAACGTACAATCAAATCAACATAGAATGCAGTAAATAAATAAACAATCACATCAATATCAATTGCTTAGATCTAGCAACCAGCATGCAGTGAAAACCACGGAAAACCCGGCACACGTAAATGGCAGAAAAGTAAACATCGGCCTAGCCTAAGACTAGAGTTGGTTGTCCTAGCAAACCATCTAAAGTGTGTGAGGTAGGCTGTGTGGTTTTGATATGTTCTAAATAGGCATTTGATTGAAGTTGTTTGATGTTCTAGTTGGTTGAAGGCTTAAGGGAGAATTTAATTAAAGTTTAAATCTTAATGATTTGAACTTGATTTTAAATTAATTTTAACTGTTTATTGGATATCACCTTTGTTGCACACCGAGGCCGTGAAGTTTATTTCACCTTCCTTGGGGCTAATTCAATAGCCTCGTAGGCCTGAGTTACCCAGTGGTACCCGGTATAATTAAATGATTTGAGCTTGATTAAGGTTTAAAGGTTGATTAATTCTTAATTAAGGTTGGTTGGTTGCTGGTTTTGATGTTGATTTAAGATTTTCTGGAATTTTTAATGATTTATTGAATTTTAATATTTTCTGGATTATTTTAATCATTTAATTTAAGGGTCAAAATTTGACTTTTTGATTTAAAGAGTTTTCTGGAATGTTAATATTTTATTAAAATACTAGACCTTAATACTATCAGTTAGACAGTAAGTATGCTGAAATTGGATTTTTCTAGATTTTATTATGAAGGTTTGAAGTTTTGACTTGAATTTGAACTAGGTTTGACCAAAAGTTGACTTTTTCAAAATTGATTGATTTCTGAAAATTTGATATTTTTGATAAATATAAGATTTTATTATGAGTTGTATGCCTTTGAGTTTGCTCAATTTAGAGTTCATTTCAATTAGTTATGAATTTTCAAAGTTTTGAGTATTTATTGAATTTTCAAAATTAGTTTAATTAAGGCCCTTTTTGTAATTTGAATCCAAATGACCTCCAAACTCCTTGAAATCAACTCCAAAGATCAGGAATGACCTAAGGAGTGATCTCCAAGTGTTTGGAAAATTTTTAAAAATTTTAATTATTTTTAATTAATTAAATAGATTAAATATTAAATTTTAATTAAACTTAAATTAAACTTAATTTTGAAGTCCAGTCAAGGGGCTTTTATTTTTTATTGATTAAGGGTTTAAATTTGGTCAGTTTGAGGTATTATATGTAATTTTTAGGTTTAAATTTGATTTATTAGAATTTCTAGAAGGTTTAAGGCTTAATGAATGTTTAATTTTGATTTAATTAATTAAGGGGCTTAATGACTTTAAAATTCAGTGGAAAATTTTCTTAAGGCTGAGAGTGTCACTAAGTTCAAGTGTTCAAAGTTTCAAGTTAAAAGGATGTGTATCCTTATTATTAGAATTATTCTAAGTTCTCTAAGCAAAGTTCTTAATTATTGTCCTTAATGATGATGCTAAGTTTAATTGGGTTTGAATCAAGATTTCTAGACCCTTGGACTTAACATATAAATGCATATAAACACATTCACAACCAATCCTAAATCTAAGAGAGTCCTAAGACTAAGTGGTGTGTGTACTTATACATGCAAATGATTTTAAAGCTTAATTAAATGAATGATTAATCAATGAATAATTAACAAAGTAATTATTCATTGGTTAATCATCATTCTCCACAAATGCTATTCAATCATGCTCAATCTAGGTTTAAAATTTCAAGGGATCTCTCAAATTACAAATTTAAATATTTATAATTTTAAAATAAATTTTAAAGTATATGTATATATATAATCCTATATGTATAAATGCAAATTTAAAAAAAATTAATTTAAAATATAATCAAAATCATTTAAAACAATTTGAGAGATCTCTGATCATTCAAGGTTATTTAATATATATATATATATATATATATATACACACACATAATGTTAATGTCTAATTGAATAATACTTAAACAATTAAGTAATCAAATTATTAAAATATTTAAAATAGATTGAATATTTTAAATCTAATTTTTTTTAGAAGCATATTAAATTATTAATAATTTGATATAAAATAATGAATTTAATTTGATTAAATTTGAATTATTAATAATATTTTGAAGATTTAATAATTAAATATGTTTAAAATAATTAAAATTAATCAATATAAACAAAATAATTTCAAATAATGATGAAATAGCTCCAAAATGTTACCTAGACATTAGGAAGACATCTAAAATAAATTTTGAGAGACTTCAAAGATAATTAGGTTATTTATAATCAAATATTAATTAGAAAATTTTAAATATTAAATATTAGAAATTAATTAAAATATATTAATTATTTTAACTTGATTTTAATTTTAAAATAAAGAGCTTAAAAATCCGAGCAGTTTGATATATTATACTAAATTTTTGGATTAAAATTGAATTTTTAATAAATTTTTAAAGTTTCTGAATTTAAAATAGGTTTAAAATTAATTAAACCTTAATTAACTATTAATCCGACGGCTGGAGGATACGTGGCATGCTGCGATTGGTTGAACCGGACCGCGGGCAATGATTAGCCGGCGGCGCAATGATTAGCCGGCGGCGCAATGATTGCGCCGCCAGCAATCATTGAAACCCAGCCGCGTTCTCACTTAAACACGTCAGCTGATCATCCGCGCCGTTGATTCCTCCGCCATTTTGAATCAAGGGCTATTTTGTTTAATTCCGAACCGCAGATCTCTTCGCATGGTCTGTTTTCTCGTTCGGCTCGATCTGAGCCCTTGATTCAAAATGGCGGAGGAATCAACGGCGCGGATGATCAGCTGACGTGTTTAAGTGAGAACGCGGCTGGGTTTCAATGATTAGCCGGCGGCGCAATGATTGCGTAGGTGCAATCCCTAATGCATGCCACCTGTCTCCAAACAGTTAAAACATCAGGGAATCAAAGGAAAAAGGACAATCATGATGGGGAGGGGATGTCCTTTGGAGCACATGGGTTTGATTGAACTTAACCTAAGCTTAATCCAGAGCTTAATATGATTTAGGAAGACTCTAGAAAGTCATAACAGCTGCTGGAGAGGTTTAGCATGGAATGAGATCAAATGGGTTAAGTATTTGAAGCAATTTGACTCAATAGGGGGTTGTTTGACCATGCTTATACCCATATAGACTTCTAGTTGACTGTTTGACTGGTCAAACAGTCAACTTAAGCCTAGGTGGACAAGGGGAATACATGGGTGTAATTTGAATAAGGTCCCAAGAGTTTAATTGAATAAACATGAAAGAAGAAAAAAAATTTGACCAAAGAAATGGAAGTTTGACCAAGTATTTGGATTATCTTTGATTAAACTCATGAGAATTTGATTTATATTGAATTTGCATGCATTAAACCATGAAATAGATTTAGATCAATAGCTTGATATAATTTGATTGAGCATATGAGGTTGTTTGATTAAAATTATGAGAGTTTGACCAACTCAATATGTTGACTTGGTCAAGCTTATCAAGATTGAACCATGAAGGATTTAGAGAGATTCAAAGCACACAATTAAATGGTCTTATGGGTTTTAAAAGCATAATAGGATTGTATTTGAATATGAGTCTTTAAAGGATCCATATTAACTTGAGTTGACCAAAATGGTTCATTAAATGGCTTTGTTGACTAGTTTAACTAGTCAACTTGCCAAGGTGGTTAAGGTGGTGTGATGAGCTGGTTAAATGGATTTGAAGGTGGTTTGATTGGGTTCAAAATACATTAAGTTGGCTAAGGGGATTAAATTGAATCATATGAGTTAATTTTGACTAATCATGGATTCAGTTGACCAGGTCAACTGTTGATTAAGTCAAAGATCCAATCACATCTAAATCACTAGGAAGAGTGACCAGGTGGGCTTGAATAAATTTTTGAAAACATTTGGAGCTTGATTCAAAGTAGGGAAGCTTAAGGGTTGAACTGGTCAACCTGGGTTGACTTGGTCAACCTCAACTAGGTTGACCTAGGGTCAGAGTTTGGGCTGAATCAACTTCAAATGATATTTGAAGTATGGTAGAGTAGTTTTGATAGGTCAAATAGGTCATTTGGATCAAATCACATGTTTGGGCCCTTAATGGGCTTAATGGGTCAATTGTGTTGACTTGGTCAACCCAGTTGACCCAGGGTCAGGGATTGGGTCCAAACAATTCAGAATGACATTCTGAATCTATTGATGGTGGTCTCAAGGTCTGGGGAAGTCATTTGGTCAAAATGACCTATTTTGACCCTAAAGGGCCTTTAGGTCAACCCTGGTTGACTTGGTCAACCAGGTGGGTCCAGGGTCTGGGAATGGGTTCAACAGATTTGGTTTGACATTTGTAAACCAATGGAGGTGGTCCCAAGGTCTGAGGAGGTCATTTGGTCAAAATGACCTATTTTGACCCTAAAGGGCCTGTTTGGTCAGCCTGGTTGACTTGGTCAACCAGATTGACCCAGGGGCTGGTTTTGGGTTCAATGAGTTTGGTTTAATATTTGAAACTTGCTGGAGGTGGTTGCATTTGATTTGGAGCTCATTTGGTTCAACTGACCATTTACCCCCCTAGGGGTATTTTGGTCATTTTGACCCCTGGTCAACTAGGGGTCAAATTGAGTCCAACAAAATGCAGTTTAATGCTCAATGGGTTATAATCAAGGGTCTGGAAGTGATCTGAGAGTTTGGAGAAGGCTCCAAGGTCAGGATCCACTGGGTGGCAGGTCCAGTGGCATAGACTGTAAATAATTGAAGGTTTTACAGCCTTTGGATTTCAATTCAGTTTCTGGGATTAGAGACCTCAGAATGAGCTCAAATTTGGAGGGTTGCCTCTAGAGACATGTCACATCAGTGTGGAACTGACAGATCCTAAATCAGAGGTCATTTGATAGGGTTTTAAAATGTTCAAAGATTCACTGAAAAAGACTTTCAGGACTTAGACCTTTGGCCTTAGAATTTGATCTGGATTTCTGGTTTTGAGCTGGATTTTGAGTTTGAATGATAGGGTTTGAATTACCCAAATCATTTATGATCATTTAGAGATCATAAGTGATAGGATAGGATTAAAGCTTGATCAAAAGTAGAATCAAGGTTTGAACTAGAGTTTGGATTTTGAACTGGATTGAATTCTGGGTTTTGATCAAGGTTTGAATTGAGGATATGGATTAAAGTCTAGATAGAAGTTTAGATTAAAATCTGGGGTTTGGATTAATTTGAATCTTGAATAAATTGATTTAAAGTCTGAGTTGGTCTGGAGTTCGAATAGATTTGAGGCCTGGATAGATCTAAAGTTTAGGAGAATCCTAAGACCTAAATTGATCTAGGGAAATCCTAGGGTCCAGAATAGATCCTAGGGACTGAAGTCTAGGAAGCTCCTAGAGTCTAGGAAATCCTAAGGTCTGGGATCTAGAAGGTTCTTAGGATTTGGAATAGATCCTAAAATCTGGATTCTAGGAAGATCCTAGGGTCTAGATAGATCTGAGGTCTAGGAGAATCCTAAGACCTAGACTGATCTAGAGTCTAGGTAGATCCTAGGGTTAGAAATCTAGGAGAATCCTAAAGTTTAGAAATCCTAGGATCTAAGGTCTAGAATGATCTAGAAATTGAATAGATCTGGATTGGCTTAATGTTGAGTTTGATTTGAAGCTTAAATGGGTTTGAAATAAAAATGGATTTGAAATCTGAATTGACTGAAAGTTTGGATTGATCTAAGATCAGATTGATCCTAGGGTCAAGATTAAATCCTAAGGATTGGAAAGATCCTAAGGTCTTGATTGGTCCTACTAACCTCATACAAAAATGAGGTCAACAGTCGGTTGAAGGGGAAACGACCTGGCCACATAGCAGCGTGAAGAGCCGGTGGTGGAGTCGAGATGGTGGATGCTTCTGTCTACGGCTGTGTGAGAGAAAAAATTAGGGAGGGAGAGATGAGTGAGTCGTGGATGGCCCCCTCTCCGCCTGCCCTAGCCCCTTAATAAACCTGAAAATAAAAACCATCATCATAAGTAATGAAATGTTAGCCTTTTTAATGACCTAGATCAGACGGTTGAATGGCATGACCTGAAAATAAAAACATCATTTAATATTGCCTTTAATGTTTTGTTTTTTTAGCCATGAGATTTGAACTTACCCAAGTTGGAGAGATGTTAAAAAGATAAAATGAAAGTTATTTTGCATTTGAGCCCAATTTAAAATTAATTTTAATGGCATGCATTTATTAATTCTATTATCACTTTTATTTTATTTAATTCAAATTTAATTTATTAGATTTAATTTTAAATTAATCAGAATACATATATATATATATCGTTAGATTTATTTAATTTTAAAATAATTATAAAATAAATATACATATATATTTAAAAATAAAGATAATAATAATAATAATAATAATAATAATAATAATAATAATAATAATAATAATAATGAATATCTCAATCCTTGTCCTCAACACAAGTCAAATGGCACCCAATTCGACGCGAATGGGCCCATTTGAAAGATTTCAACGATCAAGACGCGTTCGGGCGATCCATTTCGCAAAAAAGAGACTCGAATAAAAAAATATTAAGCATGGAAAAAAGATGCGTGCTAAGGGTTCAAATACACAATATTCAACCGATGTCGATCGGATCACATATATTTTCAAACATAACGACGGGTCATATATGACAAAGGATTAAATCCCAAAGACGACGAAAAATCGAGACAAAATGCACGATTTGATCCTTCAACAGACACAACGACGCAACATGCAAGCGAAGTGGATCAACCCACAAAGTGCAAGTGACAAAGCCATGCAAGTGAGCGATGCCAAAAAGGTTGTCAACAGGTATGTGCCATGTCTCTACTGGCAAGAGATTATTTGAGGATGAATCTTAGTGATATACCCAACACGACATTCGCTCTTTGTGAGTTAAGATTAATTTCAAATTTATCACTCACGACAAACGGTTACGGGAGATGGATGAGTTTTAGTTTTAAGTTTTTAGGTGATAGATTTTATTTTAAGGATTTAAATTTTTATTAGATTTGAGATTTGACCCCTCCGGTTGATATTTACATTTAACACGGCCATCATCGGGGTGACGTTAAAGCCACTTGTATTTTCGTAGGAATTAGGTGTTTTATGATTCATGTCAGGTCGACTCCAGTCTTTTTATGGAGGAGGATGATACTTGAATATTTGACATGCGCAACATTTTTGGATTATTGAATTTAGGAATCATATGTGACGATCGGAGCACATGCTGGTTAAAATATTTTAGTGTATTTGTGTAACGAATTTAACACATTAGATTTTGTTTGTGCATGAGGATGCTAATGTTATGTGGGAAAAAGTGGCTAGTGATATTAAGAATATTGCAAAAGATGTGCTTGGAGTTTCAAAGGAAAAAATTCCTAATAGTAAAAATAGTTGGTGGTGGAATCTAAATGTGCAAGGAAAGATTAAGAATAAGAAGATTTGTTATAAAAATTGGTTTAATTATAATAATTCTGATAATTGGAAAATATATAAAGAGGCACGTAAGGAATCTAAGAAAGCAATATGCGATGCAAAGAGTTTAGCTTTTAGTGATTTATATAATAGATTAGATACTAAAGAGGGAGAAAGATATATGTATAAGTTAGCCAAGCAAAGAGATAGGAGTAGTAAGGATTTAGTTTAAGTGAAGTGTATTAAGAATGAAGATCAAAAAGTACTTTTTTTAGAAGATGATATTCAAGAAAGGTGTATGAGATATTTTGCTAAACTTTTTAATGAAGAATGTGAAAATAAAATTGACTGTAGTGACCTTAGCACCCTAAATAAAAATAAAGATTTGTGTTTTTATCGGCGTATTAGTAAAACTGAAGTTAGAGAGGCTTTAAAGAAAATGAAGGGTGGAAAAGCTGTTGGACCTGATGATATTCCAATAGAGGTGTGGAAATGCTTAGGAGAAGAAGGAATTTCTTGGCTTACTAAACTTTTTAATATTGTTTTGAAGACTAAAAAGATGCCAGATGAGTGGAGAATGAGCGTGTTAATCCCTATTTTTAAGAATAAAGGTGATGCACAAGATTGTGCGAATTATAGAGGAATTAAGTTAATGTGTCATACTTTAAAACTATGGGAACGAGTTATGGAGCATAGGTTGCGGCGTGATACTAATGTTTCTCAAAATCAATTTGGATTCATGCCGTGTAGGTCTACTATGGAAGCCATACATTTATTAAGAGGTTTGATGGAGAAATATAGAGAGAATAAGGAGGATTTACATATGATATTTATTTATTTAGAAAAAGCATATGATAAAGTTCCAAGAGAAGTGCTATGGAGAGTTCTTGAAAAGAAAGGAGTTAATAACGCATATATTCAAATCATTAAAGATATGTATGCAAGAGCTATTACTTGTGTTCAAACACAAGGTGGTTTGACCAAGTATTTCTCTATTTCGGTTGGATTACATCAAGGATCAGCCTTAAGTCCGTATCTTTTTGCTTTAGTCATGGATGCTCTCACTAGACATTTGCAAGAGGATGTACCTTGGTGTATGCTTTTTGCTGATGATATTCTTCTTGTTGATAAGACTAGAGAGGGAGTTGAAGGTAAACTAGAATTGTGGAGGTCAACCTTAGAGTCTAAAGGTTTCCTCTTGAGTAGATCTAAAACAGAATATATGGAGTGTAATTTTAGTAATAATAGACCTAGTGAGGGGATTGTGACTTTGGGCAATCAAGTCATTAATAAGAGTACACGTTTTAGATATCTTGGATCTATTGTTCAGAGTGATGGTGAAATAGATGGGGATATTATCAGCAGAATCCAAGTTGGATGGTTGAAATGGAGGAATGCATCGGGCTTATTGTGTGATAGAAAAGTACCCCTCAAACTTAAGGGAAAATTCTATAAGATGGTGGTGAGACCTGCAATGCTTTATGGTGCCGAATGTTGGCCATTAAAAGAGAAGCATAATTCTAAGTTAAGTGTTGCAGAGATGAGGATGCTCAGGTAGATGAGTGGCTTTACCCTTAGAGATAGGATACGAAATGAGCATATTCGTGAAAAGGTTGGAGTAGCTCCAGTGGAAGATTGTGGGCTCCGAAAATTCGGCCCCGGCCTCCGCCCGATTTTTTGCTTTTCTTCGGGGGGGAGTTTTAACAAACTAAGTTCCGGGGTAAATTTTGGAAGGCAGATGAGTATTGTAGATTAGACACTACCCAGAGATTTTGCCCTCATTTTGCGAGGACTTTATGATCTGAGTTCTGGTTTCCTATTGGCGCAAGCCCCTATAGTTAATTACCCCTCCCGACAACGAGAGAGAACTTTCGATTAAGGCTAGTCGTCAATCAGATATGTAGAAATATGCGGATCTTGCATATAGTAGCAGCATGGGCATAGGGTTTTGGGAATTTGAAGATCTTAATATTTAAAACAGAAATTTTCACCACCTTGCACTTAAAGCGGATGGTGGGGGAATGGATGATAGACCCGATCAAGATCCCATGGTTCCGTCATCCCGGGCCATCGTGGTCCCTGGTCTACTTAGTCAGAGGAGGTAGTCGACCCAACCTGACAGAAGGATCCTTGTCGGCAGCCATGGGTTGCTTCGTCCAAGGGTACCTTGTAGACCTGGGGGGAGTATTTGTCTAAGGGGACAAATTTGAATTCACCTTAGCTAACAGAGGGCTTTGTGCCCTATCGATCATATCCTATTGATTCATATCTCAAGGATTTGATGCCATTGGGGAGCATACGGGCTCTGGCCATAACCATAATATAATGGTGCAATTTAGCGGCGACCACCTGGTTCAGAGGGCCCCGAATCATAACCGTTTATCCTGCAGTGCCATTTGGCGACGAAACTGCCGGTTAGAGGACTCGTACCACGTCCTTGCTAGCAGGAGATTATTTGAGAATGGATCCTAGTGATATTTTCGACTAGGCACTAGCTCTATGTGAGCTGAAGTATATTTTGATTTGTCCACCTCGGCAAACTGTTGCGGAGGATGAATGAATTTTGCTTTAAGTGGTTTGATAGTTGGATTTCAATTTTTAAATATCTGGAGTTGGAAAGATTTTTGGATTTTGGGATTTTTCAGAAGATTGGATTTTGTAGGGAATTTGGGATTTTTTTGGAGTTTTGGATTTTGTGAAATTTGAGATAGTATTTTGAAACGATCTGTGTGGACCCCTCCGGTTGAGGCTTGCATTCAACACGGCCATCATCGGGGTGTATGGGGTCATTTATATTTTATTGATTTGAACCTTGTCGACTCTGTCTAGTGATTGACAGAGGATCCGGTTTCGTAGGTTTTATGCCTTTGTTAGTGAATTTTCATAATTATAGGCCTTGAAGGCCTAATATGAACGCATCAAAACAAATATATAGGTTGCCACAACTGTATATTTGTTTGATGGTTCGAACCTTGTCGACTCCTATTGACCTTTATAGAAGGATCGGGTTCGAACCTGAATTCACTCGTTGACCCGCGCAGCATCCCTAGACGTTACGTGTGTACCAATAAATATTTATTGAACATTGTCAACTCCTATCTACTTGCTTTAGGAGGATCGGGTTCAAATTTATTGACCCGCGCAGCATTCCTAGGCGTCACGTGTGTACCAATAACACGCTCGCCGGGGCCCATGCGGGTGTATGATTGCACGTGTCCCTTTTTGTGTACCTATGTGTATACAGATTAAAGTGCACGTGTTGGGGACATTTTTGTAATATTTATAAATGCCTTCTGTCCGCTTGCATAGATATTGCGGATCCGGTGGCATGGCGTCATACGGGTTTCATTTGGAGATTTGTACGCCTTCTGTCTGCTTGTATAGATGTTGCAGATCCGGTGGCGTGGCATCATATGCATTTATGTTTGATGCAGTCATCTGACTTTATATTCTGCTTGAAACAACAATTATGTATATAATAGGTATCCTACAGCAACCCATAGAAGTTCATCTCTGTTGTAGTACTTTCAGCATTTGCTTGGTTGAACTGAGATTCGTTCACTCCATAATGATTTGATCTGAATTTCTCTTCCCAAAGCTTGTATAGGGATGCTATTGTACTCCTTCATCCCTACTCCTTGACAAAATATATTTTTCTTATGGGTTATATTTATCACAAATATCCTCCTCATATGTTCATCATCCATCCATCAAGTTCACTGTATGTTGACCTTCCGCATTCGTAGGCAAGCACAACGTTCATCTACGAGTTGACTGTCATTGACCAAATGAAAGTCATGACACTTCTTACACTCACTGAGAATTCTTGCGTACTTAACTGCAATCAAGCTGTGTATTCCTTCTTGATTCCTATTGCTTGTGAGGTAGAATACCTTTATTTGTGTCTTGATACTTTAATTTCTTGTAAGGTATGCTGTATTCAACTTCATATTGACATTAACTATAGGATGTGACATTTGTTATGTGTCTGAGAATCCCTTAATATTAATTGAAAATCTTCATGTCGTTGATTGCAGATGTGTCTTTACATCCCCTACAATGCTCACATGTTGTGAGCGATGACACTAGCCTTTAATGCTAGTTGGCAAGTTGCACTCTAATCCTCATAGCTTTCATGAATCTACTGAAGATTTTTACCTCATAACTTGTTGGTGGATTGCTACTTGTCTCGCAATTCGCATTCACTATGTCCTCCGTAGTCTTTTCATCGCTTATAGACAAGTTATAGTTGCAGGTTCTTTGTCCTTGAGGATAATTGGTAATTTACACGATAAATCACATTCATTAATATCCCCACTCCAATTGAGATAATCGTCACGAGTTGAATGTTATTATCCAAGTCAAGGTTTGTAATTACAAGAATCCTCATTTGTTTGCAAGTGACTCATTTGCATGCATCTAAATGTTCAAAAGCTATCATTTGATTTTTTTTTTTGACATCTTCATTCTGATCATGGCTTTATCAACTTAAAGTCCAATGCTCCATTATTATTTGAATAAATTCTGTGTGGAAGCCTGAAATGCATTTGTACATGAGTCCTTGCTTACTTGCATGAGTTTTGAATGAATCAATTTTCTTAATCAATACTTGCATTCAAATTAAAGCGATAACTCATTGTCATTCCATCGGAAATTTGATGTCACTTCTCAAATCAAATTTCTTTATTGATTAACTTTATTTTGTCCAAATTCAAATTGATTTTAATGTCATTATTTAGTATTCGCTTGGGTCCAAATCAAGTCTTGTTCGTATCATTTGATTCAAATTCTTGCTTAACTTCAAATGTTCATTTAATGTTCAAGTCCTCCTTCCAATTTCATTTCACTAAGGTTCAAGTTTTCTTTAGTCATTTGAGTTATGAAGCATATCCTTTGTTGTCCAAAATCAAGTCCCCTGCTGTCCAGATATTGTTCAAGTCCTTTATGTCTTTAGTCAGAATTTCGGCAGCCTCCCGGCGTCTCCCCCGTTTAGGGGAAATTACGGGAAACTGGGCCTTTCCCACCACGCTTAAGAAAGCGTGTATGGTAGGTGTCCTCTTTCGAGGACACCGCAGCCGTGTAGTCTTCAATCCCCCACCACGCTTAAGAAAGCGTGTATGGGTCTTCAAACATGCCTGTTACAAGAGAAAAGCAGTTGTTTCCCCGCGAGCGGGTACTTAAGATTGTCCCCACCACGCTAAGAAAAGCGTGTATAGGGCCTACCCGCCTTGTCGTAGGTGTCGCACCGGGTTCCCTTCCCACCACGCTTAAGAAAGCGTGTATAGGCGGTTTGCCGGCTCGACACGAACGCCGAGAACGGGATTTTTAGGTGCTTACCCGCCTCGTTGTAGGCGCCGCACCGGGGTCCCATCCCACCACGCTTATGAAAGCGTGTATGGGCGGTTTTCCGGTCTGCCGCAAACAACGAAACAAGTTCTCAAAGTTTTGCAAAAAGTCTTCTCTTTTTCTTTTTCTTCTTCTTCTTTTCTCTTTTCTCTTTTTTTTTTGCTACTTTTCTTTTCCTTTTTTTTTTGAAAAATATCTCTCTTTTTTTGTCTTTTTCTCTTTTTTTTTTCTTCTTCTCCATATATATATATAATGTATATTTATGACACTATATAAATATATTATATATAATATTATATATAAATATATTTATAACATTGTATAAATATATTATAACATAGAATATTATATAAATATATTTACACCATTACATAAATATATTATAACATATCATATAAATATATGATAACAGATATATATATATATATAATGCACACCCACATATATATTTATATATATAGCAACGATGGCCACAACAGCAATTATCAAACCAACAATTAAGGTTGTAATGCTCTGAACAAGTAATGCAAGTGCATCACCAACAAGATTAGTAACTTTGGTTGCATCTTTTAATAGCTTGGCACCAACTGCTCCACTGGTGTTCTCGGGATTGTCAAACCATGCTATCTTTATGTTCACAATCTTCTCAAATGTCATCAATCTAATTCTTCGTTTCAACTTGGATCCAACAAAACTAGAGCTTGGAATCTTTCTTAAGCATGTGAGGAGGCAAGAAGCAGTATTGGAATTTCTGGGTCGTTAAGGAAGGCAAGGCGACGAAGAGGAACTTCCTTTGGAACTCACACTTTGCAGTCTTGGGCTGCTCTGATTCGCTTCCTTGGACATCAGCTCCTTTCTCTCCTTCTAAATATCCAATATAACTCCAGCAATCCCAACCAAAGAGTTCGAAATAGTCAGGTGTACGCTGATGACATTGAGCTTCTTCTTCATAGTAGTTTCCACATCCAAAAACCTTGTACAAGTTGAGGAAACTATGGAGAAGGCTACAGAATCAAGCTTAAATCCAAACCTTGTCATATTCTCAAACATCTCAAGAGTTTCTAAAGCATGCCCATCTTGATAATAATAAGATATAACAACGAGAGAAATCTAGATGATTATATCAAAACTAAAACCTGATTTCCATGTTGATGATTTTGAACTCCATGATGGCCCTCTATAGCTTCAAGAATAGGAACTCTGAAGAAGGTAGTGGCTTCCGTAGTCAACCAGAGAAGGGAGATTGGATATCAAAAGGAGAGGCTGAAGAGCCTCCAATGGGAGGCTTTGACGTGGGAGAAGTAGGAGAACTCATGAGCTGCTCCCAGGGACGGATGGAGGAGATTGAGCTACTCGATTGAAATGGATTTGGGAGCTGCTTGCTTGTGAGCGTGGAAGAAGCTGAGGTCCTGGGCATGAAGAGGTCTCGGTTTGAGGTGTAAGAGCAAGTGGACAGGAGTTTTGAAGTCAAAGGAGGCTGAGAGACGGGTTGCCAGGAGGAAGGGCTTTGGCGGAGACTGGAGTTCGTTTGAGATGCGGTTGTTGCCTTGCTAGGTGTGGACAGCAAGCAAAGCAAAGGGGTTGGAGGGTTCTCTGTGTGTGGTTGGGTTGTCTGCTATTGTGAAGAAAACATACAAGAGGCTTGGAGAGGAAAACGGAGCAGAAAGCTTGCATGAATGGGAAGAGACGGACAGACTTCGACCTTGGAGTTGTGAAATCGGAGAAGTAGCAAGGGGATGGGGCTGGTTGGTGTCGGGTATAGGTTTGTCGAGAGCTTTCACGGCAGGTGAAGGGAGACGGGAGTTTGAAAGAGTAAATCCCCTCCTAAAGTTTTGTTTGCTCTCTTGCCTTAACGAGAGAAATTTGAGAGTGATTGAGGGGTCTGAGCAGAAGTCTCCTCGGCAGAAATCTCAACGAGATATCCGGGATTCTAGCAGATTTCGACAATCCTAGGTAAAGCATTAATGCTTAATTTGAGATTTTGTTTGACTTTCTGATTTTAGGCAAAATCCATGAATAATGTTAATAAATGTTTGCTATTATTAGTATTAGCATTAGTTAAGATGACAATAATGCCTCAATCAGTCCAAAGTTGTCTCGATTTGTGCATTTTCTTGATTCGCGTGTAGACTCGTTTAATGTGTTGAATTTGACGAACAGTCAAAATTGGGCAAATTGATAGTCAACTTAGAGTATTGACAGTGTTCCGGATGCAATGACGTAGTCCGTTCATCAATCGGAGATCATTTGGTCGACGCCGAGGGCTAAATTCCTTAGCATGCGCATCATTACCTTATGATTTCTACTTTTGCCTGGAAATTCATGTCGACCTTCTCATACGTCATTTAATTCAATCAAATTAAAAGTCATTCTTAAGTATTTGGGATGTTCCGGACGCAGTGGCGAAGTCCGTTCGTCGATCGGAGATCATTAGGTCGACGACGAGGCTGATTTTCTTGAACTGCGCACTACCGCATTTGAATCACTCCGGTCGCACCGCCAATCTGAACGCTTCGAATTGAGTAAACAAAATGTAGTTTTTAAAGGTTAAAAGCATTCCGGGCGCGGTGGCGAAGTCCTTTTGTCGATCGGAGACCGTTTGGTCGACGACGAGGCCAATTTTCCTTAAAATGCGCGCTATCGCATTGTATTAGGATTATTTTGATTTGCATGCCACTACCCCGATTGATCCAAATTAATTAAATAAAATGTAGATCTTCGATGTTCATGACGTTCCGGATGGAATGATGCAGTCTGTTTCACAATCGGACGTCGTTTGGGGGACGACGAGGCCAATTTTTCTTGAAATGCGCGTTATCTTATCGCATTAGGATCGCTTTGATTTGCATGCCACCACCTCGGTTGATCCAAATTAATTAAATATAATATATATCTTTAATGTTGATGACATTCCGGACATACGTCTGGCATTCGGAGATCATTTGACCTTTCAAATAAGGCGTCAGACCAACCCGCGCACTACTTGGTTCATCATTTTTGTCATTTTATGCCTGGTTGTAGATATAGGAGTCAACAAAGATAAGATTAGAGAGAGTCGTCTTAGATGGTTTGGTCACATAAAACGGCGGCCTCCCGATGACCCGGTTAGGAAAGTAGAGGTCTTAGATTTGACTTATATTAAGAAAGGTAGAGGTAGACCTAAAAAGACTTGGTTAGAAAATATTAGAAATGATCTTTCTTTATTAGATTTAAATGAGAATTTGACTTTTAACAAGACACAATGGAGAAAAAGGATTCATGTAGCCGACCCCACGTAGTGGGATAAAGGCTTGATGTTGTTGTTGTTGTTGTATGTATTTGCCTTATGATTACTATGTTAATATAAGACAATCATATTTGTATTTCATTCACAGTTCTTGCATAATATATCAAATCCCTCTTAGGGGACTGACTTACACAAGCGATCATTTATATAGATATTAGGAATCTTGACACTATCAACATTGAATAGCCCACCCAACCTTGGCTTCTCTTTCAAAGTCATATATCTTGTTAGTATCATTGCTTCGTAATTCTTCCAAATCCTATTTAAACTTTCCCATGGCTAGATATACTACCCCTTGCATATAATAACCCTTTGAATGTTTAAGGTCTATTGCAATAACTTTTGAAGCATCTCATCACATCACATGTGTGCAAATGTATGATTTCAATTTGACTAAGGGATGTATCAAACTTTTATGTTTTTGGAAACTTAATCCTTCGACTCATAAGAGTATGTCTAATGCAAGGATGAATATATGTATATGACTAAGAAGAATGGATCTATATTTGGAAGTTTTTCCTTTTGAATTGGAAGTGATTGTAATTGATAATATGACTGGTTTAATTATAAAGTGTTTGAATCCTTGGAAGAGTAATCCTCTACAAGAGAAGGATTATAATTCCACCCCCAAAAAGATTACATGCGTGAAATTTCAAAGTGATTTGAAATATATATGTGTATTAAATTCGTCGGGCTAGGGCACTATAGTCGGAGTCGCGTGAGTCGGCTGGCGGCGTGGGTTTGGTAGTCGGCATGTCCTTGGTCGGCAGCGGATTAGGCCAGAGCGGGAGTCGGAGGCAGCGTCGGCAGTCAGTGCAGCTAGGACACGGCGGGTTCAGCTGTTGGAGTCAATGGAGACGGCAATCAGCAATTGCTATTCGGAGTAGGAGGTTGGGTCGGCGTGTGTGAATGGGAGAGAGGTCGGAAGAAAGCTTCGGTTTTGTCTCTGTAAGTTTCAAAACCCCTCCTCTTCCGTTTCTGTGTGCGTATGTCTTCGGATGCCCCTCCATTCGAATGAGAGCAGGCCTCTTGTGTCGTGAGGAGCGACAATTTGTGAGCGTGGTTTGGGAAGATCGTGCGATCGTGGGGGAGGGCGGTCGGTTGAGTCGTGGGTGGTTTCAATCTACAGTCAACAATCTTCTATTCGGTAGCCTCTCCTAGCCTTGACAAGGCCGTGGAGCACTGTCCATTGACCCGTGCCTCGCCCTGTCTTAGACTATTGTTCTTTGACCCGCATCCTATTGTCCGTTGACCTGCATCTCTCCGTAATTTGTCAACCTTGCAATTCTTCATCACGACAAATGCGTCTTAGCAAAAATGCAAGGCTCACAATCTAGAGCAAATCTTGCTGCTCTGATGTTCCCATTGTATTAGAGCCGACTCGCATACTGTTCTACAAAAACTCTTGAGGTAGCATGCCATTCCAAACCTTGATTGAACTAGGCTATTAAACAGATTCACCCATGCCCCTATTTTTTGTTCAATTCCACAGACATCCCACCGACTCGATTGAATTTAAAAAATTGTGACAATTATGTCCAATATAACAAGAATTAATTTGAATATTTTTGACATGTGATCATAGGTAAAAATTATTCGGCATATAAATATCAATTTCAATTATTTATTGTGGGAAGGGAATTATGGGGACACGTTGTGGGAGCAATTTTGCATCATCTAAATTATCAAAATTGGTTCAATTGAAAAATGAAGACGCAAGAGTCATGACTTGGATCTTGGGGTTTGTTGATCATGCAATTGTTCTCAGTCTACGGCAATATAAGACAACCAAAAATATGTAGAAGCATTTACAAAAAGTTTACAATCAAGATAATATAGCTAGCTGTTTTCAATAAGAATATGAGGTTGCTAATTACACTCAAAAAGACATCTCAATTTAGGATTATTTTTTTGGGCTTCAAAACTTATGGAAGTTAATATAATATATGCTAAAATACCATATGAATCTCTTTTGATTGTTCAAGAGGCTCACGAATAAAGCAAACGAGATGAGTTGATGAAATTTCACCTTGAATTTGAGGCACTTCGTTCTAATTTGATGAACTGGAATCTCACTCCTTCCCTGGATGCATGCTTTAGAGAACTACTTCGAGAGTAACGGCTTACGATACAAATCATATTTTAACTACAAGTGAAAGAGAATGATGTTGCATATGTAGCCCATGGGTGAAATGAAGGAAATGATACAGTGCTTCACTTGTAAGGGGTACTGACATGTTGTTGCTAACTGTGAAAAGAAATTTTACAAATATTATAAGAAACCTGGGCATATAATTAAGGGATTTTAGATATGTTCTCATAATCGACAACCAAATTCTAAACAATTAGTGGTTGTTGATCAGGTTGTAGGTTTAGCAGTTGAGGGCAAACCTGAAGTTACTCTTGAACTAGTTCAATAAATGATAATTAAAGCACTATCATCTTTAGGGCTCCAAGGTACGAATGAAGTATTCTCTTAATACAGGCATTGTCGATTGATGCGCTTGTAATCATATGACTTGTACTGTACATCTCTATAAAATTTGACAATATCATGGATCATCTTTATTCAAATTGTTAGTGGTAGTCTTTAATTGTTAGTGAAATATGTTCGCATATCTCATAAGCACTTTGCTAATCTCATCTCATATAAGAAATTGATTGATAATAATTGTGATGTTTGATTTTCTAGTGATGATTGTATTGTACAAGCTCAATGATGTAGAAATACTCATGAAGTGGCCTAAAGTTGGACAACTATTTCTCTTATATCCTTTGATTTTTTAGTTTGTTTCACTGTCTTGTATCATAGTAAATCAAAATAATATTCTTTGGCACAAATGAGTAAGTTCATTCAAATTCTACTATTTTATCTTTTTTAATAAACTCTTGTTTATTCATAAATAAAGATGAATTTATTTCTCATTCTTCATTTGAGTGCTTACATGTAAAATAGAGGAGCAAGAGACTTTCTTTTCCATTACTTGGTAGTTATGCTGAAAATTATTTTGATTTGATTCATAAGAATATATAGGATATCACCCTTGCTATATCACATGTATGTTATAAATATTTTATCATACTCCTTAATGATTACAACAAGTATGCCTCAATTTACTTTTTCATCAGAAATCTAAGTATTTATTATCTTTAAAAATTTATTGCTTATATTGAGACTCAATTTTCATCCCAAGTCAAAGTATTGAGATTCGAATCTGCAGGTGATTATGTCCCTCAAATTTCATGATTTTTTTTTAAATAAGAGAATTATTTCTCAAAGATCATGTTCTTATACACCTCAACAACATGGTGTTGTTGAATGTAAAAATCACCACCTTAACTTTACAGGTATCTTTAGTTTCACCTAAATTCTATCTTAAAATATTGAGCTTGCGATTTATCTAATTAATAGATTACCCCCTCATACGTAGAGTTTGGCTCTCCTTTTCATCTTCATCATCATTTTCAAAAGAAAACTAACTACAGTGAATTGCACACATTTTGTTGTGTTTGTTTTGTAATCTTCCAGCAAATGATCATAAATTTTTCACTCAATTTATTAAATGAGCATTTATGGACTACAACGCTTCTCATAAAGCCTATGTTCTATGGATCCAGGGTCAAAATGATTTCGAATATCTCATCATGTTGTATTGTTTGAACATCATTCTTCTTCTCTACTATTTTTGAGCCTTTGCTAGAAATCTATTTTTTCATAATTTTGAAAAACAAATTCTAATCATGGAATATTCAGATGTGGATTTGTGTTAAAAAAAATTGTCCAACTCTATTACCTCCTTAACCAAATCTGCCATTTGAACCTACACAAAATAATTCGCCACCTTGACCTATTCAAATCAATCCGCCACCTGAGCCTGTGCAAATTGATCCATTACTTGAGCTTGCTAGCTATGATTCAATCACTACTCTCAGATGATCTTCTAAAATATGTCATCCTCTAAATTAGTTTAGGTTTTACAGTTCATTTCTCTCAATTCCTATTCCTTCAAGCTACTTAAAAACTAGTAAAAATGATTGTTGGAAAGAGGCTATAGTTGACGAACTTCGGGCTCTTGTGGATAATCGTACTTGTGAGATTATTTAATTTGCTCTTAATATTAAAGCCAAATGATACAAATGGACTTAATTAAATTTTGCTCTGATGATATCCTGAATTGCTATGAAGCATAGTTGATTATCCTTTGTAACATACAAGAATATAAAATTGATTATGAAGCAACTTTGCCCCTATTGCAAAATAACCATAGTTCAAATTATTATCTCTGTTGGCAATTCACAATGACGGCCACTTTATCAAATGTATATTACATATACCTTCTTTTATGGTGATCTCAAAGAAGAAATCTACATGGTTTTCCCACCTAATGTTCCCTCATTTTTCTTCTACATAAGTATGCAAATTGATGCATTTCCTATATAGATTGAAATAGGTTCCTCATGCATGATTTGATAAATTTTGAATAACCTTATTTAATGTTTCTTTTAAACATACCCCATATGATTCATCATTATTTCTCTATAAGAATCTTAATGGGATTGTTATTCTTCTAGTTTATGTTGATGACATTGTCACTATTTAATTGATCATCTAAAATAACTTCACACCGCATTTCATATGAAAATATTGGTTGTCTTACTTCTTAGGTTTGGAGGTTTACTCTAATGTCTTTGGTATATTCTTAAACTAACATATGCACAGAATATGATCACATTGACTTATCTCCAAAATACCTCCATTGTGGCACTGTGTTAGAGTTAAATACAAAGTATCATAGTGAGAAAAGTGATCTTATTTTTTATCCCTTTATATACATTCAAACAATTGATAGTTGGCTTATATTATTAGACAATTACTCAACCGTATATTTTCTTTGCAGTTTAACATGTCAATTTATGCAAAATTCTTGTTATGTCGTTCGGCAAATCATTTGACATTTGGTTGAGACACTTAGTTGTGGCTTGTTCTTTACATTTGGTTCTTCTCTTCATCTTTAGGGACATAGTAATGCGGATTAGGATGGGTCTCCTGTACTTGGCAATCACTCATAAGTTGGTATATATTTATTGGTGATTCGCTGTTCTTTTATAAAGATAAAAAGCAAACCCGTGTGTCTAAATCATCTATTGAGTTTGAATATCGTGCAATATTTACAGCATGTTCATAGATCATTTGGCTTCATAGACATATCCTAACTTCGCTTTCCTGAAGCAATCCCACTTTTTTATACATAGACAATATAAGTGTTATCCATATTGTCACCTATCCAATTTTTTATGAGCAAATAAAATATAAATATATTGATGCTGACTATCGCTTAATTCAAGAAGCTTTCGACACTCATATTTTCTATCTTCCTCGTACCTCTACAAACCTTTTGATTGTAGACATATTTATGAAGATAATGACATGATGAAAACAGCTCCTTGTGGGAAAATTGATGCTCTTTAGCAACCATTATCAATTTGAGGGGATATATCAATATATATTAAATTAAGCATTTATTACATTGTCAATTATTACCTAAAAATTATGGCTCGAAATAATAAATTAGTATAGTTGTAAATTTTCATATATTAGAATATAATTATTTCATCCCTTATTAGGATAAATTTAATTGTGTGAATCACTCTATCACTGTCTTGTAGGTTACCCACTCTTTCCCATATTATGGGTAGAGCCCTCAAGAGGAGGGCAAGCAATTTGCGCACAACTCTATTAAAAAAAAATACACGTCACAATGAAGCCATTTCAAATATATATGCCGTGAGACATTTGTGATAGTTACCTGTAGGCATTTCCTTTAAATTAGCTCATACTCAGATATTTTCGGATTTGGTGTTTTGTTTTTCATTTCTACCAGTTAAAATTAATGTGAATGAGGAAGAAAAAAATATTAGATCAAAGATAACATAGAAATGTAATACAAATTTAACAACTTATTCAATTCTGAATGAGGAATGAATGAAGAATAAGAATTTATAAAGCCCAACCCAAATGATTTGTATAAGGCTAATGATTACGATGAAATAGTTCACTTGAAAAATGCAACCATAATGTCTGTTTATGGAACCACATAAAACTTATATACTTGACTTTATGCTCTTATCCTTTCTTCAAAATAAAAATCCTACAGTTGATAAATGTGAAAAAGTGAAAAACATATTTAAACAACTAGGAAGGAATGAAGAATGAGAATTTATTAAAGTTGGCCCAAATTGTTTGAATAAGGCTAATGATTATAATGATAATAGTCCAATCGAATAATGCATGTTTCTGAAAAAAGTCTTATTTGACTTGACGTTATGCTCATACCTTTCCATCAAAATAAAATCCTATCGTAATGTGAAGTTTATATTACATATTTATTATTTACTGTGATATTTTTTCGTGTAATTATCAGTGTAATTTTTACAGATAGCATCAGAGCATCAGAAAATTATTAAAGATCCCAAGGCTATTCTACCAGTTGCTTTTGTCACGTTCGGCTCTAGATGGGGAGCAGCAGTGTGTGCACAGACACAGCAAAGCAAGAATCCTACACTTTGGTTAACTGAATGGGCACCTGAACCACGTGATGTTTACTGGAAGAATCTTGCAATACCATTTGTTTCCCTCAGCATTCGAAGGCTGATAATCTCAATATCAGTATTTTCTCTGGTGTTCTTTTACATGATTCCCATTACTTTTGTACAATCCCTTGCAAATCTGGAAGGCCTTGAAAAAGTTGCTCCTTTTCTTAGGCCAGTCATAGAATTGTAAGTGTTTCTCTCAATTACTAATTAAGATAAAAAGACGGGGGTGTTGGTGGTATCGTGGTAGAGTTGGTTCCTTTAACCAAGTACTTATTATCAAATGGAAGAAATCAATTTGCTTATTTATTTTTATATGCAAGTTTATGTGAATTAAAATTACTTCTGGGATTATTGGATTGATGAATCCCTTTTTCTGTTCTCTCTAATATTTGAAGTCACAGGTTTAACCAACTCTCATGTTGTCAAAATTATTGTAGGGAGAAGAATAATGCATTGTCCTATACTCGTCTTACGTGCCTTCCCCTGCATTGACCTATGATGTTTGAGGTTACCTTTCAAAAGGATCTGTTGTTAGAAAAACATTAATTACAAATTGCCCAATTCTATGTTAAGAAAAAATTCACCTCCAGAATTTTTGGGGTTAGCTTAGCTAATTATTTGACCAAAATGGTCCGCCTAAAAATCATGATTTATAAAATAATTGTCTAAGAAATTTGTAATTTTGTATAGTTTATGAGTCTAATCCTTACTACGAACTTTGTTCCTTAATGGTGATCCCTTCAGACTCAGAAATATTTGGCTGTTTTTTACTTTTGGGATATGTTTTAAGGGTATATTTGGTGAAATGTCTTGTGAGTGAAATGTTTGTTTTTGTAATTGCCCTCATCTACTATTTAAAGGGTGTCTTCTCCAGTAATTATAAATCTAAAAAATTTAATGTAATCCATGTGGCCGTAGATATAGGAGGACAAATCGCCTATGTAAAATATTTATATTTTCTATGATCTTGTGAAGTTTTTGCCTATTCTTTCGTTTTTCATCCATAAGTATTTCTAGGAGAATACTAGTTTTCTCTTACGTATCAAATAAACATTAAGGATGCGACCATAATACTATTTTTGGTTGTGCTACTAAAAATGGTGAGCAAATAATCAGAAGTTTCATGGCCATGTTATAGGTACTCTGAAGAATGCAAATCACATTAATAGTTAAGTAGTACCTAATTTGTAAATTGTTATTAGTTTATTTTTTTTATCATGTTTAAATGAACAAAAGGTAGTGTATGTGTTCTATTTGTAGTTAAACAATCTAGTCTGGTTAACTCAACTATTTCAATTAAATTATTGCTGATTATTTTATTAACTTGCGAGTAACTGGATTATTTTTTAATCAGGTTTAACTGCGTCAGCAAATAAGGATTTCTTGACAATTTTAATTTATATTTAACTAGTCATTGCCAACAAGATTGCAGATGAGCTAACTAAATTTCTTAATTGATAACAACATTATCATTTTAGTGGATGAGTTTAAATCATGCCGTCAATTATTTGGAGAATACAAAGATAATACAGAGAAGAAAGATTCTGATACTTGCCATTCTCAATGTTTCAGTTATAGTTTGCTTGTCCTTATTGAAGTGTGTTCATTTTAAAGTGCGTCAGATATGCAGGGTAGCGAAATTATTTGAAAAGCATGATCGTTTCCTTTGATGTTTATGCATGTGCTTAGATTACTTTAAAATGCATGATGTAGTTTTGATCGTATCTGCTAATACTTTATTGTGTATCACTGTTTAATCGTTTACAAAGTTATCAATTATTATTTTTACTTTATGACATTGTTAAATGCAGTATTTTGATTTCAATGCAGAAAGTTGATCAAATCTTTCTTGCAAGGCTTTCTGCCTGGTTTAGCTTTGAAAATCTTTCTATACATCCTTCCAACTGTTCTGATGATAATGTCAAAAGTGGAAGGTTATTTGTCGCTTTCAGCACTTGAAAGAAGGGCAGCCGCTAAATATTATTATTTTATGTTGGTGAATGTATTTCTCGGAAGCATTATAGCTGGAACTGCTTTTGAACAGCTGTATTATTTCCTTCATCAGTCGCCAACTGAGTAATTCTTCCTCCCAATTTCCATGATAATGCCTATTATTTTATTATCGTTCTAATGCTTTTCCTCCCCCAAAGGGTAATCGACTTTCTAATGTTGTTTCGTACCCATGATATAAAAAAAGGAAAATTGCACATGGAAGAATATTTAATCTTTACAAACTAACATCCAGCCCACGACTATTTTGTTGAGATTTAATTTTGCATTTGAGATTTGGATGCTCATGTTGAAAATGAAGGTAATTGGATGTCAGTTTTATAATTATGTACATTTAGAGTTGCTGGTCCGAATATTTTTTTGGACTGCAGATGTTGGAAATTAAAAAGAACTTAAAATATGCTGCCAAGGAACTGAACTTTGAAATCCATATGCTTATTTGGGGATTCTCATTAGTGTTGTAGACTTGGATTTGTGTTGCATATCACATATCACATTAACAGAATCGTAAAATTGCATGAAACCAGTTCCCTTTCATCATCATTAGACCTTTGTTTACATGGTGGTGGCTAGACGATGAATCATGTCTATGTAGCAAGTGTTTTTTGTGTGAAAAGTTATAACATTATGGATTTCTTATCAATTCATGCTAACGGTTTTCTACGGTTTTAATATGCTTGTGTTAATGCACGTCCATATTCGAGCACATCTATCTCTCAGATGTTCAATGTTCTACTGTGCTGATTTGTCTCACTTTGTGTAATGTTTAAAAATATAATTAGGAGCTCATAGTTTTTGATACACCTTGGTATTAAAAAAAACAGCCAACGAACAAGAAAAATCCAGCACAAAACAGATTTTTTTATTGTTAGGAAATCAAATAACAAAAGCAAGATACAATCATCTTCTTTCGAGAGGACCTTCTCTCCCAAACCCTAGATGCCGTTAGGATCCCTTACACAAAAAAAACTACAACACTCAAAACAAAATCTACATAAGAATAAAATAAACCCTACTATGGACTTAAATAAGCTTCCTCCCTCCCTCCAAAATCAGCCTCCTTCCTAATATGTTTCCCTCAATTTGAAAAATAATTAAATTTGGAAATGTTTCAATGATGAAAGAAAATCAATTAGAAAAGGATTTCCTAATTGTTTTCTCCTAATATAATGCTTTAATTCTCTGCTGGGCCCTACCTCCTCAATCAATTGGAAAGATAGGAAAATTGAGCCCACGATTCATAGGTCCATTTGAAATCATTGAAAGGATTGAAAATATGGCTTACATATTGAATCTGTCAGTGCATATGCAAGGAATTCATAATGTGTTTAATATATCAGTGCTTCAGAAGTATGTATCTGTTGACCTCCGGATCATACCCAAAGGAAAAACAAAAAAAATCGCTGAAATCGTACCTCGTATCCGCCGAAATCCCATGAATCCAGCCGGTATCCCGCTCGATTCTCTGCAAAACGGCGTCAACAGCAGTCTCATCCCGGAAAAGCTGCCCAGATCCCGTGCCAACTCGACGCTTTTCTCATCGTTAAATACCGAAGGAATGGAGCCTTCGGACACCGACCTAACTCCTCCCACGTTCCTTCCTCGCAGCTCCCACGACCGAACTCCTCAAGGAATTCCACACTCGCGATCTCCTCCTCTGCTCGCCTCCGTCCCGATCCCAGACCTCTCCTCCTCCACCGAACCCCCCGAGCCAAGTCTTCCCTCTGACCTCCATCCCGTCGCTGCTCTTGCTCCTGTCAAACCGAAGCTGAACCCACGACCCAACCAGCAACCGAACTCAACGGCCTTGTCCAGACCTTGCGAAGAGATCCCGTCGCCCCTACCAGTTCCGAACCCAACTAGGTCCGAAATCTACGGGCTCTGTCCGATCTCCATTTGCAAAACCACTACCTTGCTCCCTCTATGAGCTCTGACGCCTCCTCTATGCCCTCTCCTTGTCCAGTTCGCAAAGCCCTACCTGGCCGAAACTGAGATCTCCACAAACTCCCTAGCCGAAGCCTCCACGATCTGCCCGAACTCCTGCTTGTAGATCTTAGCCGAACAAAGCCCAATATCTCTTCCTAGCCTCATTTACAGAGAGCCTAAACTTCAATTCATAAGCCGACTGCCAACTCCCAGTTGAAGCCAATCCTCCTATAACCGAGCTCAACAACTCTCATACCCTGTTCAAATCCCTCTGTAACCCGACCTCATCCGATCCAGTTGTATCTAGCCGACCATTTAGGTAGAATTTTCTTTTATTTTTGTTTAGATGTTAATGAATTAATATTTATATTATTAGTAATCATATTATTATGATTATTAATAATATAACAATTATATTATTGTGATTATTGATAATTATAATTACTATTAATTATGATAAATATGTTATTATAATCATGATAATTATAATTATTATTAATTTACGTTACTATAATTATTGATAACTATAATTATTATTAATGATAATAATCATGTTACATAATTATTAATAATTATAATTATTATTTTTGTTAGTCTTTATATATATATATGCTATATTATTATTGTAAAGAAAAAAAAAAGAAAGGAAAAAAAAAAAGAAAAGAAAGAAAAAGAAATTTTTGTGCCTTGGTTCATCGTGCACATTTGATAGCGTCAAACTTTGCCGGCCGCCAAGATATGACTTCTGAACTCAAAACTCTGAGAACTCGTTCTCGTCGTTGGCGGCGGACCGGAAAACCGCCTATACACGCTTTCATAAGCGTGGTGGGATGGGACCCCGGTGCGGCGCCTACAACGAGGCGGGTAATCACCTCAAAATCCTATCCTCGGCGTTCGTGTCGAGCCGGCAAACCGCCTATACACGCTTTCATAAGCGTGGTGGGAAGGGAACCCGGTGCGACACCTACGGCGAGGCGGGTAGGCCCTATACACGCTTTTCTTAGCGTGGTGGGGACAATTTTAAGTACCCGTATGCGGCTCTGTACCTGCGGGGAAACAAATGCTTTTCTTTTTCAGGTACGTCGAAGACCCATACACGCTTTCTTAAGCGTGGTGGGGGATTGAAGACTTTACACGGCCGCGGTGTCCTCGAAAGAGGGCATTTACCATACACGCTTTCTTAAGCGTGGTGGGAAAGGCCCAGTTTTCCATTATTTCCCCTAAACGGGGGAGATGCCGGAATGCTGCCGAAATTTCAGGTGAAATCTGAGACCGTATTTGGACTTGTTTGAACTCAAGAAGAACACATGAGAACTTGGACAAGAATTTGAACACCTGAACAATACAGAACTTGCATAATTTGAACCTAAACAAAAACTTGAACTCAAGACAAGAACTTGAACTTGCAAGAGAACAATGAGAACTCGAAAGGAACTCAGACTTGAATCAATGTTGGACAGTGGGGGATTCATTTCAATTAAACTTGAAATGAATGTTGAACTCAAATTCGAGCAAAAATGACATAAGACTTGAACACAAATGAACCCGAATTCAAGTGGGACTTGATTTGAATATTAAGCATGACTTGAACATTTGAGTTGAACCACAAAGGACTTGAGTCAAAATTCAATCAAAAGCAGCTTGATTTCGACATTGAATTTGAACAAAAGCAAAGGTTTGCAATCACTGTCTACTTGAAAATAGTGATGACTTGTAAGCAACATAATCGGACTTCTTGCTGTGATACCTTTAATGGATAGTAAATAAAGGAGACATGCAACAAGAGTTCAAATTGGAGTGTGACCTTCCCACAAGCCATACAAATCAACATGCAATCATATATAGAAGCGTGTAGCAGATGCTAAAATATCTCTACAATCTATAATAGTTCTGTGACAAGTGCGTATAAACAACGTACAACGAATATTGAGGATATTCGTGCATCCAACAACAACTTAGTCGCAAGCACACACATCTATCTTTCAGGAGCGGAAGGACTCAACGTGCAATAGATGCGACAATGTTCTACAATCAAGACATCGACGAAAATATTCAAGTCCGCAAGCAATGTAATAGATATAGTGATTCGCTAGTTATCATACACTATGAACACAGTAAGTCTACAAGCAAAGCAAGAGAAACGAGGAAGATATAACTCCCTTTCAACCGATGATAACTAATTTGCAAATGAATACACAGTATTCTATCCATGAACAATCATGCCTGATGTAGTCTATTGGAAAATAGCAACCACTGAATTGTTATGAATACGAAAGGTCACTAGCAAAACATAGAGGAGATTGTGACAAATGAAAGCATTTGCAAACTATGTAGCAAGGGGAAGTGAGTATGGTAGGGTCCTACAGTCAACACTTGTCAAATCATAAATGAATGCATCAGTCTTCTACGATACGAGGCCGATGTATATCAAGTGTAATAGTGTTATATAACTGGCTTCAAAGCACAGGTGGATACATCCCAAAAGCAGCAAAGTCAGAGTTGATGACATTCTTCGTAACAGTCGTGCAAGAAGATGAAACAGTTCCTATTGCATTCATATGAGAATATCGGTGAAAGGGTTATAAAGGCCTGAAGATACTATAACTTGCCCACAAATGAATGTGGAGAGATTATCCAACATCAGCCGAATACACTAATCCCCAGCAAGTAAAGGCAAGTGGAAGGCGACGAATGTAAGTACCTACGAGTTTCTGTAGGAAATCAGCTACATACTTAACATGCTGTTTACAAGAAGGATGCAAAAGGACTACAGTAGATAGCAACATCTACAATCGAGGCAGGAGATTCGTTAGTACACTACGATCCACCTGCAGAAAGCAATCGGTAGTGCACAAAAATCTACCTGTATGAAAGCAGCATATAACTCAGTCCACAAGCAGCTGCACTACGCCACCGGATCTGCAACCTTCGTACAAGCAGACAGAAGGCGTGTGTATAAGCTTCCAAGAAGAATGCTGCATTCAAATGGCGGTCATCCGCGCAACCAAGCAGCAACAAACATTCTAAAATACCCCCGCACGTGCACCTTAATTTGTATACACTTAGGTACACATAAGGGGATGTATTATAAACTCGCATGGGCCCCGACAAGCGTGTTATTGGTACACACGTGATGTCTAGAGATGCTGCGCGAATCAATAAATTCGAACCCGATCCTTTTATGCAAGTAAATAGGAGTAGACAAGATTCAATAAATAAATATAAAATGCCCCCAAATACCCGCATGGGCCCCGACGAGCGTGTTATTGGTACACACGTGACGTCTAGGGATGCTGCGCGGGTCAATAAGTGAATTCAAGTTCGAGCCCGATCCTTCTATTCAGGTAGATAGGAGTTGACACGGCTCGAACTATTAAATAAATATACGGTCGCGAGGTCGACCGAGATATTTATTTTATACGTTCATATTAGGTCTTCAAGGCCTATAATCAAGAGAATTCACTAACAAGGGTATAAAGCCTACAAAAACCCGATCCTCTATCGACCAGTAGATAGAGTCGACAGGGTCCAATCAATAAAATATAAATGAGCTCATGCACCCCGATGATGGCCGTGTTGAATATTAATCTCAACCGGAGGGGTTCACAAATACTTTCAAATACCACCAAAATACTCCAAAATCCAAACATCCAAAAATTCCAAAAATCATTCGAAATCCCAAATTCTAAGATATTTAAAAAAAATGAAATTCAATCATCAATCACATAAAGCAAACCCATCCACCCTCCGCAATAGTTTGCCGAGGTGGACAAATTAAAATTTACTTCAGCTCACAAAGAGCCAATGCCTAGTCGAAAGTATCACTAGGATCCAGTCTCAAATAATCTCCTGCCAGCAAGGACGTGGTACGAGTCCTCTAACCGGCAGTTTCGCCGCCAAATGGCACTGCAGGATAAAACGGTTATGACTCGGGGCCCTCTGAACCAGGTGGTCGCCGCCAAATGGCACCATTATATTATGGTTATGGCCAGAGCCCATATGCTCCCCAATGGCATCAAATCCTTGAGATATGAATCAATAGGATATGATCGATAGGGCACAAAGCCCTCTGTTTGCTAAGGTGGATTCAAATTTGTCCCCTTAGGCAAATATTCACCCCAGGTCTACAAGGTTCCCTTGGACGAAGCAACCCATGGCTGCCGACAAGGATCCTTCTATCAGGTTGGGTCGACTACCTCCTCTGACTAAGTAGACCAGGGACTACGATGGCCCGGGACGACAGAACCATGGGATCTTGATCGGATCTATCATCCATTCCCCCACCATCCGCTTTAAGTGCAAGGTGGTAAAAATTTCTATTTTAAATATCAAATCCTCAAATCTCCAAATCTTCCAATCTTCTAAATTCTGAAATCCTCAAATTCCCAACTCATGATGCTACTATATGCCAGATGCACGTATCCCTTACGTATCTAATTGACGACTAGCCTTAATCGAAAGTTCTCTCTCATTGCCGAGAGGGGTAATTAACTATAGGGGCTTGCGCCTATAGGAAACCAGAACTCAGATCATAAAGTCCTCACAAAATGAGGGCGAAATCTCTGGGTAGTGTCTGATCTACAAACCCATCTGCCTTCCAAAATTTACCCCGGAACTTAGTTCGTTAAAACTCCCCCCGAAGAAAGCACAAAAGTCGGGCGGAGGCTGGGGCCGAATTTTCGGAGCCTACAGTATCAGATGAGTCAAAGAGAATCCAGTTAAAATTAATTGACTTGCAGCCTAATTTGAAATATGTTTAAGAATCTGAAAGAATACTAGAATATGATGTAAAATAATTGAGAAATCGGGAAATACCTTTTGTAAAGATTTTATGGTAGCATGGATCAGAAAGAGATGCCACATGGGAGAAAGAATCAGAAATGAAAGTTCAATATCCCCATTTATTCAATTAAATGTATATTTTCTTTTACTTGATTTAATTTCGAGGATAAAATTTTATAAGAAAGGGAGATTGTGAAAACCGAACCTGGCCGTTTCAACTGAACAGGCCAGTTATTAAAATAGAGGGTCGCGACTCACAGGCGAAATGGAGCAGAGCTCTGGGGCAGATCGAACTCGCGTGCGGAAGGGTTTGGAGAGTTCGTTTCGTTATTTTGAGTGAACGATCGCATTTGGGGATAAAATTTACCAAATCCTCTTTAAGTTCTTTTGCATTTCTATCGCTAAAAAAGTGGAAAGTTGGAAGGAGACCTCAGTGAACGAGAGGAACGAATGAGAGGAAGAAGGAAGAAGGTTTATTGCTTTTTCTTTTTCCGATCTCTGTATAAATCCTCCTGTTTTACTTCATCTAAAACAAGAGATACTTTCATAAGGGAAAAGAAAGAAATTTGAAAGCGAGGAGAAGGATTTTGAGAGAGAAAGAATAAGGATTTTGAATTTAGAAAATCCTCAATTGTAAGTGAATTTTTATTGTATAGTTTTTATTAAATTTTGTTATTAAATTTTATTTTCATGAAAATTTATATTGTATGGTTTTAGATATTTTAGAAGGAAAGAGATCAAAATTTATAGGAGTTCGATTCAATAAGAAAGGAAAATCGAGGTTTAAGATTGTACCAAGGATCGAGGATTTGAAAGACTCAAAGTGGGTAAATTACCATTGTATATAGACATTTTTATTATTGAACTTCTATTTAAATTCATTTAAATAATTATTTATCCTTTCATGTTATTATGAGAGATGATTCAAATGCATGTGTGATGATGAATTTTCACATTAAATAAATTCATATACCTGATATTATGGATATAAATGTATATGTAAAGAAAATAGAAAGTGAAGTTGAAAGTGAAGTTGAAATGTATAGATAAAGAAAATAGAAAGTTGAAATATATATGTTATAGTTATATACATAAAAATACAAGAAAAGAATGAGAAAAGGAATGATATGATCTATATTATAAAGAAAAGCATAACTGAAGGAATGATAAAGGGAAAAAGGATATGCATGCAAATTATAGGAGTTTACCCCCGTATGATATTGGCTGGGGAAGTAACATACCCGTGCACGTTAAATGAAAATGGAAAAGAAAATGAAAATGGAAAAGGAAATAGAAATGGTTTTACCTTTGGTATATTTAGACGGAGCTCCTGTACTAATTAAATAGAAAATGAATACATGTTAAAGTGTTATAAATGTTATAAATAAATATGATAGGATATGTATAAATGAATGAATGAAATGAAATGAAACAAATAAAGGAAATTTATATCAAATATTAAATGAATAGACATATATCAAAGGTTATATGTATTGTACTTTATACATGATTAATTGTTATACATATAGAAGTTACCCATTGAATTTACTTTGTAAACTCATTTCATTAAATAATTATTTTCACATAAGTCTCCAGATAATTAGAAATTGTTGAAATAGAAGAATATGTCTATAAAAAATGGCGTACCAATGAAGACAAGTAAATTATGACTGATGTAAATACTTAGTTTTGATAAAAGTGGTATGAATAGATTTTATGGAATATTTTTATAATAGTGGCTCTTCAGTTGTATTGAGAAGTTTTATATTAATTTGCTTATGAAAGGAATGAAATGTTGCTATCATTCAATTTTTTTCGTTCTCGCCTCGTTAATTCGAGTATCCGGGCCGGGTCGTGACACCATGAAACTCTCTAGGGATGTGAGAAGGGGTCTTTGGAAGCACAACCGCCCCTCATAAAGCAACTTCTGTCTGACTACTGAATATCCTAGATGGTTGTCCTTGTTTCCTACTAGCTCCTCCCTAATTTTCTTCAGGAATGCATCCTGTTTCCTCTCACTCCTCAGTGCCTCCCAGTCGACTACTTAGGGTACAGAATATGTCATCATCTGGGGTTCCCCCATGCACCTGGATAACCCATCTATTGCTTTGTTCTCCACCATGGGTCGGTATTGAATATCTTAGAGAGCTACCTTTGGTGCTCCTCAGTGACCATTCTTTGTTCCAACAATTTCAAACTTCTCTGGTCAGTTTTGATGATGAAATGTCTTCTGAGGAGATGCGGTCGTCATTTCTGAATGGCTAGTACAATCGCCATCAACTCTCTCTCATAGACTGATTTGAGCCTGGCTTGAGCTGCCAACACCTAACTGAAGTAGGCCCTGGGTCTCTGGTTCTGCATAAGTATTGCTCCTAGCCCAAAGCCCGAAGCATCTATCTCCACAAGGATAGGCTGGATAAAATTTGGAAAGGCTAAGACTAATATACTAGTCATAGCCTTCTTTAACTCCTCAAAAGCCTGGGTGGCTGATTCTTCCCACTTGAAGTTGTCCTTCTTGAGTTGTTCTGTCAGTGGTCCTACTATTGAGCCGTATCCCTTAACAAACTTTTGATAGTAGCCAGTGAGTCCCATGAATCCTCTCAGCTACTGTAGATTCTTGGGTATGGGCCACCTGAGTTTGGCCTATCTTACTCTGATCAGCAATGACTCCCCCCTGAGATATCACATACCCTAAGTACTCCACTTTATGCTGGGCAAAAGAACACTTCTTCTTGTTGGCAAATAAGTAGTGCTCCCCTAATGTTGATAGCACATCTCTTAGGTGCTCCCCTTCAGACCTGTTGTAAACTAATATGTCGTCAAAGAAAACCAACACAAACCTTTGCAAGTAGGGTTGGAATATCCTATTCATCAGGGACTGGAAGGTTGCTGGTGCGTCAGTGAGACCAAACAACATCGCCAAAAACTCATAATGCCCCTCGTGCATCTGAAAACCTGTCTTGTGGGCATCTCCAGGTCGCATCCTGATCTGATGATATTTGGATTTCAAGTCGATCTTGGAAAATATCACAAACCCATGCAACTCATCTAACAGCTCATTGATGACAGGTATGGGAAACTTATCTATTGTCTCCTTATTCAAAAGCACGATAGTCTACGCAGAACCTCTAGTTCTCATCCTTCTTCACTAATAGTGTAGGACTTGAGAAAGGGCTCATACTGGGCCTAATGATTTCAGCTTCAAGTATCTCCCAAATCAGCTTCTCAATCTCATCCTTTTGGATCTAGTGGTATCTGTAGGGCCATATGCTGATGGTGGTACTCCTACTTTCAGAATAATAGAGTGCTCGTGCTCCCGTCGAGGTGATAATCCCTGGGAAAGCTGGAATATCTCCTTGAACTGCTGAAGCAAGTGCCGGACAACATTTGGAATGCCCTCTTCACCCTCAGTCTCTCCTCCCTCCAGACTTTGGAGCTCCACCAAGAATCCCCCTTCATCCCCTTGCAGGGTATGCACCATGGTTTTCAACGAAACCTTTGCCTTAGATAAGCTGGGGTCTCCTATAATTAGCATCCTTCTCCCCTCTAACTGAATCTCCATGGTCAAAACCTTCTAGTTCAACTTGGTCTCCCTTAAGGTCTGTAGCCACTTTATGCCCAAAATCAAGTCAGTATTACCCAACTCTAATGAAAGGAAATTCTCTCTAATGTGCATCCTTTGCAACTCTACCACCAAACCCTGACATATCTTTCTGATCCTCTCTACTTTTCATGTACCCATCATTACTCCAAACCCTCCTATGTCTATAAGTTTCAGTCCATGTTTGTCTATCACCTGATTTGATATGAAGATGTGGGTAGCCCCACTGTTCACTAGGATCGCCACTGCCTCTCCTCCTTTATGCCCCCTTACCTTAATAGTATGATTTGGAGTGAAGCCCATTGCAGAGTTCAATGAAACTTTAGCCACGTCCAAATGCACGGGCTCATCTTCCTCCTTTGATTCCTCTTCCCCATCACACACAATGAGAACCTACAATGTGTGATTTTTTTACCTGTCCTGGTGTAAATTTCTCGTCGCATCTGAAACAGAGCCCTTTAGCCCTCTTGTCTTGTAATTCAGATCAGTCAGCCTCTTGAAATCTCCTCTCAATCGAGCTCCCGCACTGCCCTCTTTTGGCCTCTCCCTTTTAATTGGTACGATCTACACCCTAGGTTTCTGGGAAGTGGTCGTTGTGCGGTAAGAACCTCCTCCACTGCCCCATTTATTACTCTTCTGTAGTGACTTCTTATTTTCAATCATCTGTTCCAACTCCATCGCTTCTCCCAGATCACGGGATCTTGCCACCTGCACTACTGCCCTCAACTCTTGTTTGAGTCATTTCATGAAGTTGCTTTCCAACACTGCCTCTGATACTCTCCCTACTTGTCCTAACAGAAGCTCAAATCTTTCCCGATACTCAATGACAGTGTCATCCTGTGTCAAAGCAAATAATTGCTCATAGTAATCCCCATCTTGTTGGGCTTGAAAGTGCTCCAACAAGCATTACTTGAACTCATCCCACAAACGGATTGGGTACCTTGCCTCTCGCCATTGGTATCATGCCAGTGCCTTCCCTTCCAGACATAGAGCGGCGGCCATCAACCTCATGTTCTGTCAACCCATTCACTATAAAATATCTTTCCACCCTATATATCCAACCATGTGTGTCATCCCCTTCAAATACATGCATTTTCAACTTTCAAATCTTTTGATCCTCTCCGCCCCAATGTCCCCTTTCGCCACTCATTCTACCCATGGTGCGAGCATTCTAGTCCCTCCACAGTTCCCTCTCTTTACTTCTCCATTCAAAACCCTTCCTCCCTCCAAATTCAGCCCATCTGTTCTCTTCTTCCCATTCCCTCCTTCCTACATACTCCCTACCCATCCCCCTTCTCGTAATAGGCTCCAAATAGAGTGATGTGAACATTAGCAGGAGATTTTGACGTGTCTATCATCGGAGGAATCGTAGATCGACGGCTACGATTCAGTGTCTCTATTTATGATGCATTTATGTATTTCTTTATTTATATTTCAGTTTTTACCATTGTAACCTTGTGAAGGATTTATGTTATGTATAGCTCTGAGGGCATTTGAGTCTTTTATTTTTCTTATTTTGAGATCTATATATATAGGTCTTCACTATTGTATGAGGCTAATGATTGATTAATAAAAATTTTAGCTTTTGCTTCATGGTTTTTGTGCGCTCTTGAGAGAAGAGAGAACCCTAGGAGAGGGCCAAACATCACCCGTCAGCCGCCGGTAGAGGCCGGGCTTGCGGTTCGTATTCGTTTTTATTTTCTATTCCCCTTCCTCTCTTACCCACCACCGACCAACCCCTCCTCCTCTTCCTACCCGTCAGCCTCCACCCATCCCCACCCCAAACCATCGGTCAAAGTCCCCTCCATCTCCTCCATAGGCCCCCCCCCCCCCTTCTCCCATCCAACCCACGGCCCAAGCTCCACCGCCAAACCCTCCCCACCGAACCCAAGACCCACCCTTTCCTCCCTAGCCGCCAGCCTGTTCAACTTTCCCTTGCCGCCGGCCTACCCATCCCCCACCTCTTGATTCCCCTTCAATTACATCATTACTATTTTCCTAATTTAGCCTAACTCCTAATTGGAAAGTTCCCTAATTCAAATTCAAATGAATTTGAATTTCAAATCCCTTCCTAAAAAGCCTACACCTATTTTGGAGATCCATTAATCCCATAAAATCTGAAATTAGTTCAGATTTGATTCTCTAATCAATAATTAATGCAAGGGTCCACATACATCGAATGTGGACACCTCCTTTTCCCCCTCCTTTGACCGGCCCCCTCCCTTGTCTTTTCTCTCTTCAATTAATTCCCTCCTTCTATTAATTAAGACCCATTATTCCCCCACATAGCCGCCGGCCCCTCCTCTCTCCAATCTCACTTAATTCATCCCACATTAAGGAAAATTTGAATTTCAAATATTTCCTCCCTTTCCACTTATAAAAATCTGAAATTAAATTCAGATTTTATTTTTTTTTAATTGATTCTTTCCCCTTCACTTAAACTAAAAGTCAAAACCCAAGGGATCCCATCCTTTAACCCTAGCCGAAATTTCCCACTCCCCACTCCCCTCTTTCCTTCTCTTCCCCACTATTTCATACACCTCCAAGGGTTAAGCTTTGCAAACCGGTCTCCTCTCGATGAATGGCCGATTCTGAAAGAGACCACGACTTCGTGTATGACTCACAAGGACGAGTGGATATTCTCCGGTCTCTCTTCTTCAACCTCAACTTGGAGAACGATAACATCATCGATGACTACGTCGACCGCATCCTCTTCACCTTGGCATCTGCTATTGAAGAACACCAACCTTCCGGACATTGACGAATCATCGGACATCCACCAACTTCTTTCCCTCCGACAAACTTTTCGTTGAGCAAGACCGTAGGTGTTCTCTTTCTTCTGGTGGCATCTCTAGGTTTGCTAAAATTATTCTCCCGCTGACTCCACCATCAAGAGTAAAAGTGAGGGAAACTCGAGGTGAACTTTCTATTTGTTAAACGATGGATTTTGTTATTTTTGCACTAGTGTTACTACAATTTTTATTTTTATTTTAAATTGTCCTGTTAATCTTTCTTGTAACCATATGCCTAAACACAACTGCAACTAAGAAATCCTAGACTCTTATCTTGGTGAAACATTGAGTTTAAAATTAACATAGCTTAACAACTTATTATTAACTCTTAAGCAATTCATATTTCCATATTTGTTTCACATCATCTTGGTATCAGAGCATGGTTGCATGCTAGTTTCATTCTAGGATTTTCCTCATACGCATTTAGCAGACGTCTTAGGTTGCATTCACCTTCGCATAAAACATAATTACATCATTGTTGTGTCTGCATTAGTTACCTAACTTGAGTCAATGGACCCCGAACAAATTCAACGTACTTTAGACCTAATTGTAGGATAGTTAGGAACTGTGACCCAGCAAAGAGAAACCCAAGGCGAGTTAGCTGACTTTAGACGACAAGCTAGAGAACGTTTGGAATACATTGAAAGATTAGGAAACCATACGATGTATACCCCTTCTAGACCTCCTTCCCCTTATCTCGAAGAGGCACGAGCTGATTATGGACCTCCACGAGACCCTTACCGTCAAAACCATAGGCTCAATCAGGAATCCGTAGGTCATGTCCCAAACTGGAGAGATAACGACGCTCAATTACTTAAGAATATCTGTATAGATGTCCCTTCCTTTGATGGCACCCTAGACCCCCAAGTTTTTCTAGATTGGCTTAAGGGAATGGATAGTTATTTCAAGTGGTACAATATTTTGGAAGCTAGGAAAGTTCGGTTCGCTGAAATGAAGCTTACTAGTAGAGCTAGCCAATACTGGACGAACTTAGAAAACATGTGTAAAGCTCGAGGCGAATATCCCATCACTGACTAACGAGCTATGAAACAAGAGCTCAAACAAAAATACCTCCCTACGTCCTACTGCCCCAGACTCTTAGATAGATGGAACAAACTGACTCAGGGTAGTAAACCTGTGAAGGATTACATCTCTGCCTTTGATGATTACATGATTCGTTGTAGTGGTGAAGAGACCATTACACCTGCCCAAATCCTATCCATGTTTAGAGCTGGCCTTAGGGAAGACCTTCGTAACGAACTTTTCGCTAGAAGAATTACTACTTTGGAAGCATCCTACAGTTTAGTGCTTGAAGAGTCTAGGATGCATTCCCATTCGAGGAACCTAGTCCCGCCCACCTCCTTTCATAGCTTCCTCTAGTCAGCCTCATAATAAACCTTCTAGTCCTATATCTGGTCGACCCACTGCAGGTCAATTTCAACCCCGCCCTGACTACAAGGGTAAATCCCCTGAGCGTGAGACACCCAAAACCAACTCTGGAACCAAGTATTTTAGGTGTTATGGGTATGGATACATTGCCTCACAATGTTTCAGCCCCTACAAGGTCACCATAACCAAGGAAGTCATTGATGATGAGGATGAACCTGATACTGAGTTGGTACATCACATTGATGACGAGGAGGACTCCTGTGAAGAGGACACTATTGTGATTCACTGTCTCCAAAAGATGAATCACGTTGAGTTACAAGTTGTTAGGTGTGCTTTGTCGCAACCCAAGCCGAGTGACGATTGACGATTGACGTAGAACTTCTATCTTACACACCTTCACCAAGATTAGTGACAAGATTTGCAAGGTCATTATCAACAGTGGAAGTTGTATTAACGTTGTCTCTTCTGCCATGATTTTCAAAGTTAACCTAAAGACGACCCCCACCCGAATCCTTATAAGGTCGCTTAGATCAACTCGACTGCATTAGTAGTTAAGGATAGGAGCCTTATTCCCATAGTGTTCGTGGGTTATAAAGAGAAGATTTGGTGTGACGTTTTAATTATGGACGTGGGTCAAATTATCCTTGGTCGCTCATGGTTATTTGACCATGATGTCCATATTTATGGGAGAACAAACACCTGCGTGTTTGAACATGATGGTAAGAAGATCAAACTTTTTCCCTCCCAACCCAAGCCGTCTAAGGAGGAAGTTAAGCCCTCTCCCATTAAATCCAGCAAAGGCTTAAACCTCTTAACTGCTAAGGAAGTAGATGTTGAACTCGTTCAAGGATCCCCCATGTATACCTTGGTAGCCCGGGAATCAATTGTTGAATCAAAAGATTCTATCCGGGAGGAGGTCAAATTTCTCCTTGAAACTTTTGTTGATGTTTTCCCTGACGACCTACCCAACCAACTTCCCCCGTTAAGGGATATCCAACATGCCATAGATCTAGTACTTGGAGCCTCCTTACCCAACCTACCTCATTATCGAATGAATCCGGAAGAGCATGCTAAATTGAAAGAGCAGGTTGATGACTTGCTCCAACGGGGATTCATTAAAGAGAGTCTAAGCCCATGTGCCGTCCGTCCCTGCACTTTTAACCCCCAAAAAGGATGGTTCGTGGCGAATGTGTGTCGATAGTCGAGCGATCAATAAAATCACGGTGAAGTATTATTTCCCTATTCCTCGTTTGGACGATATGTTAGACAAGATGACTGGAGCCACCCTCTTTTCTAAGATTGATCTGAAGGGAGGGTATCACCAGATCAGAATCCATCCAGGTGATGAATAGAAGATTGCATTTAAAACTAAAGATGGATTATATGAATGGATGGTCGTGCATTTTGGCCTTAGCAATGCCCCTAGTACCTTTATCAGGGTAATGACCCAAGTCCTCTGCCCCTTCTTAGGAAAACTTGTGGTAGTCTACTTTGATGATATCTTAATCTATAGTAATTCGGTGGAACATCATTTGAATCATTTAAGGCAAGTTTGTGAGGTTTTGAGGAAAGAACAAATATATGCGAATCCTAAGAAATGTATGTTCCTCACACCTAGTGTTACCTTCCTTGGATTTATTATTTCTTTCGAATGGATATTAGTTGATCCCGAAAAAGTGCGTGCAATTAATGAGTGGCATGAACCCAAAAAAATTAGAGATGTTCAGAGTTTTCATGGATTGGCCACGTTCTATCGGAGATTCATTAGAAACTTTAGTACCATTGTAGCCCCGATAACTGACTGTCTCAAAAAGGGAGAATTTCAATGGGCCTTACGGCCTTTAGAGCTTTTGGAGAGATTAAGAAGAGAATGGTAGAAGCCCCTGTCATGCGTCTACCTGATTTTTCTAAAATTTTTGATGTAACTTTGATGTCTTTGGCATAGGTATTGGTGGAGTCCTTTCCCAAGAAGGACATCCAATGGCTTATTTTAGCGAGAAGTTGAATGACATTAGACAGCAATACTCTACCTATGACAAAAAATTTTATGCCATCATTCAATCCCTTAGGTATTGAAGACACTACATGTTTCCGCAAGAATTTATTATCTTTTCTGATCAAGAAGCCTTACGATACATAAACTCCCAGAAGAAGCTTAATGCCCGACATGGCCGTTGCGTTGAATTCCTGCAAGAGTATATCTATACAATCCGACACAAAGCAGGATCTGAAAACAAAGTGGCCAATGCTTTAAGTCATCGTATAATGGTAACCCGAGAGATGAGGGCTGAAGTGATTGGATTTGAACGTATTAAAGAAGATTATAAGGATTGCCCTGACTTTAAGGAAACATATTCCTTACTGACGACTGGAGGTGAACGAATAATTGATGATTTCCTTTTGGAAGATGACTATTTGTTTAAGTCACAAAAGCTCTGCATTCCCAACACTTCACTTCGGGAATTCCTTGCATGGGAATTACACGCTGGAGGATTAGCTGGACACTTTGGCCAAACGAAAACCATCGCCGTTGAACATCAATTTTTATGGCCTAGTCTTAAGCTAGATGTTAGTAAATTAGTTAAAAGGTGTCATACATGTCAGTTAGCTAAGCAGCGAAAGCAGAACACCGGTCTCTACACACCCCTCCTAGTACCCAATTGCCCTTAGCAGGACGTAAGTATGGATTTCGTCCTTGGACTACCTATAACTTTTAGAAAGCATGACTCCATTTGTGTGGTAGTCCACCATTTTTTTAAGATGGCCCATTTCCTCCATTGTTCCAAAACTTTTGACGCCTCTCGAATCGCAAAGCTTTACTTCGATGAGATCATTAGACTTCACGAATTACCCAAAATCATAGTGTCGGATCGAGACGTAGAATTCATGTGGGCTCCGAAAATTCAGCCCCGGCCTCCGCCCCCTTTGTTTTCTTTTCGGGGGGAGTTTTAACGGATTTAAGTTTCGGGATAAATTTTTGAAGGCAGACGGGTTTGTAGATAAGACACTACCCAGAGATTTCGCCCTCATTTTGTGAGGACTTTATGATCTGAGTTCTGGTTTCCTATAGGTGTAAGCCCCTATAGTTAATTACCCCTCCCGATAACGAGAGAGAACTTTCGATTAAGGCTAGTCATCAATCAGATATATAGAGATACATATATCTGGTATATAGTAGCAACATGGGTTGAATGTTTGAAAATTTGAAGATTTGATATTTAAAATTAGAAATTTCACCATCTTGCACTTAAAGCGGATGGTGGGGGAATGGATAATGGACCCGATCAAGATCCCATGGTTCCGTCATCCCGGGCCATCGTGGTTCCTAGTCTACTTAGTCAGAGGAGGTAGTCGACCCAACCTGACAGAAGGATCCTTGTCGGCAGCCATAGGTTGCTTCTTCCAAAGATACCTTGTAGACCTGAGGTGAGTATTTGTCTAAGGGGACAACTTTGAATCCACCTTAGCTAACAGAGGGCTTTGTGCCCTATCGATCATATCCTATTGATTCATATCTCAAGAATTTTATGCCACTAAGGAACGTATTAGCTATGGCCATAACCGCTATCTCGTGGTGCCATTTGGCGACAAAACCACTCGGTTCAGAGGGCCCCAGGTCATAACCGTTTATCCTGCAGTGCCATTTGGCGGCGAAATTGCCAGTTAGAGGACACGTACCACGTCCTTACTGGCAGGAGATTGTTTGAGAATGGATCCTAGTGATATTTTTGACTAGGCATAAGCTCTATGTGAGCTGAGGTAAATGCCAATTTGTCCACCTCGGCAAATTGTTGCGGAGAGTGGATGGACTTTTGTGCTTTAAGTGTTTGGCGGTGATTTATTTCAATTTTAAATATTTTTGAAGTTTTTTGGATTTTCGGAGATTTGGATTTTGTGGGAATTTGGGTGGCGTTTGAAATTGTTTGTGAACCCCTCCGATTGAGATTAACGTTCAACACGGCCATCATCAGGGTGGCACGGGGTCATTTGTATTTATGGGTTGAACCCTATCAACTTTATCGGGCTGTCGACAGATGATCGGGTTTCGTAGGCTTTATGCCTTTGTAAGTGAATTCTCTTGATTATAGGCCTTGAAGGCCTAATAAAAAATATAAAATAAATATCCCGGTCGATCTCATGATCGCATATTTATTTAATATTTCGAGCCGTGTCGACTCCTATCTAGCTGTATAGAAGGATCGGGCTCAAACTGGAATTCACTTATTAACCCGCATAGCATTCCTAGACGTCACGTGTGTACCAATAACATGCTCGTCGGGGCCCATGCAGGTGTTTGGGGGCATTTTATAATTATTTGTTGAACCTTGTCAACTCCTATCTACTTGCTTAGGAGGATTGGGTTCAAATTTATTGACCCGCGCAGCATCCCTAGACGTCACATGTGTACCCATAACACGCTTGCTGGGGCCCATACGGGTTACGATTATATTTACCCTTTTTGTGTTCCTATGTGTATATAAATTAAGGTGCACGTGCGGGGGCATTTTGGAAATATTTACCGCTCAGCTGTGTGGAAGACCCTTATTTGAATACAACGTTTTATTTAGAAGCTCTTACATGCCTTCTGTCTGCTTGTATACAGGTTGCAGATCCGGTGGCGTTTTGCTTATAGACAATAGATTGGGTGCACTACGAGTCTTCTACAACAACCCGTGGACACTTGCATTTGATGTGTTTATTTTGTATTTTGCTTGCCTTCGGCTTTTGCAGCGCATCCGTCACTGCTGCAGGTAGGAAGGTAGATATATTCCTTCACAGACTGAAATTGACTACAGGATACTGCATTTACTTGAATCTTTCTGCATCTACCCATAGGTGGCATGTGGTGCTCACATTTGTATTCGTAGAAGACATGTATGTCTTGAAGATCTTCACCCTTGATTGCATGCAGATCAGTATGCTTGTTTATATCTTGATGTTGATTTTTGACTGAATTATATCCATCACCAATTTCTCCATGCATATTAGTTAGAGATTTTCTATGCTCATAGCACATCAATCTTCAGGACTGGTAAAAGACTGTAGTCTTTCATTTGCTTGACATTGCATTATTGTAAGTGGTAGAGAAGTTGCTACATTCACTGTGCACGTCTTCTAGTGCTTATGGGGACTATCGTATGTATCCTTAGGACAACTGCCATTGGTTTGTAGGGAGATTTGTATATTTATTAGATGCTTGATTGATATTAATTATGAGAGCATCTTCGTAATCATCGTATGTCGTAAGCGCTATTGTTGTTCACAAGCGAGTTAATACATTTGTCTACGAGTTGTCTGATGTGAATGTATATTCGCCATCACAGGGGACATTGTAGCATTCACCACGTGACCCCTTGAGTTCATTTGTATGTTGGCAAAGCATTGTATTCACACATCAACTTGCATTGACTGTAAGAGGGCCACATTTCAATTTCAACTCAATATTTCTTTGATGAATTAGTGCCTTTGCCAAAAATTCCTTCTTTGTAGTGTTGCAAAGTGATGTAGTGGAGATGTCACTATATTTGTTGCACATCTATTGCTGCCATTACTCATGAGCGGATTGATATGTTTGTTTGCAACTTAATTGACATAGATTCTAAGTGAGTCGTGTTCATCACAACTCCCCCATGTATATTCTGTCAATGGATCATCACCTCTACTACATGTTACTCATCTCCTTCATATTTTGCTTATGAATACGTCATTGTATTTGTTGCACATTCCTGTAGTCTTTGTAATTACTTTGAGCCATCTCATCATATGCTCAAGATAAATATTGTGAATCAGTTGTAAGTAAGTGATGCTCAAATTTCTTTGCTTGATACCAGTCTTCTGAACATTTCTCAGTGCTCATCTAAATGGTTGGTGTCTTGTTTCAGGATTCGCATGAGATTCGAATTAGTACCTTGCATTTAAATTAAAGAGACAATTCCTTATCGTTCCAATGGAGTTTTGATGTCATTACTCAAACCAAACTCTCTTATTCAAACACAAGTTCTTTATTGTTCGAATTAAGCTTGAATTAATATTCAATTTTATTCCATTTGAGTTCAAATCCAGTTCAAGTTTTGAGTCCAAGTTCTGGCTCCTTTTAACATCATTTGATTTTTTAATTTGAGTTTGATTTTGTCTCAAATTGTGTTCAAATTAAATTTCAAAATTCTTGTCCAAAGGTTCACAATGTTCAAGTCCAATTTTTTTTTTCGCCCTTTGAGTTCAATCAAGTCCAAGAACAGTCTTACGTTCACCCGAAATTTCGGCAGCCTCCCGGCATCTCCCCGTTTAGGAAAAATTACAGGAAACTGGGTCTTCCCACCACGCTTAAGAAAGCGTGTATGGTAGGTGTCCTCGGCCACTGTGGCCTTATTTTCTTCATCCCCCCACCACGCTTAAGAAAGCGTGTATGGGTCTTCAAATGTACCTGCTGCAAAAGAAAAGCAGTTGTTTCCCCGTGAGCAGGTACTTATATGTGTCCTCACTTCGCCATAGGCGTCGCATCGGGTTCCCATCACATCACGCTTAGGAAAGCGTGTATAGGCGGTTTTTCGGTGTGCCACAAACGCCGAAAATGAGGTTTTAGGTGATTATCCGATTCGTCGAGAGCACTGCGACGAACTCCCTCCCACCACGCTTAGGAAAGCGTGTATAGATGGTTATTTCGTCGCGTTGCAAGCGTCGAAGTCGGGCTCTCGAAGTTTGTAAAACTCTTTTTTCTCTCTTTCTTTTTTTTTTTTGACAAAATCTCTTTCTTTTTTTTTTTTGAAAGAGCTTTTTTTTAATTCTCTTTTTCTTTTCTTTTTTTAATTTTCTTTTTCTCTTTTTTTTTTTGGCAAACTCTCTTTCCTTTTTTTTTGAAACTTCCCTTTATATATATATATAAACTTTAACAGAAAATAACTATAGCTATATATATATATAATGTTGCTAATGTTGAATACCACTAATGAGTGGTTTGTGAAATGAACAAAATGAAATAAAGTAAAAAAAGAAGGAACATTGAATGAATTTTTTTTTAAAGCTATTATACACCTCTCTCCTCTTTTTTCTATTATTATTATTTTTTATTATTATTTTTTTAGACATTGCTAATGATATCAACTTCGAGCTCAAAACTCATCGATATAATTTGTGGGAGATTCTACATAACAACATTGGGATATGAAGCATAAGTTGCAACAGCACACATTCTCCTACCATTTCCTATCTTGAACTAGTCATTAGAACATTCTTACAAACACCTTGTGGGCAAACCTACTTGCATGCTGCTATTGAAGGTTATTTCCATGGGATTTTCACATCTACTTGAAGCTAAGACTTTGTCCATTACCACTCATACACACACATTTTTTATTCACCATTATCTCTTTATCATCATTTTTTTACACATAAATATGAACATGTATCCATAAATAAATAAGCACATCTCCTATTCTCCTTCTTACTTAATATGCAAAAAAAAAGGCATCATTAATGTTAAAAAAAAAGAGGAATTTAAATTTCTGCAATGATATCAAAGATGAAAAATGGAAATAAAACAAAGGTTTAAGAGTAAACCTTCTCTTTTCCCTTTTTTTTTTAAGCTCTGCTAGTAGAAAATAAGTCAAAGTGACTTACTTTTGTGACTTGAGAGATCACTGCAATGTTCACGTGAAAGCAAAAGGGAATGTTTAGGGAACCTAAGTTGTGGGCTTATTATTGATTGCCGAGGAAGAAAGCTTCGATATTGGTTCTGAGGTGGGATGGAAAAGATGAAGTAGGTTTCACGTGAAAGTGAATGGGAGTAGCAGCCCTTTTTTTTTTAGAGAGCTTTAAAGGGGGCTAGTTGGTTCAGCTTGTGAGGGAAAATCAGAGAAAACGAGCTCAGCACAGGAATCGGCACAGCAAAGGAGAGGAGAATGCGTTGGTTGGGTCGTGACCTTGACACATGGACGACACTTGAAATTCGGACGAGGAGGAGCTTTTGGCATGAGATCGGACGGACTGGGGGTTCTCGAACGACTCAGGGAGACAGAGGATTGGGAGGAAAGCAAGAACGACAGAACTCTTGTGTGTGTGGGAGAATCGAAGAAAAGAATGCAATGGGTTTCGGCTGTACGTGAGAGAAGTTTGCGGGCAGGAGTTCGTTTGGGTGGAAGAACAAAACTCAGAGAGCTGCGTGTTGTAAAGGAAAAACAAAGAAGAAATAAAGAACCACGTCTCTCCTTATTTTAACGTCGGAAGGTTATATTCAAACAAGTGGTCACCTGTCCAAGGTTTTCATTCAGCAGAATATCCGGGATTCAGAGATTCTCACAGAGCTTCGATACCTCCGAGGTAATTCATTTAATGTGATTTGCAGTTTTATTTTGACTTACTATTTCAATTAAGTTGATATGCAACGTTAATAATACCATGCCATATTTAGTATTAATATTAATTGAGGATGGCAGTATATGCACAGGTCAATAAAAATGCTTTGATTTGCGTGTCATTTCTCGATTTCTGTGCATTTTCTCCTCGTAATACGTGTTGATACCACCGATCAATCGTAATTGAACAAATTAATAATGGATTTAGGGTATTGATGATGTTTCGATCGCAACGACGTAGTTCGTTTCTTGATCGGACATCATTTGGGCGACGACGAGGCCTAATTTCCCTCGAAATGTGTGTTATTGCATTAGGGCCTTCGTCGGTTACGGCATAGTTTTAATTTGAACAAATTGATGGTCAATTTAGAGTATTGACGGCGTTCCGGATGCGGTGGTGCAGTCCATTTTGCGATCGGACGTCATTTTATCATCGTCGAGGCTAATTTTCTCTTAAAATGCGTGCTATTGTATTTGAATTACCTCGAGATTCGTGTCACCACCTCAGATGATCCAAATTGATTAAATAAAATATATATCTTTGATGTTGACGGCGTTCTGAACGCAGCGGTGCAGTTCGTTTCCTGATCGGACATCATGCCGTCTTCGTAGAGGCTAATTTCCTCGATATGCTCGTCCTTGTATTTGATCATATTAAGATTGCTTTGATTTGCATGTTACTACCATGGGTGATCCCAATTGAATTTATAAAATACATATTTTGAATGTTGATGATGTTCCGGACGCAACAGCGTAGTCCGTTTCGTGATCGGACGTCATGCCGTCTCCGTAGAGGCTAATTTCCTCGATATGCGCGTCGGGATTTGTGCCACCACCTCGGACGATCCAAATTAATTAAATAAAATATAGATTTTTGATGTCGACGATGTTCCGGATGCAACAACGTACTTCGTTCTATGATCGGATGTCATGCTGTCTCCGTAGAGCCTAATTTCCCCCATGTGCGCGTTCTTGCTTTACATTGGGATTGCCTCCAGGTACGTGCCGACCTCCTTGCACGTCTTTGATTTGTTTAAATTCAATGTCATCGTCAAGTGCTCTTAAGCATTTGGGATATCTGGGACACAATGACGAAGTCTGTTTGTCGATCCGACATTATTTGATCGGCGCCGCACTTTAGTTTCGGGTGTCGGTCGTCTCTTTTAACCGATCTCATTCGATTGGGCTGCGAGCGATCTCGACCTAGCAGAATTTGACATCCTGATCGTAATGGCGCCGTCCGTTTGACAATTGGAGGTCGTTTGACCCTTCAAGTGAAGCGTCACGCCAATGCTCACGTTGCTTATTTCGCCATTTTTGCCTCTTTTTGCATGGTTTTAGATATAGGGGTCAACAATTCACTAGTTATTTTTGGAAGACTTTATGACACAAAATGGGTACCAAACTCCAATTTTCCACTACCTTTCACCCTCAAACTGACGGACAAACTGAAGTCATTAATAAAAGTCTAGGTAACCTCCTAAAGACCCTGGTCGGAGATTATGTTCAAGATTGGGATTCCAAACTTCCTACAGCTGAGTTCGCTTACAACAATTCTGTTAATCGAACCTCAAGTCTAAGTCCTGCTAAAATTGTATACGGGTATCAACCTAGACAACCTATAGATTTGATCCCTATGTATCCTAAGTTAAGAACATCTGAGTCTGCATCTGCATTTACATCTCATCTCTAGGAATTGCATAAGGAAATTAGTAAAAAGATTAAATTAAGTAATGCTAATTATAAACTTAATGCGGATTTTAAGAAAAGATTTAAAGAATTCAAGGTTAGAGATTTTGCAATGATACGGATTCGTCCGAAGCGGTTCCCACAAGGGACCGTTAAAAAGTTACATGCTAGAAGCGCAGGACCTTTTAAAATAATATCAAAAATAAATAGTAATGCTTATGTGCTAGACCTTCCTGAATGTTTTAACATGAATCATACGTTTAAAATCGAAGATCTAGTAGCCTTTGAGGGACCAGAGTTTAACCCTACAAATCCACTAAATATTGAGCCTTGTGTGACCCTACCTAGTGAGAACCCTAGCCTACCTCCACTCCCAAATATCCCTACTTTACCTAATGTGGAGAAAATTGAAGTAATACTTAGTGATGAAATCATCTCCACTAAAGATGGTGGGCGCCAAAGGTATTTAATTCAATGGAAAGGGAAATCGGAGATAGAGAACACGTGGATTGATCGTGATGAGCTACAGAGATTGGACCCCGATCTTCAAGAGTTGTAAGAGAGTTCCCGAGACACTTACTCGATGGGTCGAGCTTTCTCCCACCATGGGAGAATGATGAGGACATCAGCAGGAGATTTCGATGCGTCTACCATCGGAGGAATTGTAGATCGACGGCTATGATTCAGAGTCTCTATTTATGATGCATTTATGTATTTCTTTATTTATATTTCAGTTTTTACCATTGTACCCCGAGGGCATTTGAGTCTTTTATTTTTCTTATTTTGAGACCTATATATATGTCTCCTTTGGCCGACCCCCCCCCCCCCCTTGTCTTTTCTCTCTCCAATTAATTCCTTCCTATTAATTAAGACCCATTATTCCCCCACTTAGCCGCCGGCCCCTCCTCTGTCCAATCTCACTTAATTCATCCCCCGTTAAGGGAAATTTGAATTTCAAATATTCTCTCATTTTCCACTTACAAAAATCTAAAATTAAATTCAGATTTTCTTTTTTTTTTTTTAAATTAATTCTTTCCCCTCCACTTAAACTAAAAGTCAAAACCCAAGCGGTCTCATCCTTTAACACTAGCTAAAATTCCCCACTCCCCACTTCCCTCTTTCCTTCTCTTCCCCACTATTTCATACACCTCCAAGGGTTAAGCTTTGCAAACCAGTCTCCTCTCCATGAATGTCCGATCCTAAAAGAGACCACGGCTTCGTGTATGACCCACAAGGACAAGTGGATATTCTCTGATCTCCCTTCTTCAACCTCAACTTGGAGAACGATGACATAGTCGATGACTACGTCGACCGCATTCTCTTCACCTTGACGTCTGTCGACCTCTATAACGGATAAAAAAAAAAAGATTTGAAAATACCTCTGCTCCGCTATATCTGCCCAAAATCCCGCTGAATCACTGTACATTCGGCGCCGTTCTGAGATTCCTCCATAAATCCTGCGATTTAGTCACCTCGACTCCGCAGCACTTGATCTATAAAAGGGAGACTAGAACGAGCCTTCAGCTCTTCTTCCACAGTCGTGACTACTCAAGCCGCAAAGCCCCGTAACTTCTCTGTTTCCTCCCTCTCTCTTCCCGAAATCCCTTCCTCCCGAAAAACTTCGACTTCCCACTCCGACTCCTGGCCGTAGACCTCCATGCCTGTAGCCTCCCATCTACATCCAAGCAGACGCTCACCTCTGTCCCTATCTCATAGCCCGAACTCCCCCACGGGCTTCCCAATCGCATCACATGCTAGACCGAGACCTCCGACCTCTTGTCCTCTACTCGCAAGAAGCTTCCGAAATCCCTCAACTCTTCGTCAACAAGCCTCACTCGACTCCTTCCTCTCTACTGAAGCTTCCTCCAGCCGAACCCTAGCCGGCATCCGACTTCATCCGACCCACACACACACACACACACAGAGGGAGGGAGAGAGAGAGAGAGAGAGAGAGAGAGAGAGTGAGGAGCTTTGTCCCTACCTTAGCCAAGCCTCTCCGCCTCCTTTATTGTTGATCGGCTTTGCTCCTTCGATGCCCGTCCCTGTTAGATTGGGAGTTACGACATTTTGAACAGGAACAACGACGAGAGCTCGCTCTCTACGAAGGTAACCATCTGCTTCCTTCCGCGTGCTTCTTCGACTAAATGTCGTGTGTCTGCTGAACTTAGGAAGGGAAATAGAGGATTTAATGTTAATCTCTCATTAATCCTATATCAAATAATGCATGAATCTTGTAGCCCGACAACCTTTTAATTAATTGTAATTAAAAATAGTTAATTAATGTTAATTATAACTAATAATAATTATTTAAAGGTAATTATAAAGTAGTTCCAATTAATTAATATTAATTGTAATTAATTATTATTAATTTTATTTAATTATAATCAATTATCATTAATTATAATTAATTACAATCAATTATCATTGATTATAATTAATTATAATTAATCTAAGTTAATTACAAATTTTTAGTTTTAATTAATTAATAATAATTATAATTAATTATAATTAAGGTTAATTATAATTAATTTTTATTTTAATTAATTATTATTAACTATAATCAATTTAAGTTAATTATAAATTAATTATTCTTAATTAATGTTAATCATAATTAATTATAATTAATTTAAATATAATTAATTGATTATTAATTTTAATTAACTATCATTAATTACAATTAATTATATAAAAAAGAAAGATCTCTCCTCGTCTTGATCCATGTGCCAACACCACCTCACCGGTCACCAAGGTATAACCCCCCTAAACCTTAAAACTCCGAGAGCCCACCTTTGACGCTTGCGGTGCAACAAAACAACCACCTATACACGTTTTTATTAGCGTGATGGGAGGAAGTGTGTCACGATGCTTACGACGAAGTGGGTGATCTAAAAGCCCTATTTTGGCGTTCGCAGCACACCGAAAAACTGCCTATACACGCCTTTATTATGCGTGGTGGAATGAAAATCCGGTGCGACGCCTACGTCGAGGCGAGGTTACTTATAAGTACCTTCGAGTAGGGGAAAGCCAATTGTCTTTTAAAACTGGTACATTCAAAGACCTCATATATGCTTTTATTAGCGTGGTGGGAATAAAGACACGGTCGCGGTGTCTACGAACAGCTACCATACTCGCCTTTATTGTGCGTGATGGGAAGGCCCAGACTCCTGTAGTTTTTCCCTAAACGGGGGAGACGTCGGGGGCTGCCAAAATTCTGGTGAACAGATGACTCGGACTTGGCACGAACTTGAGAACTTAAACGATTAATAATGACTTGAGATTGTAACTTGGGACAACTACAAGGAACTTTAACTTGACTTAACAATTTGAACACAAGGATGAGCTTACAGTTGAACGACATAAAACTTAAACGAATTTGAACTCAACATGATTTGAACTCAAAGGACAACAGGAGACTTGGCATCAAACAAACAAAACTAGACTTGAGCTTAAATGAAAAGGACTCAAACCTAATTGAACCAAGTGCAATGGGAATGAGCTCGAGGTTAATTAAATGGCAATGAACTCTATGATCCATAAGAATTCAATTTAGACAACAACACAAAGAACTCAAGTGAATATAAATGAACAATTGCAAACAATGACTCATGAATGAACTAAGACTCTTACATGAATGAATTTTGAGTTTTGACTTGGAATTTCTCCTTGGACAATGACAATTGACTTGTAATGACTACTTCAATTGGAATGCAAATCTTAATGAGCAAAGATTAAGAAGATTGTAAGAGTTAATGATCTGATTATATAGCCATGATGTGGGCATCTGGACCATGCCAAATGACTCATAACATTGGAGCTAGTTCATCCTTAAGCAACATTCAATGAAAATTGCAAGACATGTGAAAATATGTCTATGAACAAAAAAATGGAGTTTCCTACAAATGCTCAAAACCTTCATGTTGAATGAGAGTAAGATATCGAATTGACAGTAATCATTGGGAGCATTCTGAAGCTATCTTCAAGGATGAAAGAACTATGATGTGTATAACAAGTCATATGTTAACACTAATGGCATGTTAGATATAGTGGCATTCCAATCAATATGTCTACAATCAAAAGTATGTAGCTTTCATTAAATGTTGAGAAAATTTCATACCATCAAGGTGCAAATACCAACGAACACTGAAGATCAATACACAAGTAAATGTAGCAATTCACTGGTCAATGTGCATAAAGAATTTGATGACAAATGCAGCCATTCATCAATCAACATGTATGAAGAACTAGTGATGGATATAACTCACCCGGTGATTCATATTAACATGCAACCAACGTAGAAGTAATCCCTCTGTCATCAATGCAGATTAATGTGCAAATGAGCATATAATAGACCACTTGCAAATGAGAATAACAGATATGCTATCAGACCCTTGATTTATATATAGTCAACATGAAATTTGCAGTGTTCACACCAATCAATTAATGAGCTTTTATACTGAAGATCGAAAGCCCTAATGAAGGAAACCATTAGTGGATGCAATGATTGATGTGCAAAAAGATACGTCAATCCTCGCCAACAACGGGATCTCCTGCCAACATGTTCAGTGCAATATACGATGAGTGTTAGGGCACTCCTACGATCAGCAATAGTCCGGTGCTAAGCAAATGCATTAATCCCCTGCAAGCAGAAGGATTTAACATGCAATGAATGCAAAGGTCTCTGGTGAGTATAGAGGCCTATACGACTTGCTACTCGTAGGCAAAGACTGTATTATACGTACAAGATACCTACACACCTACAAGCTATCGTAACAGAAGACAACAGATGCTACAACACTCCTACAATCAAGCACCATTCAAGAGCTAACAAATATGTCAATTCATTGCAAATGGAGGAAGACAATACACAGCAGACACAAGCTCCCACAAGTTGCTATAAAGAACCCGTCTTACACCCCGTGTGTGTTCATAAGCAAAATACAAAGTGACTATATCAAGTGCAAGCGCCTACAAATTATTGTGGGAAACTCATCGTGCATACAACAGGCCATCTACAAGCATCTACAAATGCAAAGAAGGAGATTCGTTAGTACACTACAATCTATCTGCAGAAAATAACAAGTAGTGCACGACAGTCTACCCATATAAAATATGTAGATGACCATAGTACGACGCCACGCCACCGAATTTGCAACCCGTATACAAGCAGACAGGTGTGTACACGCGTTCAAATAGAATGTTGTATTCAAACGAGGGTTTCCCATACAACTGAGCAGCGTCAAATATTCCTGAAAATACCCCCATACATGCACTATAATATGTATACACAAACACAAAGAAGTGCATATGTAATCATATACCCGCATGGGCTCCAACGAGCGTGTTATGGGTACGCACGTCATATATAGGGATGCTGCGCGGGTCAGTAAATGAACTCAGGTTCGAGCATGATCCTTCTATACGGGTAGATAGGAGTCAACACGGCTCGAACTATTAAATAAATATGCGATCGCAAGGTCGACCGGGATATTTATTTTATACATTCATATTAGGCCTTCAAGGCCTTCAATAAAGAAATTCACCAATAAAAATATAAAGTCTATGAACCCGATCCTCTATCGGCAAGTTGGCGAAGTCGATAAGGTTCAACCCATAAAAGAAAATGACCTCAATTATCCCGATGATGACCGTGTTGAATACAGATCTCAATCGGGAAGGTTAATTTCAAATATTTTAAAATGCCCTTAAGCCTCCACAAAATTCAAACATTTTTTAAGTGGCCTCAAAGTCACCTCGGTGATGGCCGTGTTGAACGTAGATCTCAACCGGAGGGGTTAACGCCAAATATTTCAAATGACCTCAAACTTTCACAAAATCCGAACATTCTCAAATAACTCCATTCACCCCGATGATGGTCGTGGTGAATACAGATCTGATGAGGGCATCCGACCATGGAAAGTATATCAGAGACGTGGTCGACGATCTACGGCCACGATGGCACCTCTTTATTTTTGATTTTTTTATTATATGTGTTGTATTTATTTATTTTCTGTATTTTTTTATTTATGCCCTTATTTGAGGGATTAGTTATTTGTAAGCCCCAGGGCAATGTTGTCTTTTATTTTTTTTCCTTCATGTATTGAACTATTTAAAGTCCCTCCTCTTCTTTGAGAGGGCTAATGAATGATTATTATAAAAATTCCTGCAAATTGAGTTCTTTTGAGGGCTTGAGAGTTTTGGAGAGAAATCCCTAGGAGAGGGGATCGGATCACCCACCAGCCGCAGGAAGCGTCCGGGCTCGTGTTCGCCTTCATCTCCCTTCCCCCCTCCTCTTCTTCCATCAAGCCGCCGGCCTCCTCCACCAAATTTCCCCTCCAACCGCTGGCCACCAAGGGCCTTACCCCTTCTATAGCCGTCGGCCCTCTCACCCCCACCACCTCCTCGCCGCCGGCCAACACCAGCCCCTCCCCTCCTCCTCCCTCCCCTTGGCCGAGAGCCACCATGGCCCAACCCACCCGTCGACCACCTCCTTCCCTAGCCCCACTTCCCTCCAAAAAACCCCTCTTTCCTTATTTAGGTTGTCATTAATTTGAAAATATTTTAAATTCAAATTAATCTAATTTGAATTTCAAATCCATCCTTATTAATTAAATTAATTTTGGAAGCTTCTTTCATTCAATTAATTAATCAATTTTGAAATTGATTGATTAATTAATCTCTAGCCCAAATATATTGAACCTAGACACCCCTTCCCCCCCCCCCTCTCTTGGTTGTCCCCATGCCCATGCGCTCTTTAAATTTCTTCGAAATTTGGGCCCAAGTCTAAGGAAACAATTCCCCTAATTCCTCCCTCTCCCCTCTCTTTACCCGCCGCCCCTCTCTCTGCCCGCCGCCCCCTCTCTCTCCACATTAACTCACCCTTCCTCTAATTACCTTAATTAACTCCCACATTAAGGATTACCTTCCCTCCTTTACCATGGTTTGAAATTCAAAATACAAACCCAAATCCCTCCAAATCAAAATTTTGAAATTACATTCAGATTTTGGAAAATCCCTCTCCCCTTCTCCTATTAGCCGTCAATCCCTCCTACCTCCCTCTCTCCTTCCTTCTCTTCCCCACACGACCCCTAACCCTAATTTAGATTTTAGGAAGAAGAAGCTTCACCACTTACCCTCCCAAACAATTCAAACGCCTCTACCCATGAATAGCTGATCCTGAACAAGATCACGGATTCGTCTACAACGAACAAGGACAAGTGGAAATCTTTAATTCTTCGTTCTTCGACGTCAATCTGGAAGTCGATCAAACCGTAGAGGGATACATCGAAAGGATAGTCTTCTGCCTTGCCGAAGCCATCGACGAACAGTTGTCATCCGTCCAGTGGAGAATTGTTTCTAAATCTTGACGAAGGTAAACTAATCTTCCAAGTCTTATATCTTCTAGTTACTTTCAAAATTGTGGTTTATAATTAATTCATAAAGATTCTTGTTAATCCCTCCGCTAAAACTTAGTAACTTTTAGAGAGTTGAGTGAGTGGATCATTTCATAGTGACTTATCTCGTTGTTAACTTAGGGATTTTTGTTAAAGCTCTTCCATGCATGCTATACTTGATCTAATGGCTATTTAAATAATCTTAGCTTTCATGCGTGTTACTTGGCCTAAACTAAATTCACCACACTCTTGTTTTATTTCATCGTTTAAATCTCTACAAGTTTAATTACTATTGTTTCTAACAATTCAAGTGTGCAAATTTCCTATCTAAACATTATCTTAGTATTTAGTACTGCATGAAGATCTCAACCGGAGGGGTTAATTTCAAATATTTTAAAATGCCTTCAAATCTCCACAAAATTCAACTATTTTTTAAGTGGCCTCAAAGTCACCCCGATGATGACCGTGTTGAACGTAGATTTCAACCGGATAGATTAACGCCAAATATTTCAAATGACCTTAAACTTCCACAAAATTCAAACATTCTCAAATAACCCCATTCACCCCGATGATGGCCGTGTTGACAGAAAATCTCAACCGGAGGGGTTAATTCCAATAATTTAGAATGTCACCCAAATACCCAAAATCCAAAATTCCAAAAATCACCCCAAATTTAAAATATTTAAAATTGAAATAAATCATTAAACACTTAAAACTATAAATACCCATCCACCCTCCACAACAGTTTGCCGAGGTGGATAAATTGAAATTTACTTCAGCTTACATAGAGCTAACGCCTAGTCGAAAATATCACTAGGATCCATTCTCAAATAATCTCTTGTCAGTAAGGACATGGTACGTGTCCTTTGACCGGCGATTTTGCCGCCAAATAACACTGCAGGATAAACAGTTATAATCCGGGGCCCTCTGAATCAACTGGTTTTGCTACCAAATGGCACAATGAGATAACGGTTATGGCCAGAGCTAATACATTCCTTAATGACATCAAATCCTTGAGATATAGATTAATAAAATATAATCGATAGGGCACAAAGCCCTCTGGTAGCTAAGGTGGATTTAAATTTGTCCCCTTAGACAAACATTCACCCCAGGTCTATAAGGTCCCCTTAGACGAAGCAACCCATGGCTACCGACAGGGATCCTTCTATCAGGTTGGGTCGACTACCTCCTCTGACTAAGTAGACCAAGGACCACGATGGCTCGAGACGACGGAATCATGGGATCTTGATCGGGTCCATCATCCATTTCCCCACCATCTGCTTTAAGTGTACGATGGTGAAATTTCAAATTTTTAATATCAATTCCCAAACCCGAAAGCCCATGCTGCTACTATATGCCATATAACACGTATCTCTACGTATCTGATCGACGACTAACCTTAATCGAAAGTTCTCTCTCGTTATTGCGAGGGGTAATTATCTATAGGGGCTTGCGCCTATAGGAAACCAGAACTCAGATCATAAAGTCCTCGCAAAATGAGGGTGAAATCTCTGGGTAGTGTCTTATCTACAAACCTATATGCCTTCCCAAAATTTACCCCGGAACATAATCTGTTAAAACTCCCCCGAAAAAGCAACGGGGAGTCGAGGCCGAATTTTTGGAGCCCATAACGTCTGCTATTGAAGAACACCAACCTTCCGGACATTGGCGAATCATCGGACATCCACCAACTTCTTCCCCTCCGGCAAACTTTTCGTTGAGCAAGATCGTAGGCATTCTCTTTCTTCTGGTGACATCTCTAGGTTTGCTGAAATTATTCTCCCGCTGACTCCACCGTTAAGAGTGAAAGTGAGGAAAACTCGAGGTGAACTTTCTATTTGTTAAACAGTGGATTTTGTTATTTTTGCACTAGTGTTACTACAATTTTTATTTTTATTTTTATTTTAAATTGTCCTATTAATCTTTCTTGTAACCGTATACCTAAACACAACTGCAACTAAGAAATCCTAGACTCTTATCTTGGTGAAAATTGAGTTTAAAATTAACATAGCTTAACAACTTTTTATTAATTCTTAAGCAATTCTTGTTTCCATATTTGTTTGACATCATAGAGTGTCTCCTCATCCTAGAATTTCCACCTCTCTGTCTTCGCTCGGCATGTCATCTTCCTGGTTTCTTCTTGCTCCTGGCGGAACCGTTTTGGTATGAAGCTCCAACATTCGCTTCATCATTTCCTCCATGTTCCCAAACCTTCCTTCTATCGCTGGAATACGTTCATTCATTGGTCCAACATCCGCTCGTAGTTGCCCTACTTCTCCCTCCAACCTTTCTTCCAACACTTCAACTCTTTTTCCGGCCGTTGGTACCCGGATCATGGTCCTCTTGGCAAAAAACAACAACTTTGACTCTGGCCTCTCAATAGAAGAATTCAGTGGACGACAATGAACATTGCTGCAGAAATCAGCAACAAGGACCCAGATTTTGATCCCAACAGCAGATTTCAGCGGTCGGTGAGGAAGATTGTTGCAGAAATCAGTAACCCGAACCTAGATTTTGGTCCAAATAGCAGGTTTCATCGGTCAGCAGGGGAGATTGCTGTAGAAATCAACCAAAAATCAAGATCTTGGTCCAGGAACGTGCGCTCTGATACTAATTTAATATGCCTTGGTATAAAAAAAAAGCCCAATGAACAAGAAAAATTCAGCACAAAACAGATTTTTCTATTGTTAGGTAAATCAAATAACAAAAGCAAGATACAATGATCCTCTTTCGAGAGGAAGAACTTCTCTCCCAAATCCTAGATGCCGCTAGGATCCTTCACACAAAGAAAAACTATAGCACTCAAAATAAAATATGCATAAGAATAAAATAAACCTTACTATAGACTTAAATAAGTTTTCTCCCTACCTCCAAAATCAGCCTCCTTCCTAATATGTTTCCCTCAATTTGAAAAAATAATTCAATTAGGAAATGCTTCAATGAGGAAAGAAAATCAATTAGAAAAGGATTTTCAAATTAATTTTCTCCTAATATAATGCTTTAATTCTCTGTTGGGCCCCTCCCCCTCAACCGCCTCTCTCTCCTTGTCCATCGACCCCGCCTGGGTCGGACTTCCTTGATGGGCTGGCCAGTCCCGCCCTGCTTCTGCCGTATCATTTTTATAACTTATGCTTATTTAGATCAGGGCAAATGTCTAAATTTGGTTCTGTACTTCGTTAATCTTTATATATGGAGATCAAGATATATTTGAATTGTCTAAAATTGTGGTATTATACACTCCTAGGTATGTATCGTACCATTTAATTTCTTGTTCAATAATCCTTTTTTGTTTGAATCTAATTGGTAACAGGATTCCAAGGATAATTGGGGTATCCATACCAATGAAAGCCACATTCTTTATGACATACATAATGGTTGACGGGTGGGCAGGCGTTGCTGTTGAGATTCTTCGATTGAAGCCGCTTGTGATATATCATTTGAAAAATATGTTCATTGTCAAAACAGATAGAGATAGAGAAAAGGCCATGGATCCTGGCAGCATCGGTCTTTCTGAGAATCTTCCCACTCTACAACTTTATTTTCTTCTTGGACTCGTTTATGCTGTGGTTACTCCAATTCTTCTCCCTTTTGTTCTTGTATTCTTCATCTTCGCTTTCCTTGTTTATAGATACCAGGTTAGCAACCTACTACCATTCTTTATTTTTTTTTATATTTAGATGATTTGTCATGATTACTTGTGCTTCATTTACATGTTAAGGCTACAGATATGGAAGTAAAAGCAAAATTCACTTTGGCAAGCACTCTGTAATTGAGGCAACATTTAGGCTATTCTAAACCATAGCTTTTTGTTGTTTCTTTTTTGCTTTCTCCTTTTTTGTTGGCTTTGCATTCTCTCTTGCCACTATGTTCTATTCATTTGCTATCAAAGAGCACAAAAGTTGATCAAGAGAGTATGTAGATAAATCTTTTGACTCAAATATTGTTGTTACCTTTGGATCCTATTTCTTCTTGGAAAACACCGAAGGATCTTATGCACAAAATCTTGGTTCATATACTTTTTACCAAAGTGAATGTAAAGTTCTCTCTCGTCCAAACTCCTGTTGGTGGCCTTTATCTCTATTTCAGTTTGATTTTTCTTCTAGATCGCTCTTCTTATCAGATCGTCAATTTAATCTCTTGCTCAAGAGTTATTGCTTTTACTTGTTTTACTTCTTTAATCAACCATTTAAAAGGCTTCGAAATGCATGTAGTATTGATCGATAGCATTAGGAAGTATTAATAGATATAAGCTGACCTAGAAGCACATATATGTTGTTAAGAAATTGTTTGTCTTTATTCATTACCATTTGGTGCTCTTGTACCATAATGCTCTTTTCTTCCCAACCTCATTTTATTTTGTGTTTATTTCAATTTGTTGAAATCATGGAAGATCTTGCTTCTGAATTATATCATGCCCAAATCATTCTCTATTTTTTAAGTCTTTCAGCATTGATTAGAAAACTCATCTTAAATGCTACTTTAAAGGAATCTGATACTCAGTAATTTGCCATCTCAGATTATCAACGTCTACAACCAAGAATATGAAAGTGCTGGTGCATTTTGGCCTCATGTGCACAGCCGAATTGTTGCAAGCTTGTTGATATCCCAGCTACTACTTCTTGGTTTACTGAGCACAAAGAAAGCTGCGCACTCCACCCCTTTGCTCACTATTCTACCTGTGCTAACTATTTGGTTTCACAAGTACTGCAAAAGCCGATTCGAACCCGCTTTTAGAAAATACCCTCTCGAGGTTTGTTCTCTTGCTTGAAACATTTTGGATTGATTCATAATTTACTAGTACAGTGCTAAGGTGATTTCCTGGGACTGGGAAGCTTTTCGTTTTTGATGGGTACTGTTTTTCAGGTCATGTAACTCGAAAAAATGCAAAAACGAAGAAATTTATAGCTAGTAGAGAAAATGAATTTACTTTTGTAAAATCTTCTAAGCACAAGCAATCGGAGAAAATGTGTAATCTGATTTCTTTCTTCAGAGAAGATCTATTCCTCAATAATTATGATTTGGTTTATGAAATCTAGTCTGTAAATTTCAGGAGGCAATGGAGAAGGATACAATGGAGAAAGCCTCTGAACCCAACCTCAATCTGAAGGCCTATCTAGCAGATGCATATCTTCATCCCATATTCCAAATGTTAGAGGATGTGGAACTGGGAGATATCAGAGCTGACAAGAACCAAGCCAACGTTAGTTCACCCCAAATTACTGAACCCATTTCCCCACCTCCTCATTATGTCTTTGATCATGCTTCATCACCTCGCCATCGATACGATCATGCTTCATCTCCTCATCATCGATACGATCTTGATTCATTACCTCGCTATCAATATGATGACGATGATGATGATGATGATGATGATTGTTCACCACCTCATTATGTATATCACCATGATATATAATCCAGCCAATTGCTTCATCGCAATGCTGGCTAGAAAAAAAGCACAGGTCTTGTGTTTGGTTTAGTTTATAATCTATTCTTTCTAGCTTTATCTAATTGTGAATACTGACTAACTGGTTGAACCATCTCGATTGATCTTCAAAGTTTAGTCAATTTGCTTCTTCTATATAGGCCCAGTTTTGTTTGATATGGCCACGAGACTAGTTCCAGAGGTTAAAATTTCAGGTTGATTTTTTTTTATTGGCTTTGAACCTTACATAATATTAAAATTCAAATTTCATCATCAAATTAAATTAAGGCTTCATTTGAGACAGTTTTTTTACTGTTTTCTAAAACAGCTTTTCAATAAAAAAATTTTTAGAATTAAATATTTTTTGTACAAAATATTACTTCAGAAAACACTAAAAAAGTTGTCCCGAATAAAATCTAAATATAATTATACCTCACTTTAGGGTTTGTTTGGGGCGTTTGTTACTTCTTATAAAGGTTGTAAAATATTTATGAGAATATTTTGTTGTTGTTGAAACAATCGGTTTGGCAATTTTCTTGCAATTGCCGCCTCGCAGGATAAGCAGGCAATCTATTTGTTGTGAGTGCTCATTGAAGTCCATTGCAAATAAATTTGATTTGAATTAGTTCAAATTTAGACATGATTCGAATGTGGTTCAAATTCAGTTCAAATTGAGGTTCGAACAAGAGTTTGTTAGGCCCTCACTGATGGATTGGCAAGTTAGATATTCATTTTCATCATTTCTAATATTGTGGTATGTATGTAAAGATCCCTAAAATAAAATGTTACATAGTGTACATTAGAACATTAGACCAATTACTTTTACATATTGAACGAGCTGAATAAGAACATACAGCAAGCTCGCTCTAGCTCGGTTCACTTATACCCCTATTTGAGAGCTAGCAATTTCTAGAAACATTTCTCATCTTATATTTTTCTACCATACCTATTTTTTTTCCAACTTTTCTAAAATTCAAAAAAGTATTTTTCTTCCTTAAAATGAATAATTCTATATAAATTTTGATCAAAATAGATCTCCAAATCATTGAATTTACGCCAAAATAAGTGTAAAACATGAGATATAGATTAAAACTTATAGCTCATTTATCTTAAAATAAATCCAACTGATAAAAAAATATTTAAGATTATCTTATGCTCGCGCATGGGCGGAGTTAAGGGGGGACTATGGGGGCCCTCCTAAAAATAAATTTTTAATTATTTTATTTTTATATTATTATTTATTTTTTATTAAAATAGAATTATAGTTGATGATTTTTATTCTTTTATTCATCATATTATACCTCCAACTTTTATGTTGAAATAAATTAGATTTGGATATACTAATTAAAATTTTATCATGATAAATTAAAAATTTTAGAATTTATTTTAAGATCAATGCATGTAATATAAATTGAAAAAAAAATTCTACTGTAACAATTATAAAAAATAGTAAACTAAATAGAATTAGAGATCAGTGGATAAATAATATTTTAATTATTTATATTAAGAATGAAATATTTAATTATATTAATAATAAAATAATAATTTAACTTTTAAGGATATGAAGAATATGTGTTATAAATTATAAGATTTTTTATCATTTTATTATTTTTAATTTTTTAAATAAAAAATTAAATATTTTTTAATTACTTAAAAAATCCAATTTATGCTCCGTCACTACCCTCACGGTCACGGATATTGTGATGTTATCCCAAAATATTTTTTAACTAAATGCTTACATCACTTAGAACACTGCCTTAGATTATATTATTATTTATTATTCCAATCTTCAAAGCTCAAATGCAAAAAAACAAAAAAATATTTTCAACAAATTAAAAAAAAAAACCCTTCATATTTGATCCAATGAACTAATTGAACCGAAATAATAAAAAATAGGGGATTTATATAATTTTTTATTTATATTTTAACACTTAAATTTTTATATTTATTTATATACTATTTTAATTTCTTTATCTGATTAAAATATATGTATGAAAATATATATTCTATGCTATTTTTTTATGAATTTAAAATTTTAAATGTTATTTAAATAAATATATAATATTTAAATTTTAGATATATAAATAGATCAGAATTACGAGACATGTATGTAAAATCCTCTAAAATTATATTAAGCATCACTCGGATTTGCCATCTTGAGGGTTTTGCGCATTTTTTTACTAAAAACTAAAAACAGGTAGCTGCCCTATGCAGTGGCTAGCCGTTACCACAGTGTTAGCCAATGCAGTGATTCTTTATATATATATATATATATATATATATATATATATATATATATATATGACATTTAAGCCAATTAAAACAAAATCACATATACATCACATGTGCAAGACTAGAATCCAAGACCTCTTGATTGGTAGTCAAAACTGTTAAACTTCACCTGTTTTCTACCACTAAAATCAATATGAGCACGCAGGTGCACATGCCTGCGCGTAGAAGTGAACAACAACAAAATTAAGCCTTTATCCTACTACGTAGGGTTGGCTACATGAATCTTTTTTTTCCATACTATTCTGTTAAGAGTCAAATTCTCATTTAAACCTAATAAAGAAATATCATTTTTAATATTTTCTAACTAAGTCTTTTTAGGTCGACCTCTATCTGTCTTAACATAAGTCAAATCTCATACATCTACTTACATAACTGAGTCATCAGAAGGCCGCCGTTTTATGTGAACAAATCATCTAAGGTGACTCTCTCTAATCTTATCTTCCACTGGAGCTACTCCAACTTTTTCATGTATATGCTCATTTCATATTCTGTCTCTAAGAGTAAAGCCACTCATCCACTTGAGCATCCTCATCTCTACAATACTTAACTTAATATTATGCTTCTCTTTTAATGGCCAACGTTCTGCACCATAAAGCATTGTAGCTCTCACCACCATTTTATAGAATTTCCCCTTAAATTTGAGGGGGACTTCTTTATCACACAACAAGCCTGAAGCATTCCTCCAGTTCAACCATTCAACTTTGTTGCGGACTCAAATATACGCGGCGATAGAGTTTAATATTTCCGTCTCAGCGTTGTACGTATATTCAGCACACAAACAGAATCGAAATAGTAACACCAGGATTTTTACGTGGAAAACCCTGGAAAGGGAAAAAACCACGGGGCCACGCCCAGTTGAAAGAGTTCCACTAGTGTTGTTTGAAATACAAGGCTGATTCGTCCTTTAAATTCAGAACGATCAGATTACAACGAGTATCAGTTACAAGGACAGGCAGAGTTCCGACGTCACTCGGGGTGTCGAGCAGAATTCCGGCGTCACTTGGAGAGAAGTCCGGCGTCACTCGGGCGTCGGGTAGGATTCCGGCGTCACTTGGAGAGAAGTCCGGCGTCACTCGGGCGTCGGGTAGAATTCCGGCGTCGGGCAGAATTCCGACGTTGCTCCTGTATTGGGCAGAGCTTTGGCGTCCCTCGGGCCCCTGGTGGTGCTTCGGTGGTGATCTGGCGGTGTTCCGGCGGTGTTCCGGCGGTGTTCCGGCGGTGGTCGAGGAGGAGCTATTCCCTCCTAGGCTTCTCTTCTCTTCTTCTTCTTTTCTTCTCTTCTTGGCTTGGGTCCCCTCTTAAGAGAAATGAGGGGCTATTTATAGTTTTTCTGGAGTGGCATAGCCCGTAAATATGTGAGGGATCAAGGGCAAATAAGGAGTGATCCGGATGAACGGTCGATATTGAATCCCTTGATCGTGAACCGTTTATCAAGCATTTGAAGGTCTTAATGATATCAGAATTCTGCGATCTTGGGCTCGTTGGATTCGTCTCGTCGAGCCGCTCGATTCGAGTATAAGCTCGTCAAAATCGGAGACCGTTTAGTAACTCAAATTGCTGTTTGATGCTTCCAACAGCACTTCGGGTACTTGATTTGGACTCGTTTGGGCTCGGATTGAGTCGAATTTGGTGTTGTTGGATTCGTATTTCCGAGACGCTCAGTTTGACTGTAAGCTTGCTGAAATCAGAGTTTAAATGGTCTCCGAATTAATTTTTGAAGTTTCCGACTTGAGTTTTCCTCGAGATTCGTGCCCGATCAAGATAATTTTTTGGCGATATATCAAACTTGAATTTTATTAATAATATCTCAATTTATTTCACCATCCCTCTGGAAATAGACCCAATATATGTGTGTAGAAGGGAAGAAAACACAATAAATTAGCAAAATTAAATTTTGCCTCATTTTCTCCAATCGAATATTTATGGAACTTTTATGTGAGATGATGGACTCAACGGTAATCCAATTTTGAACAAGATAATTTTTTTTGGACATTGAATATACTTTAATATGAGCTTAATATAATACTACAAAAAAAATGCATTAGCAATAATTTTGAACCCCTATAGCAAGGGTTCAATCTGATTTTAAATTCTTTATAATAATTTTCAAATTGCTACAAACTATTTAAAAAAAAAAATCCACCATTAAAGGTTTCGTAGCAGCCAACGGCTGCCATAGAAATTTAGCACATTTTAAGGGTGGTATTCCTTAATATGTTCATATCCCTCCTTCGATAATCGCTAGGACGAACTTCATAAATAGTGATCATTAGGGCCGATTTCATAAGCCTTAGTCGTCAATTAGGACAAGTTCTTGGATAATTACGGTCGATTTGACGCGAATTCTCTTATAGACTGGAGAGTCTGGGACCGAATAGACTGAGTTAGCCTAGCCTGAACTGACTTTAGCTTGAATCTAGTTTTTTTTATTTTTTTGGATATTTAGGTGTAAAATGAGTACTCAGAGAGCTATTATGGTTGTTCTTTGAGGAATGGCTGATAGAGTAGTTGGAGGGATTCAAGGATGCTCTGTATGGGTTAGATCTTAGATGGCTTACAGCTGATATTATTTGCCGAGGAGGAGTTTCACAGTGTGGAAGAATTTGTTGTGAGGCTTGTGTTATCTGATTCCATGAAGAGAATTAATGCAGAGGTAGATGCAACCGAGAAGAGACCGAAGGCAGCTAAAAGATGGAGAAAAAATACTACAGCAAAAACACTAATTTTCGGTGGAAATAGATTCACCAGAAATTCCGGTGGATTTTTGATGGAGTACTTCCGATGGATTACCGGAAGATATTTTTATGGGATTTTCCAGTGAATTTATTTTCGATGAATTTTCAAAGGAATTTAAAATTTTTTGAAAATTTATAAATATTTAAAATTATTCATTTTGTTAAATTAAATTAAGTAACTTAATAACTTATTAAAAAATTAATTTGATTTAATTTAATATTGTTAAACTAAAATAATTAAATAGTTTTAATAATTATTGTTATGTTAAATTAAATAATTTAAATAAATTAATTAGCTAATTAAAAATATTATTAAAACATTATAATTTAAATAAAATAAGTGTCTTATATGATAGAGTATGCACTATAGCTTAATGAATAGGCGGCGCTAGAAATTTCGGCGCAGGGGGTGGGGTTCGAATCCTGCACAGGTGGGGGTGAGAGTGCGCAGGCAGGTTCTCGAGTGGGCGCGGATTCACGGGCACTTGGGCCTGGTTCATGGGCAGGCAGCGGCCCACTCGAGCTAAATCGGAACAATTTTTTTTCTTTCTATAAGCAATTTCCATCGAAAATTCCACCGGAATCTTTCCAGCAGAATTTTTTCGTCGGTGTTTGCTTTCCTACACGTATTTTACCGTCGAAAAATTTTCTATCAGAAATCTTCTAGAAGTACAAATTACCGACTAATTTTATCATCATTTTCCGACGAAAACGGCCGCCGGAAAATGATGTTTTCCCTTTGGTAGAAATATTGCATATTATTTCCTTTTTACTAAACTATTGCAGCGAGCAATATCTGTATTATATATGCATATAGTATCAAACATATTATATAGCTCAGGATTTTTGTATGTGTTGGTTGGCTAATTTTTATTGTGTGGTTGGGTACTAATGGTCCTCATTCTCTGAACAGAAGGTGATGGCATTCTAGAAGTGAAGGATGTTGATAATGCTCGAACGCATGGCTCACAAGTTGAAAAAAAAAAATGATAATCTGATAATCATAATGGCTCGAATTCGAATTCTGGCGCTCACCTAAGCTTTTGTAGCCTTTATTAGAGCGAAGCTTAACCATTTTTATACCAATATTAATAATTACAACTTTGACCACAACAACCATTGCAAAAATATAGAAGCGGTTTTAACCTTCTGAATTAAAAAACTAGTATAAATGCTACTATTAACTGCGTGTTGAATTCCGGGAATTTGATAGTCCCGAACTTTCCATTTATGAAACCATGCAATGCAAACCCTAAATGGCTCATTTGTAGACCATGGACAGATCTTCATCGCAGACTTCCCTTTTTTTTTCCTTCTAACACGCACCACGTTTTACACGTTCGCCTGCTTTTTTACCATTTCTTTCTTTTTTTTTTAATCAAAATCTCAATAAATCCTTATGCTACCTAACTTTTTTTTATTTTTTTGGAAAATTGTGCTCCTAACTCCAACAGTATATTCTACCCCTTCAACCATGGAGCAATTTTTTTTAAACAGCTAGATTTAAAAAAAAAAAAATTTTTGAGTGATGAAACAAAAATTTAGTGTAGGTGGGATTTAAACCTAATGGTAATTTGAAATTTTTTAGCAAATTAAATTGTACACTAAAAAAACTATAGAATTTAGGGTAAGATTTGAAATTTTGGTGATTCCCATAAAGGATGAATTTAATGGCAGAAGTTGAAGAAGCTTTAATGCATTAGAGTTGCCTTCATAATTGATATATCACCAAAAAATTATCTTGATCGGGCACGAATCTCGAGGAAAACTCAAGTTGGAAACTTTAAAAATTAATTCGGAGATCATTTAAACTCCGATTTCAGCAAGCTTATATTCGAACTGAGCGTCTCGGAAATACGAATTCAACGACACCAAATTCGACTCAATCCGAGCCCAAATGAGTCCAAACCAAGTACCCGAAGCGCTGTTGGAAGCCTCGAACAGTAATTTGAGTTACCAAACGGTCTCTGATTTTGTCGATCTTATAGTCGAATCGAGCGGCTCGACGAGACGAATCCAACGAGCCCAAGATCGCAGAATTCTGATACCATTAAGACCTTAAAATGCTCAATAAACGGTTCACGATCAAGGGATTCAATATCAGCCGTTTATCCGGATCACTCCTTATTTGCCCCTGATCCCTCATCTATTTACGGGCTATGCCACTCCAGAAAAACTATAAATAGCCCCTCATTTCTCTTAAGGAGGGACCTAAGCCAAGAAGAGAAGAAGAAGAGAAGAGATGTCTAGGAGGGAATAGCTCCTCCTCGACCACAGCCGGAACACCGTCGGAATACCGCCGGAACATCGCCGGAACACCACTGGGCGCCCGAGGGACGCCGGAGCTCTGCCCGAAGCCCGAGCAACACCGAAATTCTGCCCGACACCAGAATTCTACCCGACGCCCGAGTGACGCCGGAATCCTGCCGGACACCCGAGTGACGTCGGAACTCTGCTTGTCCTTGTAACTGATACTCATTGTAATATGATCGTCCTGAATTTAAAGGACGAGTCAGCCTCGTGTATTTCAAACAACAATAGTGGAACTCTTTCAACTGGGCGTGGCCCCGTAGTTTTTCCCTTTTTCAGGACTTTCCACGTAAAAATCCTGGTGTTCTTTCATTCTTCTGTTTGTGTGCTGGATATACGTACAGCGCTGAGACGAAAATTTTTAACTCTATCGCCGCGTATATTCTAGTCCGCAACAATAATATCAGTTTATGATAGATTTGATCATTATGTTTTGAGGAGAAGAGATCATAGGTCACGAAGGTCAATATAAACTTGGTGTTGATTTCTGGAGATTTCTGGAGACGGAGGGTGTCGGTAATGTGCATTGGCATTATTGGTAATGACATGCATTAATATTAGTAGTGATGACGAGCATCGACGTTTATGCTGACTGTCTACTGGCCTTTTTAAGTGAAGGTGTGCATCCATGTTGTTGGAGATAGTGAGCGTTGACAGTTAGGCAATAATATTTATGAGACTTTAATAGGAGATAAAGGTCTAAAAATAGAGTTCTTAAAGGTAAAAATAAAAAAACTTTAAATTGCCTAATTAAAAAATATAAGAATTATATATATACAACAAAAATAGAGTTTTATGTCTAACTTTGCATAAATGTCCAGTGCACAAATTGGATAACACAATATATTTTTACATGAAAAGGTCAGAAATGGAAAAAAAAAACATGAAGCCTTGCCCAGCCAGTATGACTTCACTAATGCGTTAAATATAAAGATTGGTCCGTCTCATAACTTTCAAACCGTTAAATTACAATACTACGACGAATTGGTAGAAGTTTGGTAATACAACAAATATACAAAACAAGAGAATCTCAAAGCCAAATAGTCTTGATGCATCTTAGCCAGAAGATGATATAAGAGAACCTTAACAGAAGCCAAACATAGCTAATACTAGAGATTTTTTATATGAATATGTAAATAAGGAATATGATACCATTTTTTACTCTTTTTAATGATAAATTTGATTTTGTCAATAATAATTATAAAATTAAGAAACGTACCTATAAAAATATATTTTTTCTCTCTCATATAATATAATATTGAGAAATATTTCCAGCTAATTTGGTATAAATGTGATGTACCTTCATTATCTTTTCGTTCTTCTTACCTTTACTTTTTTCCACAAAAAATAAATCGCCCTTTTTCAATCATTAAAGTACGGATAGCTATGTTTGTCCAATACTTTAACAGAACTATAAATACACAGCTCATCTTGGCTTATTGGTTGATTCGAATCTTTGTGTATGCATTATATGTATGAATTTGCTTTAATTAGCTTAAATGTCCTAAAAAAAAAAAACAGAACAATAAATAATTTTTTCCAACATTCTAAAAGCAATCGTAATATTTTCCCCCCACCAAAAAAACGTAATCCGAAATCATTTTAAAATAAAAAAGTTTATTGGCGAGGGCTTTTTAGGGAAAAACTATTCTGTGTGGATAACGGACGGCGTCCGGAGACCAATCAAAGAACTCGTCGCGTCACTTTTTTGCTCGATACCGCTGTATACCGGGTGATGTGACGCACGCTCTAGTTGGTTTTCGAACCGTCCGATGTCCGTACAAAATAATTTCTCCTTTTTATGACAGCTATAAATTTATATAAAGGTCATTGAATGAAAAATATTTTTTTTTGAAAGTTGATTAACTATTAATTTACTAGCACAATTTTATTTAATAAAAAATAGTAGCAACAAAAGCTATAATTGAGTTTTAAAAAATAAAATTATGAAAATTTATGTAGCTCATCTTGATCTTTTGATTGAGAGCTTTGACTATTAACTAAGAGGTCATGCATTTGAATTTTACATGTAATTTGTGTATAAATTTACCTATTTAATCTAAATGTCTAAAAAAAATATTTCAAATAGATCAACACTGCTGCATTAAAGAAATGTTAAAATCAAAGAGCCCGATCCCATTGGCGTTTCCTATTTTAAATCGTCCAAATGGAACAGCTCTCTCTCAGTAGAGAGGGGAGAAACCTTCTCTCTCACTCCTCGGAGCACGCTCGCCAAAAACACACTGCTTCCTACTACGCGCCCAGTCAAGAAAGTATTAGTTGCGGTTAGCACCAAAGAGACAAAAAGGCCACCATTTAGCCACCTTACTTCGCTCCCATGGAGGGAGCTCTCTCCGGTCGCCAAAGTTTCTCCAACTCCGATCCAAACTGGTTCTCCACAGAAACTGGAATCTACAGCAGCAGGCACCCCCTAAGGTCCCTTCCTCAAGATGCATTTCATGACCTGGCCTCCTTTCTCTTCTCCAGGCCTCACGGAGGTGAAACAGCCCTCGTCGACTCCGCATCAGGGTTTTCCATCTCTTACCCAGAACTCCGTTCCATGGTCGATCGCATGGCCTCGGGACTACATGAAATTGGAGTCTTACCTGGCCAAGTATTACTCATTGTCCTTCCAAATTCTGTCCTCCTCCCCGTCATCCTCCTTGGCGTCCTCTCCCTTGGCGCCATCATAACAACCATGAATCCCCTTTGCAGTGCTAAAGAGATCCAGAAGCAAATGAGCAGTATCCTCCACTTAGCCCTTGTCTTCTGTTCCTCGGAGAAAGTTGCCACTCATGGTCAATTTGGTGTTCCGATAGTGACCGTTCCAAACGACTTGAGCTATGATTCGGCTCACTACCCATTTTTCCACAAGATTGTTTCCGGCAGCCCGCCGCTTACAAGGAAGCCAGTGATCCGGCAGAGTGACACTGCGGCGATACTCTTCTCGTCAGGAACCTCTGGATCAAGCAAAGGCGTCGTCTTAAGTCACAGTAACTTGATCGCCATGGTCGAGCTCTTTGTTCGGTTCGAGGCTTCGCAGTATAAGAAGGAGAGTTGGAAGGACGTGTACCTTGCTGCCATACCTATGTTTCACGTGTACGGTCTTTCTCTATTTTCCATTGGGTTGCTGTCTCTGGGCTCGACGGTTGTCGTGATGAGGAGGTTCAATGCGCTGGAAGCTGCTAAAACTATAGCCAAGTATAGAGTAACCCATTTTCCTGTTGTTCCACCAATAATGACTGCTTTCATAAGGGCCAAAGAGGCTCATGGCTGTGATCTGAGGTCCTTGAAGCAAGCCTCTTCTGGTGCAGCTCCTCTAAGCAATCAGCTGATACAGGAGTTCCTGAGGAGATTTCCCCATGTTGATTTCATCCAGGTAATCACAGTGGGTTTTTCAATTTTTGTCGGGATCTTCGTCCCACCGCATGTCTACCTTTGTAGCAACGTGCATGTTCTAGGAATACTTTTCTGTCGCTCAGCGAAAAATTTTACGTGCGTTCTTAGCGGAATTTCTAACCACTTAACAGCGTATATTTAAAAGGCATAAAGTAAAAAATAAATATAATAAATCTTTTTGCATTTTTTTATTTTTATAATTTTAATTTTTATTTAATTTTTTTTTATTTTTACATTATATATATATATCCTTGATCTGAATCTGGTGGTTAAAAATTTTGATATCAATCAAAAGATTTTGAATTTGAGTCTTACGTATATGATATGGGCATGAGTTTATCTTAATTAACCTAAATATTTCAAAATAATTTTTTTTCTTTTAAATTAGCCTAATTCAAAATATATTATAAATTATTTTAAATAAATTAAAATTCGTTATTCCATTTGATTTAATTTCTTCTAACTAAAAATCATAAATTTTAAAATTTATACATTTGATTTGCAGTATAATAAGAATACTTTCAATCAAATAATCCTTTATTTTCTTTTGAAATCAATAACTACAATTTATTGTTTTGGTATATTAGTAAATGTTCATAGTAATTAGGCCATTACAAAAAAGTATAAAAGAATATACATTTAAACATCAAATGTATAATTCTTATTTTATGTTTAATATTTTATTAGTTTATAAAAAAATGCTCTTTTCAAGACTAAATTTTGGTTATAAGAATTATATTTTTTAAATTCACTTATTTTATTTTAACAATATAATTTTCTATTTGGTCTACATATACTCTACGAATGTATCATTAAGTTTTGTGTCATGGTAAGAAGATAAGATAATAAAATGTAGAAGATAGCCGTTCAGAAAAAAAGTTTGCTTAAATTTATTAAGAAGATAACAATGGTCCCTAGTATTTTTTTAATTTATTTTATTTATTTATTTTTAGTTTTAAATATTTATCTTTCATAATTTTTTATTTTTTCTTTATATATATATATATATATATATATATATATATATATATATATATATATATATATATATATATATTTATATTCGAATTTCACCGTTCAGACATGGTGACTGAAATAATTTAAATAAACTTTTGTCTTAATTCACCCTTATTTTGTTGCCTGTAACCGGGAATCTGAAGTGAGAAATGGGTAAATTAGGGATATATATTGAAAAAAAATATTATGTCAGATATTGTAATAAATTTGAAAATTAGAGTAATATAATGTTTATGGATGTCAATAAATAACCCAATTTGAAAAATCTAAAATTGGATTAACTCATTTAATAAATAGGTCAGATTTGTGTTCAGTATTATGACCTGTTAAAATGACGGGTAGGATTCAAGTTGATCTGCAAAGTGAATTTTGATCTTAAATTTTTTTGCTTACTGGTATACTCTTCTTTTTTTAGCAATTAACCTAACCATATAGCTAGCAAGTTATACCTTTTATTTTTTAACCATAATAGGTTAACAAGTTAGGTTTCGATCATTCAGGTTGATAGCAAGTCAGATTCGCTCTATTTTTTGACATAGTTATTAAATAGGTCAGATTTGAGATTAATTGAATTTATATTGGGTCAATTTGTAGTTAAATTCAAATCTGACCTATTAACCCATTTAGGCATCTCTAATTTACATATCTCTAATTTACATATATAACACTGGTTATAAAATAAATTTATATATTTTTAGTATATAAATTTTTAATTCAAAAATTTTTGTATTAAAAAACTGCTTTAAAAAGCATCAAGAAAATTGTCCCAAACAAAACATAAATTTCACGAGTTGATAATTTACAACATAGGAATTGAATTCTCGTGACTGAACTTAGATCACAGTAAATTTCGCCTTGTGAATTATAGCAGCTGTTAAGTCATCTTTTGAACGAATTTATCGTCTTGTTCTTCTGTCCAAGCGTCTAACAATATGTTCCTGAAAATTTTTATGGTTCAGGGATATGGTATGACAGAGTCTACTGCAGTAGGAGCTCGTGGTTTTAATACTGAAACCTGTAAGAAATACACCTCAGTAGGACTTCTTGCTCCAAACATGGAAGCCAAAGTAGTTAATTGGGAAACGGGGATCTCTATGCCGCCTGGAAAAAGTGGAGAGCTATGGCTGCGTGGGCCGGCTGTCATGAAAGGTAACACATTTGGTTCATATGGCATGAACTTAATTAGTGTACCCTGTTGAAGTCTCTAGCTTGTTGCGTATATTAATTCTATGGGTTAAGAATTGAATTAGGCCATAATAGTTTTTCAAAATACATTTAAAACTTAATTGAGGCGTTTATATTTTATATTTTTGTTTTTAAAATCTCTTTTTATAGACTTCATTTGAGATAGCTTTTCAACTGTTTTTGCGTTAGGACAAACAATCAATAAACATACTGTGTATGTGGATGATAGATTTTACATAACTTTTTTAAAATATTATTTTCAAGAAGTTACTTTTTAAAAAGCATATTTCAAATTATGATAGAGAAATAAAGGAACTTTTAAAAATCTAAGACTTAGACATAGTTTGAGATATCATTCTTATTATTTTCTGAAGTAGCTTTTTAATACAAAAATTTATAAAAATTTTTGCATTAAAAAACTGCTTCAGAAAGTATGAAGAAAGCTGTCACAAACAAAACCTTTTGGGCAACTTTCTTAGTGCTTTTTAAATCAACTTTTTAGTACAAAAAATTTTTAAACTATAAATATTTATGCTAAAAAGCTGCTTTATAAATTGGTAAGAAAGCTGTTAGGCTTTGCTTTTCATACAACAACTACAATTTCTATTTGATCATTATTTTTTTTTCTACTTTTAAGCTCATAAAAATTTTCCCTTTTCACCTTGTAACCCGAATGTATCTTAAGCCAATTATTGTTAGGCGATTTTGGTGCAGTGCAATTATTGGACCTTAGGTGAAACTTGACATGCACATGTTTTTGTTGCATGTCAGAATATTCACGATTGTATATAGAAATGGAGTATTTAACTTCTATCCATTATACAAAGATCAATTACACAATTAAAGGAGAAGTTGTAAGAAACATCAGTCTTTATATGAAAAGTCCAAAAAAGGGAAATTTTTTGGAGCTTGACCTAGTTGAAAAGATTCCACGAATATTTATTATTGGCTACAAATGATGCGCTTCCTCATTGATGCATCAGTTAAAAAATTATCTTGATCGGGCACGAATCTTGAGGCAAAATCAAATTGGAAACTTCAAAAATTAAATCGGAGATCATCTGAACTCCGATTTTAGCAAGCTTACAGTCAAACTGAACGTCTCAGAAATGCGAACCCAATGTCACTAAATTCGACTCAATCTGACCCAAATGGGTCCAAATCAAGGACCCGAAGCACTGTTAGAAGGTTCAAACCATAATTTAAATTATCAAACGGTTTCAAAAAATGACGTGCTTATAGTTGAATCGAGCAGCTCAACGAGACGAATCCAACGAGCCCAAGATCGTCAAAATCCGATATCTCTTAGACGTTCAAATATCCAGCAAACAGTCTACGATCAAGGGATATATTTAACGGTCGTCCATTCAAACCATTCCATAATTACCCTTGATCTTCTTCCTATTTAAGGGTCATGCCACTTCCAAAAATCTATAAATAGAGCCCCATCTCCTCTTAAAAAGGGGCCCCGAATCCTAAGGAGAGAAGAGAGAGATCGGAGATCGCTCTTGCCTCCTTGCTCCTCCTCGACCACCACCGGACCACCGCCTGACGTCGGAGTTCCGACGGACCACCACCTGACGTCTTAAGCTCCGCCGGAATACCGCTTAACGTCCTGAGTCCCGCCGGACCACCACCTGATGTCCTGAGCTCTGTCAGACCACCGCCTGACGCCTTGAGCTCCGCCGGACCACCACTTGAGGCCCGGACTTTTGTCGGACCACCGCCTGACGTCTTGAGCTCTGCCGGACCACCACCTGAGGCCCGAAGTACTGTCGAACCACCACCTGAGGCCCGGAGTTCTGCCGGACCACCACTTGAGGCCCGAAGTTATGCCGAACCCCCACTTGAGGCCCGAACTTCTGACATACTACCACCTAAGGCCCGGACTTCTGCCGGACCACTACCTTACAACTATGGTCCTTCTGACCTCCGTTGCTCGACCACAAAGGTCCTCCTGACCTCTGTCATCAGACTACGGTCTTTCTGACCTCCAACGCCAGTGACTATGGTCCTTCGACCTTCGTCACTCGACCAACTAAGGTCCTCCCGACCTCTGTCATCAGACTACGGTCTTTCTGACCTGCAAAGCAGACGACTACGGTCCTTCTGACCTCCGTTACCCGACCAACTAAGGTCCTCCCGACCTCTGTCATCAGCCTACGGTTCTTCCGACCTCTATCATCAGATAACGATCTTTCTGACCCCTATCTCCTGCCAACTATGATCCTTCCGACCTCCGTCGCCTGCCAACTATGGTCAGGCGACCCAACAAGCATGTCTATATTGATTCCCACCATGTAATGCACTATATATGATGTATATTGGCTATATCAAGCCAAGTCCTTCTCCTAAAAGGAGGGCCTCATTTGTAATCAACTGCAAATACTAGTAGGTTCATTCAAACTGGGCCAGGCCCCGTGGTTTTCCCCCTTTAAGGGGTTTCCACGAATACTCCAGGACGTAACACTCATGATTGGAGAAGATGTTTATATATATATATATATATATATATAT